>CM040186.1:16896010-17161373 GCA_022606455.1 Callitettix versicolor
ATAAAATAAAACTATTTTTTTTAAGTTGTTGAAACCGTTTAAAAAAATATTTCTAGACACATTTTCTTCTGAAAATGAGTCAGTGAGCAAAAAATGTTGACCTCTAAAACGCTTTTAGAACAGTAGTTAAAAGTGATTTATAGCAAACAATGATTCAACATTAATTTTATAGCGAAAAAAATATTAAAATACGATTCATCGAATATACGAAGTGAATTAGTGTAACGAATATAGTTGTCCCACTTTTTGGGCAAGGATATCGCCCATTGGTTAAAAAAAACAGTTGACTTTTTACCGCTATGAAAACCGATACATACGGTAATTTTGTTTCGTCATGTTGGCATTCAGACTTGTAATGATTCCAATGGTACGCGTGTACCAGTTTGCCCCTGTCGGCCTGGAATAGAAACGTAACGATAAATTGTGATTGGTTAAACAGAATATCTTGGAAAGTAGTTCAGTTTATCCCAGTTCAGACAGTTTTACAACGACAATCCAAACACCTGTCCTGTACAATAATTTATAACAACGGTTCGGTTGTTTCGGTTCGCAGCCATCATTAATGTTGTTTGTTGTACTCTTACTGTTACAATAATAAGTTCAAGAAATGTATGCCTATTGACTGTAAGAAAGTTGTTACAATCGACGTTTAATAATTTCTGGCCTATCCGTCAACCATGCGTAAAAACGCTAATACGATTTTCGTTATATTATAAATATAAAATGAACATTATGCTTCGGATAATTCGTATATCTCGAGAACTATCGTAACGGCCAAATAATGATGTAAGAGCGTTTAGATCATAGTTTAAGATTTTATTAGTAAGAATTCAATACAAATGTAATGAGTTACGGCGAAAAACATTATAAAACATTGTTACTTACAAAATTCGATAAATCTCGAAAACTAATTAACGTATCATAAATTTGTGTATGAATATCGATTGAGTTGTAATTCGAAAAGTTCTAAACTAGTAATTCAAAGAACAGCAAACCTCGCCGTATATTCTTCATTAATCCACGACAGCTTTCGTAATTTTTCCGTCAGTTCAACCGGTAACCGTAATATTTACGAAAAATGTTACTGGACCAACGTTATTGGAAATTTTACGCCCTTTCTCCACGAAGCGGTCAAAATTATGTTACGCTTTGTCGTGCAGCCACTATTACAGAAAATAACCAGTTGCATTCTCAACGTTGAATTAGAGACCGCCATCTTGAAATGGAAATGAACGGAAAATATCTTATACACAGTTTTTTCGGTCTTTACAAATTTCAAAACAATCGGCCGGCGCGTTTGATTAAAATTTCGTCGTCGTTAAATCAGTGGCCGCCGTTATGAAAAGATGGAGGAAGCGTTACGCATACGTCATATACAAGATGACGGCGTACCTAATTTCAAAACAATCGATTAACGCGTTTGGCTGAAACTGAGTACACGCTGTTGTAAATCAGAGGCCGCCATCTTGAAACGTAACTGAACTGGAGAAAATCTTGCACAAACGTTTAGGGCTTGAAACAAGGTATCTTCGTACCGAATTTCAAAACAGTGGGTTAATGCGTTTGACCAAAAACTGCTTAAGAAACAAACACACACCAAATGCCGAACGGTCGAGTTGAAACATGCTTCGCTCGCTCCGTCAAAAAATTCTAATGAGCTACAGAAGTTAATAACAATAAACTGTCACTTTGAAAAACATGTTTTTGTTTTTCATCACATCAGTTGTTGTTTATACAACAGCTGATAATAATGCCGAGTGGCCACTAAATGCGGAGAGGAGACGTGCTGAGCTGAGCAGAGACGTGCTGAACGAGATGCGCGCTGAGCGAGGCGGAGGCGTGATGAGCGAGGTGGAAACGTGCTGAGCTGAGCAGAGACGTGCTGAACGAGATTCGCGCTGAGCGAGGCGGAGGCGTGATGAGCGAGGTGGAAACGTGCTGAGCTGAGCAGAGACGTGCTGAACGAGATTCGCGCTGAGCGAGGCGGAGGCGTGATGAGCGAGGTGGAAACGTGCTGAGCTGAGCAGAGACGTGCTGAACGAGATGCGTGCTGAGCAAGGCGGAGGCGTGATGAGCGAGGTGGAAACGTGCTGAGCTGAGCAGAGACGTGCTGAACGAGATTCGCGCTGAGCGAGGCGGAGGCGTGATGAGCGAGGTGGAAACGTGCTGAGCTGAGCAGAGACGTGCTGAACGAGATTCGCGCTGAGCGAGGCGGAGCGTGCTGAGCGAGGCGGAGGCGTGATGAGCGAGGCGGAGACGTGCTGATCGGAGCAGAGACGTGCTGAGCTGAGCAGAGACGTGCTGAACGAGATGCGCGCTGAGCGAGGCGGAGGCGTGATGAGCGAGGTGGAAACGTGCTGAGCTGAGCAGAGACGTGCTGAACGAGATTCGCGCTGAGCGAGGCGGAGCGTGCTGAGCGAGGCGGAGGCGTGATGAGCGAGGCGGAGACGTGCTGATCGGAGCAGAGACGTGCTGAGCTGAGCAGAGACGTGCTGAACGAGATGCGCGCTGAGCGAGGCGGAGGCGTGATGAGCTGAGCAGAGACGTGCTGAACGAGATGCGCGCTGAGCGAGGCGGAGGCGTGATGAGCGAGGTGGAAACGTGCTGAGCTGAGCAGAGACGTGCTGAACGAGATTCGCGCTGAGCGAGGCGGAGGCGTGATGAGCGAGGTGGAAACGTGCTGAGCTGAGCAGAGACGTGCTGAACGAGATTCGCGCTGAGCGAGGCGGAGCGTGCTGAGCGAGGCGGAGGCGTGATGAGCGAGGCGGAGACGTGCTGATCGGAGCAGAGACGTGCTGAGCTGAGCAGAGACGTGCTGAACGAGATGCGCGCTGAGCGAGGCGGAGGCGTGATGAGCGAGGTGGAAACGTGCTGAGCTGAGCAGAGACGTGCTGAACGAGATTCGCGCTGAGCGAGGCGGAGCGTGCTGAGCGAGGCGGAGGCGTGATGAGCGAGGCGGAGACGTGCTGATCGGAGCAGAGACGTGCTGAGCTGAGCAGAGACGTGCTGAACGAGATGCGCGCTGAGCGAGGCGGAGGCGTGATGAGCTGAGCAGAGACGTGCTGAACGAGATGCGCGCTGAGCGAGGCGGAGGCGTGATGAGCGAGGTGGAAACGTGCTGAGCTGAGCAGAGACGTGCTGAACGAGATGCGCGCTGAGCGAGGCGGAGCGTGCTGAGCTGAGCAGAGACGTGCCGAACGAGATTCGCGCTGAGCGAGGCGGAGCGTGCTGAGCTGAGCAGAGACGTGCTGAACGAGATGCGCGCTGAGCGAGGCGGAGGCGTGATGAGCGAGGTGGAAACGTGCTGAGCTGAGCAGAGACGTGCTGAACGAGATGCGCGCTGAGCGAGGTGGAGACGTGCTGAGCTGAGCAGAGACGTGCTGAACGAGATGCGCTCTGAGCGAGGCGGAGGCGCGCTGAGCGAGGCGGAGACGTGCTGATCGGAGCAGAGACGTGCTGAGTGGAGCTGAGACGTGCTGAACGAGATGCGCGCTGAGCGAGGTGGAGACGTGCTGAGCTGAGCAGAGACGTGCTGAACGAGATTCGCGCTGAGCGAGGCGGAGGCGTGATGAGCGAGGTGGAAACGTGCTGAGCTGAGCAGAGACGTGCTGAACGAGATTCGCGCTGAGCGAGGCGGAGCGTGCTGAGCGAGGCGGAGGCGTGATGAGCGAGGCGGAGACGTGCTGATCGGAGCAGAGACGTGCTGAGCTGAGCAGAGACGTGCTGAACGAGATGCGCGCTGAGCGAGGCGGAGCGTGCTGAGCGAGGCGGAGGCGTGATGAGCGAGGCGGAGACGTGCTGATCGGAGCAGAGACGTGCTGAGCTGAGCAGAGACGTGCTGAACGAGATGCGCGCTGAGCGAGGCGGAGGCGTGATGAGCGAGGTGGAAACGTGCTGAGCTGAGCAGAGACGTGCTGAACGAGATTCGCGCTGAGCGAGGCGGAGGCGTGATGAGCGAGGTGGAAACGTGCTGAGCTGAGCAGAGACGTGCTGAACGAGATTCGCGCTGAGCGAGGCGGAGCGTGCTGAGCGAGGCGGAGGCGTGATGAGCGAGGCGGAGACGTGCTGATCGGAGCAGAGACGTGCTGAGCTGAGCAGAGACGTGCTGAACGAGATGCGCGCTGAGCGAGGCGGAGGCGTGATGAGCTGAGCAGAGACGTGCTGAACGAGATGCGCGCTGAGCGAGGCGGAGGCGTGATGAGCGAGGTGGAAACGTGCTGAGCTGAGCAGAGACGTGCTGAACGAGATTCGCGCTGAGCGAGGCGGAGCGTGCTGAGCGAGGCGGAGGCGTGATGAGCGAGGCGGAGACGTGCTGATCGGAGCAGAGACGTGCTGAGCTGAGCAGAGACGTGCTGAACGAGATGCGCGCTGAGCGAGGCGGAGGCGTGATGAGCTGAGCAGAGACGTGCTGAACGAGATGCGCGCTGAGCGAGGCGGAGGCGTGATGAGCGAGGTGGAAACGTGCTGAGCTGAGCAGAGACGTGCTGAACGAGATTCGCGCTGAGCGAGGCGGAGGCGTGATGAGCGAGGTGGAAACGTGCTGAGCTGAGCAGAGACGTGCTGAACGAGATTCGCGCTGAGCGAGGCGGAGCGTGCTGAGCGAGGCGGAGGCGTGATGAGCGAGGCGGAGACGTGCTGATCGGAGCAGAGACGTGCTGAGCTGAGCAGAGACGTGCTGAACGAGATGCGCGCTGAGCGAGGCGGAGGCGTGATGAGCGAGGTGGAAACGTGCTGAGCTGAGCAGAGACGTGCTGAACGAGATTCGCGCTGAGCGAGGCGGAGCGTGCTGAGCGAGGCGGAGGCGTGATGAGCGAGGCGGAGACGTGCTGATCGGAGCAGAGACGTGCTGAGCTGAGCAGAGACGTGCTGAACGAGATGCGCGCTGAGCGAGGCGGAGGCGTGATGAGCTGAGCAGAGACGTGCTGAACGAGATGCGCGCTGAGCGAGGCGGAGGCGTGATGAGCGAGGTGGAAACGTGCTGAGCTGAGCAGAGACGTGCTGAACGAGATGCGCGCTGAGCGAGGCGGAGCGTGCTGAGCTGAGCAGAGACGTGCCGAACGAGATTCGCGCTGAGCGAGGCGGAGCGTGCTGAGCTGAGCAGAGACGTGCTGAACGAGATGCGCGCTGAGCGAGGCGGAGGCGTGATGAGCGAGGTGGAAACGTGCTGAGCTGAGCAGAGACGTGCTGAACGAGATGCGCGCTGAGCGAGGTGGAGACGTGCTGAGCTGAGCAGAGACGTGCTGAACGAGATGCGCTCTGAGCGAGGCGGAGGCGCGCTGAGCGAGGCGGAGACGTGCTGATCGGAGCAGAGACGTGCTGAGTGGAGCTGAGACGTGCTGAACGAGATGCGCGCTGAGCGAGGTGGAGACGTGCTGAGCTGAGCAGAGACGTGCTGAACGAGATTCGCGCTGAGCGAGGCGGAGGCGTGATGAGCGAGGTGGAAACGTGCTGAGCTGAGCAGAGACGTGCTGAACGAGATTCGCGCTGAGCGAGGCGGAGCGTGCTGAGCGAGGCGGAGGCGTGATGAGCGAGGCGGAGACGTGCTGATCGGAGCAGAGACGTGCTGAGCTGAGCAGAGACGTGCTGAACGAGATGCGCGCTGAGCGAGGCGGAGCGTGCTGAGCGAGGCGGAGGCGTGATGAGCGAGGCGGAGACGTGCTGATCGGAGCAGAGACGTGCTGAGCTGAGCAGAGACGTGCTGAACGAGATGCGCGCTGAGCGAGGCGGAGGCGTGATGAGCGAGGTGGAAACGTGCTGAGCTGAGCAGAGACGTGCTGAACGAGATTCGCGCTGAGCGAGGCGGAGGCGTGATGAGCGAGGTGGAAACGTGCTGAGCTGAGCAGAGACGTGCTGAACGAGATTCGCGCTGAGCGAGGCGGAGCGTGCTGAGCGAGGCGGAGGCGTGATGAGCGAGGCGGAGACGTGCTGATCGGAGCAGAGACGTGCTGAGCTGAGCAGAGACGTGCTGAACGAGATGCGCGCTGAGCGAGGCGGAGGCGTGATGAGCTGAGCAGAGACGTGCTGAACGAGATGCGCGCTGAGCGAGGCGGAGGCGTGATGAGCGAGGTGGAAACGTGCTGAGCTGAGCAGAGACGTGCTGAACGAGATGCGCGCTGAGCGAGGCGGAGCGTGCTGAGCTGAGCAGAGACGTGCCGAACGAGATTCGCGCTGAGCGAGGCGGAGCGTGCTGAGCTGAGCAGAGACGTGCTGAACGAGATGCGCGCTGAGCGAGGCGGAGGCGTGATGAGCGAGGTGGAAACGTGCTGAGCTGAGCAGAGACGTGCTGAACGAGATGCGCGCTGAGCGAGGTGGAGACGTGCTGAGCTGAGCAGAGACGTGCTGAACGAGATGCGCTCTGAGCGAGGCGGAGGCGCGCTGAGCGAGGCGGAGACGTGCTGATCGGAGCAGAGACGTGCTGAGTGGAGCTGAGACGTGCTGAACGAGATGCGCGCTGAGCGAGGTGGAGACGTGCTGAGCTGAGCAGAGACGTGCTGAACGAGATTCGCGCTGAGCGAGGCGGAGCGTGCTGAGCTGAGCAGAGACGTGCTGAACGAGATGCGCGCTGAGCGAGGCGGAGGCGTGATGAGCGAGGTGGAAACGTGCTGAGCTGAGCAGAGACGTGCTGAACGAGATGCGCGCTGAGCGAGGCGGAGCGTGCTGAGCTGAGCAGAGACGTGCCGAACGAGATTCGCGCTGAGCGAGGCGGAGCGTGCTGAGCTGAGCAGAGACGTGCTGAACGAGATGCGCGCTGAGCGAGGCGGAGGCGTGATGAGCGAGGTGGAAACGTGCTGAGCTGAGCAGAGACGTGCTGAACGAGATGCGCGCTGAGCGAGGTGGAGACGTGCTGAGCTGAGCAGAGACGTGCTGAACGAGATGCGCTCTGAGCGAGGCGGAGGCGCGCTGAGCGAGGCGGAGACGTGCTGATCGGAGCAGAGACGTGCTGAGTGGAGCTGAGACGTGCTGAACGAGATGCGCGCTGAGCGAGGTGGAGACGTGCTGAGCTGAGCAGAGACGTGCTGAACGAGATGCGCTCTGAGCGAGGCGGAGGCGCGCTGAGCGAGGCGGAGACGTGCTGATCGGAGCAGAGACGTGCTGAGTGGAGCTGAGACGTGCTGAACGAGATGCGCGCTGAGCGAGGTGGAGACGTGCTGAGCTGAGCAGAGACGTGCTGAACGAGATGCGCTCTGAGCGAGGCGGAGACGTGCTGATCGGAGCTGAGACGTGCTGAGTGGAGCTGAGACGTGCTGAACGAGATGCGCGCTGAGCGAGGCGGAGACGTGCTGAGCTGAGCAGAGACGTGCTGAACGAGATGCGCGCTGAGCGAGGCGGAGACGTGCTGAGCTGAGCAGAGACGTGCTGAACGAGATGCGCGCTGAGCGAGGCGGAGACGTGCTGAGCTGAGCAGAGACGTGCTGAACGAGATGCGCGCTGAGCGAGGTGGAGACGTGCTGAGCTGAGCAGAGACGTGCTGAACGAGATGCGCTCTGAGCGAGGCGGAGACGTGCTGATCGGAGCTGAGACGTGCTGAGTGGAGCTGAGACGTGCTGAACGAGATGCGCGCTGAGCGAGGCGGAGACGTGCTGAGCTGAGCAGAGACGTGCTGAACGAGATGCGCTCTGAGCGAGGCGGAGGCGCGCTGAGCGAGGCGGAGACGTGCTGATCGGAGCTGAGACGTGCTCAACGGGAGGCGTGCTGCGTGGGCAGACATGCTGAGCGGAGCTGTCTACGCATCGCTGGGCTCTGTTTTGCTTTCAGTGACCACACTACTACGAAACACTTTGTTCTGAAATGTTTGTATTATTTTGATGTTACTTTTCTTCGTGCATCCCTACAATTGAATGCCGTAGGTCCAGACGGGTTTCAGGACCTGCTTATACAGAAGCAGTTTATTATGGACGGACAATTCAGAGTCCCTTCCGATAATCTAATACATTTGTCTGTACTTCATTCCAAGTTGTTCGCGCTTTTTTTAACGTGAGACTTCCAACGAAGTTTAGCATCCAGAGTCATCCCTAAATATTTAGCCTCGTTTGCATACAGAACAATTTGTTCGTTTATCATTACCGGCTGATGTACATAATGCTTGTTAGTAAAGTTGACACGAGTTGATTTACCCTCATTCAGTTTAATTAGCCATTTTCTAGTCCATATGTTAACATTATTGATACCTAATTGTAGTTTGTCAGTAGCTGTTTGCATGTCGTGTCCAGTAGCAAATAGAGCGGAGTCAACAGCAAATGTGTAAAAACCCCATCATTTTTTGGAATATCACTAGTATAGAGCTAGTGGGCTCCAGGCACTACCCTGAGGGAATCCAGCAGCAATACGTTTTAATTCAGAATAGTCCTCCTCACCATGTTTAACTCTGAAATATCGATCGAAAATATACGATTTCAAAATCTCACTCGTTTGCCTCGGTAAGTAGCCATCAAGTTTACTTTCCAAGTCTTCTTGCTATATTTCCTTAGTAGTAAAAAAAGGTTCTGTAGGGACTTGTTAGAACAGTAGGGATCTTGAGCAGAGAAAATGAGAAAATCATATATATATATATATATATATATATATATATATATCATATATATATATATATATATATATATATATATATATATATATATATATATATATTTCCTTCGTATAACAATTCCTGCTTAGTTCTGCACTACCTTCCTGCTACCTCCTGAAGCGGGTGGATTTGCAACTGTCAATAACGCCGTTGGAAAAAGTCGACAAGAGGTATTAGGGCCGCAACTGGTAAAATCAAAAACTATGACATGTCTCGATCGTGTTTTAAAGTTTCGAGTTATGTTAAATTTTCAGCCAAGAAAATTTCCTAGGCATAAGTCACCATTTGATTACGATTGTATAAAGAAAGTTTATAGGTATATTCTTCAATAATACGACAAAAAAGCCTTTGTTGTATCGTTCATGCACATATTTACAAATTTATGTTACTGAATTAGAGAAATCATTAAGGTAAGACCCAGACCCGGCACTGTGAAATGAGCGCCGATTGTGACATAGATTATTTATTTAAGAGGGTCTTCAATACACACACACACACACACACACACACACACACACACACACACACACACACACACACACACACACACACACACACACACACACACACACACACACACACACACACACACACACACACACACACACACACACACACACACACACACACACACACACACACACACACACACACACACACACACACACACACACACACACACACACACACACACACACACACACACACACACACACACACACACACACACACACACACACACACACACACACACACACACACACACACACACACACACACACACACACACACACACACACACACACAATTTTCTCCAGCTGCCTCTTAATAAAGTCTACAATTTGGAGAAGTTTTATGGTAACTGCCTCACTTTTAATTTGTACTGATAATTCATTTTCAATTTTTCTATCTTTTGATCCTAATCTCGGAGGCTGTGTGCGTGCTTTTTCGCAGGAAACCTAATTTCTAGTACACCCTGTAAATATGCTGAAGTTTTGCTTTGATACAACGTAACACCTTCCTAAGCCAATTAGAAACTGAGCTACTGAGTACATAAACGCATTTTGCTCAGTTACAAACTATTCCGTAGCGCCCATTGAAAGAATCACTTTTAATAGAATAAAACAGATTAGTTATGATAAAAACATATAAAGCCATTATAAGCGGCTTAACGCTGTCGCCGCCTAAACATAACCATAACCGGCTTCGTTCCAGTTAAATACAATAAACAACGTACCCGGGTACTGTTTATGCGAGGAGAGCTTAGCCCTTCTTATACGAAACACAGGTACTATATAGAACATAATCTGGCAACATAGTCTTGGCTTTGTCGCCAAAATATCATATTACATCTATAATAAGCAGCTTACCGGGGGATTTTAAAACATGTGACAGTGTTGCCAACTATATACATTTAGGTTAAGCTTAGTATCAGGAGAGCAAAAGGGTGGAAGAAGTCTAATTCAGACAATTTGTTTCAATTATACTGTATTAATTTAAGAAGTAGCACAATACAGTACAGTAATACAAAAAAATACATTTAGCTAAAACTTAGTATCAGGAGAGCAGAATGGTGAAAGAAGTATGACAATAATCCAGCCAATTTGTTTCGAATATAATCTTCTGTAATTGCATAAAAATGGTTACGAAGTAGTAACTGTATAACACAAAACAGAGCCGCCTCGGTGGTCTAGTGGATAGCGTACTAGGCTTTCACCCCGAGGACCCGGGTTCGATTCCCGGCGAGGGCTTGGCATTTTCATACGCTATAAAGTCATTCCACCATCTGCATTATTAGACCAAGTGTGCACAATAGTCGGACGTTAAACAAACAAACAAAAATAAATAAATAAATAAAAAATAACAACATATATTTAGCTAAAAATTGGTATTAGGAGAGCAGAAGGGTGAAAGAAGTCTGACCATAATCCAGGCCATTTGTTTCGATTATAACCTTCTATAATTGCATGGTGGTTACGAAGTAGTAACATACAGCATAACACAAACCACATTGCACTTGGAAGACGTTTGCGTTGATGGTTGAGAGAAAACGGGACCTTATATATTTACTCTTTCACTCTAATATGAGTGCGTGGTGAAGTGCAAACGGTATCTAGCTGTATATTACTTTTTTAATTAACACCAGCTGGTTCATTTCTGAGATATTCAGGTGTAGACAACTGCAGTCTTCAACCTACTAGTTTATGATGCGCAAGTTAAGGTATCTTTAAAAGTTAATTGAAAATTCTAAATTATCTAATTCCTAAGTATCTTTTCTTTAAAAAAAAATACAGTACGAGATTTTTTTAAGGCGAAAAGCACATTAAGGCTATCATCGCCTAAACACAACTACTAATGAAACAACAGAGCGATAAAACTTAACATTACTTACAAACTAGATAACATTTATAACAAGAATAAATAATTTAAAATCAAAACAATATAAAGGTAGACTGTAAAGGGGTCCTAATCAAACAGGAAGATAATAAATATTATGAAACAATAAAATTACCTAAAACTAGTTAACAAGAATATAAACTATAAAAAAACGTATAAATACTAGGGAAAAATAAAATAAAATGTATTGATATATATGCAAGCGCCTCAGGAAGGCCAAAACGCGATCAATTATTGATGAATTGTCCCCCAAGATCGCCTGCATACAGTATCCTAAGCCATATATTGTACGCATGTTTCTCAAATAATCACAGTCTAAGTGTAGTGGTTAGTGGAGGTTTCTCCACATAATTGGCATATAGGTGGTTCCCCGCGTCCCATTAGAACGACCAATACGTAGGCGTGTAACAACCTACGGGAGAGGCAACTCGTATATTGCACTAATTTGATAAGTTATATACAGGTAGGTTATACCGAGTAGTAAACCAAATCATGTGTTTTAAATGTCAATACAAAGCGCAGCGTTGAATCAGAGCCCGCCATCTTGAAACGGAAGTGAATAGGATAAAATCTTACGCGTACGTATTTCAGGTTGGGTAACGAGGTACCTTCGAACCGAATTTTAAAACAATTGGCCAATGTGTTTGACCAAAACAGCGAAACATTTTTTTTTTTTTTTTTTTTTTAATACAGCTTTTGGCGAAAAGCACATGAAGGCTATCATCGCCGTCCAGCAAAATGTCCTACATTGGTGGATGGGTGGAAACTAAAACTAAACATTATTAATACTATACTAAACTAATACTAAAACTAAAACTATAACACTATACAAACTTAAACTAGATAACATTAAAAAAAAATTATATATACATATTTGCATTGTTATGCTGTTCAACAATACCATAGTTAGAGTAATTCAAAAACATTTATACGACGTAAAAAATTTAGAACTCGGTCAATGACCGTTGAATCATCTTTTAAAATTGCTTCCATAGAGGAATCCAATCAACACATTTGACGCATGCTTTTGAAACCATCACAATCCAGAAGTAAATGTTTGATTGTGATGATATCACTACAAAACTGGCATGTTAGGTGGGTCCCCGCGCGCCATGAGAAATCCATGCGTCAACATTGAATGTCCAATGCGAAGACGGGTAACAACCACCTCTTCCTTACGACTAACACGTATTGATGACCCCCAAGGACGAACAGTATTCTTAATTACCCTCAATTTGTTATTGCCCAAGGTTACCCATTCATTTTCCCAAAGCGAACGTAGAAGATGTTTCGCTTCACAAATAAAATCTGAGCAAATAACACGTTGCGTGCTTGGCGGCAGCAGAGTAGCTCCCTTTGCCGCAATATCCGCTCTAGTGTTCCCAATTATACCACTGTGACCAGGTACCCAGCAAAATGTTGTTTTTACATCTCGTAGTTCAAGCCTATAGATGGAGCACAAGATATCTTGAACCAGAAGGTTTATTGAATACATGTCTTGTATAGCATGCAGTGCACTTTTAGTATCGGAACACACTAGATAATGCACAAAATCGGATTCAACGGTGGAGTTCAGAGCTTTAAGGATGGCGAATAATTCGGCAGTAAAGACACTACAAACTGAGGGTAATCCATATTTCTTGGTTTGGCCTGTTCTGTAAAATGCACAACCGACGTTGTTCTCCAGTTTTGAACCATCGGTAAAAATAATTTCACTGAATGGGTAGGATTGAAGAACATGATGAAACTCCTGGTGATACACAATATCGGGCGTGTTATGTTTTGGAAAGGATAGCAATGATGACTCAAAGGTTGGCATAGGGATACACCATGGAGGGATAAAACATTGAGTCCTCTCAAACACTGAGGGCAAACGGCGAAACAAACAGACAAACCGAATACCAAACAATCGGGTTTAAATAAAGACATTTACTTGTAAAAATAAATGTAGTCATTTCAAAAATGAAATATAACAATGCACGATCCCTTGATAAATTTATTTTTGTTGACTAAACTTTGATTTGACTAATTTAACACAATTTAAACAATAACATTATTCTCAAAAACAAGGTTTGTGTTGACGGTAATATAACTGAGGTTCCATTTGAGCAAAGAATTGTATTCAAATCGTCGGATCAAGCAATTAAAGTTTTCAAAGTTTCCTCATTCAAGAAATTAAAGTTGTCTGTAAGACATCAACCATCAGATATTAAACTGGCAGTGGTTTTTTTATTATTTTCCAAACTCAAAAGTTTTTTATAACTACAAAAGCATTTTAAAAAGAAATTTGGTCCTTGAAGCATCGCAACTTTGTATTACCAAGCGTTTAATTGCTTTTTAGTGAATTTCCGTAATGAGCTATCAGAACGGCCATCATGGTAAGACCCGTGACCTTGAAATGAACACTGATCCTGATCTCTGTAGATCGCTTGGTAAACAGCGTTAGCGAATAACCGTAATAAGTTATCAGAACGGCCATCATGGTAAGACCAGTGACCTTGAAATAAACACTGATCCTGATCTCTGTAGATCGCTTGGTAAACAGCGTTAGCGAATTACCGTAATAAGCTATCGGAACGGCCATCATGGTAAGACCAGTGACCTTGAAATGAGCACTGATCCTGATCTCTGTAGATCGCTTGGTAAACAGCGTTAGTGAATTACCGTAATGAGCTATCGGAACGGCCATCATGGTAAGACCCGTGACCTTGAAATGAACACTGATCCTGATCTCTGTAGATCGCTTGGTAAACAGCGTTAGTGAATTACCGTAATGAGCTATCGGGACGGCCATCATGGTAAGACCCGTGACCTTGAAATGAACACTGATCCTGATCTCTGTAGATCGCTTGGTAAACAGCGTTAGTGAATTACCGTAATGAGCTATCGGAACGGCCATCATGGTAAGACCCGTGACCTTGAAATGAACACTGATCCTGATCTCTGTAGATCGCTTGGTAAACAGCGTTAGTGAATTACCGTAATGAGCTATCGGAACGGCCATCATGGTAAGACCCGTGACCTTGAAATGAACACTGATCCTGATCTCTAGATCGCTTGGTAAACAGCGTTAGTGAATTACCGTAATGAGCTATCGGAACGGCCATCATGGTAAGACCCGTGACCTTGAAATGAACACTGATCCTGATCTCTGTAGATCGCTTGGTAAACAGCGTTAGTGAATTATCGTAATGAGCTATCGGAACGGCCATCATGGTAAGACCCGTGACCTTGAAATGAACACTGATCCTGATCTCTGTAGATCGCTTGGTAAACAGTGTTAGTGAATTAGCGTTTTGAAATTTCAAAATCCGTTGAAATTAAACAATTTTTAATTAAGAACAATTGTTTTAACTTAAGAAAAAAACAACAACAAAAACAACAACAACAAACTATAACAGTAAAAATAAATTAAAAATTTAGATAACAGATATAGATATATTACACTTAAGAACTAAATAACAATAAATAATGAATAAAATTTAATAACAATTCGTAAAATAATGCAAAACATAACAGAAATAAAGTTTTTAAATAAAATAAATAAATAAAATAACACAAGAAATTACAAATACAATAAATTAAATTTTATTTAAAACATTCAGACGATGAAGGAAGTCTAGGACCCGGTCAACGGCCGAGGCACTATCTCCCAACATCGTCTGCAAACAGTTGCTCAGACCACACATAACACGCATATTTTGGAAACTATTACAATCGAGCAATAATGTTTTATTGTGATGGTTTCCCCACAGAACTCGCATTCAGGTAGGTTCCCGCGTTCCATCAGAAATCCATGCGTTAACATGGAGTGACCAATGCGAAGGCGAGTAATCACCACCTCTTCTCTACGACTTACACGTATTGACGACCCCCAAAGACGAACAGTATTTTTAATTACCCTCAATTTGTTACTGCTTGTAGCTGCCCATTCATTTTCCCACTGTAGAAGAATTAAATGTTACACGGGTTACTTTAGTATATATATATATTTTTTTTTCTCTGCGAAAAACCGTTCAGGTTATCATCGCCGTCACGAAGGATTAAAGTATATAAAAAAAAAAATTTAATTAAACAAAATTTAACTTAAGAAAAAAACAACAACAAAAACAACAACAACAAACTATAACAGTAAAAATAAATTAAAAATTTAGATAAAAGATATAGATATATTACACTTAAGAACTAAATAACAATAAATAATGAATAAAATTTAATAACAATTCGTAAAATAATGCAAAACATAACAGAAATAAAGTTTTTAAATAAAATAAATAAATAAAATAACACAAAAAATTACAAATACAATAAATTAAATTTTATTTAAAACATTCAGACAATGAAGGAAGTCTAGAACCCGGTCAACGGCCGAGGCACTATCTCCCAACATCGTCTGCAAACAGTTGCTCAGACCACACATAAAACGCACATTTTGGAAACCATCACAATCGAGTAATATATGTCTTATTGTGATGGTTTCCCTACAGAACTCGCATTTAGGTGGGTCCCCGCGTTCCATCAGAAATCCATGCGTTAACATGGAGTGACCGATGCGAAGGCGGGTGATCACCACCTCTTCTCTGCGACTTGCACGTATTGACGACCCCCAAGGACGAACTGTACTTTTGATTACCCTCAATTTATTACAGCTTGTAGCTGCCCATTCATTTTCCCACTGTAGATGAATTAAATGTTTTACGTGACAAAGGAAGTCAGACACGATTAAACGTTGAGTGCATGGTGGAAGAAAAGTTGCTTCCTTTGCCGCATTATCCGCTATAGTGTTTCCAGATATTCCACAGTGGCCAGGAATCCAGATAAATGATACTCTTGCACCTCGTAGTTCAAGTCTATGGACAGAACACAGAACATCTTGAACCAGAGGGTTTACCGAATACATATCCTGCATTGCCTGGAGTGCACTTTTTGAATCGGAACAAACTACGTAATGCAAACTATCGAATTCAAAAGTAATTAGAGCCTTTAAGATGGCAAAGAGTTCGGCTGTAAAGACACTGCAAGTTGAGGGTAATCCATACTTATACGTTTCGTCCAATGAGTAAAATGCACACCCAACATTGTTATTCATCTTAGAGCCATCTGTGAAAATAAATTTAGCAGATGGATATGAACTAGTCAGTCGAAAAAACTCACGTTGATACACAATGTTAGGAGTGTTGTCTTTCTGGTATGCACACAAGGAGAAATCAAATGTCGGCATATTGATTTTCCATGGAGGGACAAGACAAAAGGACCTTTCAAACATTGGGGGTAGTTCAATACGTAAGTCATCAAAAATACGGGAAGTTCTAATACCAAGAGGAGCAGTAGCATTCGGTCGAGTTTCATACTGTCGCACCAATTGATTTTTGAAAACTGTATTAAAAGCAGGGTGCCAAGGTTTAGATGATAAATTGCTTACATAAGTTAGCTGTAGTTTCTGTCTCCGTCGAAAGAGTGAAGGTTCCCCAGTCTCGGCTAGAATGCTTACAACGGGACTAGAACGGAAGGCTCCAGAGACGAGTCGTATTGCAGAGTGATGGACTGGGTCTATTTTTTTTAATACGGATGGTCGTGCAGACGAATATACAATGCTGCCATAATCAATCCGCGAACGAATCACCGCACGGTAAAACATCAGCATACAGGTCCTATCAGCGCCCCATCGAGAACCACTAAGCACCCTCAACATATCGAGAATTTTGTTACATCGTAACTTTAAATCACGCAAATGAGGGTTCCATGATAGTCTTTGGTCGAATATTAACCCCAAAAATCGAACAGATGGAATGGTCCGAATTTCTGTACCATCGAGAAATATTGAAGGAGTTCGGATCTGTCGACGGCGACTGAAGGCAATACATTGAGTTTTGGCGGCAGAAAATTTAAACCCAGTTGAATTCGTCCATGACTGCAATCTATTTACTGTAAGCTGAAGTGTTCTTTCAGCTGTGGCCAAACTTCTAGCACCAACATAAATTGCAAAGTCATCCACAAATAGAGAACAGCGAACAGGAGACCGCACATTAGTAGTTATACTATTGATAGCAACGGCAAACAAAGTCACACTAAGTACACTTCCCTGCGGGACGCCATTCTCTAACCGAAAACGATCTGACAATGTAGATCCAAGGCGTACTCTGAAATATCTGTTTGAGAGAAAATTTTTAATAAAACCTAGTATATTACCTTGTATACCCCATGATTTTAATGTATTTATTATTCCTCTTCTCCAAGCCATATCATATGCCTTCTCTAGGTCAAAGAATATTGCAACAAGTGTTTGACGTAACAGAAAGGCATTTTGGATTGCAGATTCTAATAAAACTAACTGATCGATGGAAGATCGCCCTTGCCTAAAACCACACTGGTCCTTAGAGAGTAAATTATTATTTTCTAAGTACCAAACAAGACGGCGATTTACCATTTTCTCCACTAGCTTGCATAGCACACTTGTAAGAGAAATAGGGCGGTAGCTGTTTGGATCAGTTTTATCTTTGCCTGGCTTAAGAATAGGAATCACTGTTGCTTCCAACCAAACATCGGGGAAAGAGTGTTCCTCAAACATACGATTGTATATCTTCAGGAGGGAAATTCTACCCGATGTTGGAAGATTTTTAATCATGAAATATACAAGGTTATCAAGGCCTGGTGCTGAATCTGAAGAGGATGACAGTGCAGATTCCAGCTCATCTATTGAGAAGGGCGCGTTCAAAGGAGAAACAGACGTACCAACGACGAATGGCATTGCTTCTTGAATATTTTTGAAACGACAAAAACCATTGCTATAGGAAGTAGACGAAGAATAATCTGCAAAATATAAACCCAATGTATTAACAATATCTCGAAGATCAAAAGTTATTATTCCGTTCCGTTGTTTGATGCCCATCAAGGGAGTTGATGGAGATGAACCAGACACGGAACGGAGTTTCTTCCAAACAGTTGATACTGGTGTTGTTCTTGATATTGTGTTAATATACTGGGTCCAAGAATTTTTTCTACTTTGTCTAAATATTCTACGAGCTCTAGCTCGGAGAATTTTATACCTCTCAAGATTTTCACTCGTTGGTCGTCTGTTGAACCTTCTTAGAGCTCGTCTGCGTAAAAGCAAGGCATTCTTACAGTCCTCAGTCCACCAAGGAACGGGGGGACGAGTTTGATGAGTCGAGGTTTGAGGAATAGTTTTATGTGCTAAGTCTAAAATATTTTCAGTTAAAGTTTGTACTATTTCATTAATAGAGTTAAAATCTTCAATGTCAGGTGATACAAATTGCTCTGTGAAATCCACCCATTGTGCCTTTTGTAGAATCCACCGCGGAGGGCGTTGATTCGGACGGTGGAATGTACAAAGTGAAACATTAATCGGAGTATGATCGCTGCCGTAAAGATCAGACATCGCCGACCATTCGAACTTCGTTGCCAAAATTGGACTGCAAAAGGTCAAATCAACGACTGTCCAACCACCTGTAGAAGACGATAAGTGTGTTGGGGAACCATTATTTAAAAGACATAGATCTAATGTAGTCCTTATATTGTCAATTCGGTTTCCTCGTGAGTTACATGTAGTAGAGCCCCACGATGTGTGGTGAGCATTAAAATCACCCATCAATAGAAAGGGACAGGTAACTGAATTAATAAGTTAACTAAGTCGTTGTTTTGGAAAGCATAGCTAGGCGGTAAATAAATGCAACATATGGTAAGTTTAAATGGTACGGTAGTCTGAACTGCGACAGCTTGTAAAGGAGTTATTATGTCCACAGGAACGGCATCAATAGAGTCACGAGCGAGTATGGCTACCCCACCCTTCGCTCGTTCTTCCGTTATGAAGTCGGCCCTGGCAACAGAATACCCTCTTAAATTGAAAGTGTGCGATTGGTGAAGGTGCGTCTCTTGAAGGCAAATGAATAATGGAGACGTATCTCGTACAAGAAGTTTTAAATCTTCAATATGACTTTTGGTTTCGTTAATGTTTCACTGTATCACGTTGTTGTAAATGGAAGGCGTTGACATTGAAAATTAATAATTTAGTTTATGATAGGATTCATTTTGTCAATAGAGCATACTATAGGTGGAACAGAATCAACAGACACAGAGTCACAACTGTGACTAATGTCAGACTCTGAAGATTTTATGTTTTTGGGAGGTTTTTTGGTTGAAGGTAAGCCTCCCTTGACAATTTTCCTTTCTTTGTTTTTTTCGATCACAGGTTTCTTTCCTGTAATGGAACTTTTATTTTTTGATCCAACTGTTGCAGGGCAGGTATTAGACTTCTTTTTCAGAAAGTACTCTAGCCCTGGAGTGATATTTTTATCACTAGTTTTAAGAACTTGTGTCTTTGTCACCTGCGGCTTTGTTGTACTTGGTCTAGGAACAGAAGAAACCTTTCCTGAAGATTGTTGTGATGGTTTTGTGACAGATGGTAACGAGGTCTGGATAAGTGTGGTACCTGATACTGCAGCTCCCTGTTCAGAAGTAGAAACAGAAGTGGACGATTTAGAAAATATTGAGAGTAACTGAGCCACCTGCTCCGTCAAAACTTTGACAGTTTTGGTAAGCTCGTCACAATTTGCGCAGGATGTCTTTTTATTGGAAGAAACAACAGCAGCAAAAGACTTGCCTTCCGTGACAGGTTTCTGAAATCGGTAAATCTTCCAGGCCTCCGAAAACGATACTTTCTCTTTGGTCATAATAGTTAGAACTGCTTTCTCTTCTTTGTACTTCGGGCAGTTAACTGACCGTGCAGGATGATCGCCACCACAATTGGAGCACTTAGGATCATCCTTACAATCCGTACTATTATGACCTTGAGCACCACAATGTCCGCATATTTCAGGCTTCTTACAAGCTGCGCTCATATGCCCAAAACCCTGGCATTTGAAACAACGTTTTGGGCTCGGGACATATGGTCGCACAGACAGGCGTACGTACCCAGCATTGATATATTCGGGGATGATAGGTTTCCCGAAGGTCAGAATTAGGGAAGCAGTAGGTATTTTCTGCCCCTTCTCCATGCGCATTATACGTGTGACATCAGTAACGAATTCACCGGACAGCTCGGACTATATCTCCTCCAGGTCAACATGGAGGAGATCCCTGCAGGTAACCACACCCTTTGCAAAGTTCAGAGTTCTGTGGGGTTCCACAGATACCTGAACCTTCCCAAAAAACGACTCCATCTTCAACAGCGACTTACTTTGTTTGTCGCTCTTTGTTTGAACTAACAAAGTCCCGTTCTGTAGCTTCTTAATGGAAGCAACAGGACCTGCATTCCCAACTATTGCCTTGTTGATCAGGAAAGGAGAGACCTTGGAAAGGTTATCACCTTCCGCCGCGTTTCTAAAAATAAGATATCTAGGAGTTGGTAACATAATTCCTTTGGTACTTCCCTCGTGGCATTCAATTTCTTCTCTATATTCCTCAGACACGTCGGGTGAAACCGAACGATGTCTCTTTACACAAGTTTTGGCGTTTTGTTTGTTAGGATCCATAAATTTAATACCGAGCGATTCATGAACGAAGATGTTTCGAGCAAGTGGCACAGGGTGCACCCAGACGTCACCAGTGGCCCAGGATACTCGAACTAAAGCGAGAACCCCAAAAAAAAAAAAAAAAAAAAAAAAAAAAAAAAAATTTGGGGGGACCTCCAGATATTCTGGAGCCGAAATACATGGTCTGTCAGCACTCCAGAATATTTTAGGAATGGGTTCCGGTACATCGTTACGGTTCCCCAAACCCAAGTACCACTGACAGCCGCCCTCTATGAACTCACAGAATGCAACCACTTGTTTCGATAGACTCAGCTATGGGCTCCGACACCCATAACTCAACATTCATGTGCTTGCCAGACGCCTATAGGCTGCTCGGTCCCAGAACTTATCCCATCAGAGGTCCTCGGCAGTGCTAGGCACACATCAGGTTCCACATACTTGGCCCCGCCAAAGGAAACCAAGCAGTATTGCCACTCCCAGACATAACGGAACAAGTACAGCAAATCCCTAATTGTACGTATGTGTGTGTAAAGTGTTTAAATCGTAAGTATAGTGCTGTAAGTGTAAATGTGTGTTACACTCGGGTGCCGCGAGGTTCGTCTAGGTCCTCTCATTAGGTGCAGCTAGTCTGCACCCCCCTGCGGGTGTAAATGTGTTTGTGTGAGAGAGTGTGTGTATATATGTGGTGTGTATGTTGTGTGTATGTGGAGTAAGTGTACTTTAGTATAGATATAGTTTTTGAAGATATATCTAAGGTTCTCTGAAACGCGTCAACGAAAGCAGAATTGACGAAGCTAGGGAAGGCAGATCATTATACTGAACGTAGTGACAATAATCCTAGCAGAAAAGAAGAAGAATATAAAAAGAATTACAATAATATGCCGTTGTTTATTATGGAAACTAAGGTAAACGTCACAGATCGTTCGCAGGTTAGAAAATGACAGAATGCGTTATCACACCATAACCCGAAAATCAAGTAAAACAGTTTGTCTTCAGAACGTTTGTTAAAAAGGACTTACAAGTCCTAAATTGCCGTCTACTAGGACCACTGCTGTACTTGTTATATACAGCTGATCTGCCACTGAATGAAGAAACCACAGTGGGTTGTGGACGATATTTCTATACCAGCTGTTGGCGATAATGTTAAAGAAGCAACAGAAAAACTGCAGAAACCACCGTAAAAGTTAATGTGTGCACCAAAAGGTGGCGTATAAAACTTAACGAGTCTAAGTCAACCTACGTTAATTGTACTTATAAAAAAGAGAAGTGCCAGTACTAATAAACTGTAAGATAATTTCGTGTAGAAATGAAGTTGTATTCGAAGCTGAACTGGAAGACGCACATTACAAAGAAAAGAAGCTTGAGATTAAGTTCAAAAATATTTATTAGTTATTTAGATATAATGCAGGATTAAATATAATAAAGTACTTTTATGCAAACAAGTGGTTAAGCTGGTGTAGGGCTATGGACTGCAAATTTGGTTCTTTTTTTGTTTTTTGCGGCGAAAAATCGTTAAGGTTATCATCGTCGTCACGCAAAATGAAAGTTAAAAAAAAATTGACAAAATTTACTTAAATAAGAAAAAAACAACAACAAACTATAATAGTAAAAATAAATTAAACAAAAATGTAAATAACAGTTATAGCTATATTACAATAACGAATACTTAAGAACTAAATAACAATGAATAATGAATAAAATTTAATAACAATTCGTAAAAGTATATATAAACATAACAGAGATAAAGTTATTTAGAGAAAATAAATAAATAAAATAACACAAGCAATAACAAATATATAAATTAAATTTTATTTACAAAATTCAGACGATGAAGGAAGTCTAGAACCCGGTCAACGGCCGAGGCACTATCTGCCAACATCGTCTGCAAACTGTTGCTCAGACCACACATAACACGCAAATTTTTGGAAACCATCACAATCGAACAAAATATGTTTTATTGTGATGGCTTCCCTACAGAACTCGCATTCGGGTGGGTCCTCGCCTCCAATCAGATGCAAATTTGGGGATGCGCCAAGAGTTTTTCTTTTATTTTAAGGCAAAAAGCACATTGATGCTATTATCGCCTCCCTAAATATAAGTGTGAGTGTAAAGTGTTAAAGTCGTAAGTGTGAGATAGACTCGGGTACCGTGAGGGACGTCTAAATCCTCTCAATAGGTGCAGCTAATCTGCACCCCTGCGGGTGAAATATGCACCAAGATAATAGAAAATGCTCCGTGGTACATACGTAATGAAAATATTCACCACAGTGGCCTTGAAGTGAACACGATTGTCGACGAAATCAAGGCAGCGGCAACGAAGCATGACAAACAACCCCCACCCCTTACTAATGCCAGTGTTCAGCAGATGTTAGCACATAGTACTAAACACTTCCACTTGATGCATATCAAGCTAAGCTGACAGAATTTTTAAGGCGAAAAGCACAAGAAGGCTATCATCGCCGTCCAGCAAAATATCCTACACGGAGGGGAAACTAAATCTAAATATTGAAAATATTAAAACGTAATCAAAAAGGATAAAGAGGAATAAAAATATGAAAAAAACGAATAATATAACAACATAAGTGTGTGACTAATTAGGGGAAAATGGTACATAAATTAACAGTATTACGCTGTT
Organism: Callitettix versicolor; assembly: GCA_022606455.1. Classification (NCBI taxonomy): domain Eukaryota; kingdom Metazoa; phylum Arthropoda; class Insecta; order Hemiptera; family Cercopidae; genus Callitettix; species Callitettix versicolor. The sequence continues at coordinate 16,919,097 of CM040186.1, forward strand.
CAACAATACCATAGCTAAAGTTGTTCGAATACATTTATACGACTAAAAAATTTAGAACTCAACGAATCAATCCACACATTTGACGCATGCTTTTGAAACCATCACAGTCCAGATGTGTTTTTGATTATATCGCCAGAAAAGTGTATGTAGGTGGGTCTCCGCGCCCCATGAGAAATCCATGCGTTAACATTGAATGTCCAAAGCGGAGACGGGTAACCATCACCTCTTACGGTACGAAAAGTATTGTTAATCACCCTTAATTGGTTATTAAACCAGAGCCATTCATTGAAAAGAACATCTGACACAGTGATCTATCTTAACGTATAACTACATTTTTTTTCGGCGAAAAACCGTTAAGGTTATCATCGCCGTTACGCAAAATAAAAGTATAAAAAACAACAACAACAACAAACTATAACGGAAAAATAAATAAAACAAAAATATAAATAACATGTATAACTATATTGCAATAACGAGTACTTAAGAACTAAATAACAATGAATAAAATTTAATAAGAATTCGTAAAAGTATATATAAACATAACAGAGACAAAGTTATTAAGAGAAAATAAATAGATAAAATAAAATAAAAAGGGATGTAAAAATAAAACGTAAGTACAATGTACAAAGCAAAATTAAAAATAAAACTAATAACAATAACAACAATAAATTAAATTTTATTTAAAAGATTCAAGCGATGCAAGCCCAGTACTAGGTCTTAGTACTGAAAAAATAAGAAAAAACTCATAACAAACCTTGAGTGGTCAAACAACAAATAAAACCAAGACTGTTGTGATCAGGGAACCATAAGTCATCAAGAAAACGAAACGACAAGCTGACAAATGTCCATCCCTTTAGCTTACTCGCTAACAATGCTGTAGATAAACGTTCAAGCTATTCACTCGGTCAATAGCCGTAGAATCATCTTTTAATATTTCCTCTAAATTGACACCAAGTCCACATAATCGGCGCATGTTCCTTAGACCGTTACAATCTCGCAGAACATGTTCGATGGTAATGAGTGCTTGGCAAAACTCACAAAGGGGCGGGTCCCCGCCTCTCATCAAGAAACCGTGTGTTAAAAGAGAATATCCAATGCGGAGACGGGTAACCACTACCTCTTCCCTACGACTTTTACGTACAGACGACCTCCAAGGACGAACGGTATTTTTAATTACCCTCAGTTTATTATTACCGATAGCTGCCCACTCGTTTTCCCAATGCAAATGTAAGTGTTTTACATAACATAGAAGATCTGATGAAATCACAAACTGTGTGCTTGGCAGCAGCAAGGTAGCAGATACTCAGTTGTAGTCCTCAATAAAATAAAAGAAACATCTTTCTGCATATTCAATACTCGCTCCAGTGGATACTTGGATGTATGTTTGGTCGGAATAAAATATTCACAGGAAGTATTTTAGCGACAAGAGCTGAGATAAGAGTGGAAGCTGCAGTCAAAGGATCAAAGAGGAGAAACGCTTATCGCCTAAAATATTGAAGTGAACAACAGAAAAGGCCTTACTGGCAAATCTGTACGAGTATACACAAGTACTGTGTTTAGATCAAATATTCCACAGCGCAAAACGTAGGCCTAGGCATCCCTTAAAACATCGTGCATTAATGATAGCGAAAGTCCAAATAATCTCTTCCTGATATAACAGAAGCGGATTTTTAACATACTGTACTTTTTTGTTGAACATTTTTTTTATAGTCTTGTTTAACCATATAATAATCATAATCTAAATCCACACAAATTACATTTTTAAAAATGCGCTGAAAATAACAAAACTATTACCTCAGAGTCAGGTACATTTTCGTGTCTTAAATGTAATTTTAAAAATTTTACTATGCTTATTGCAACAGTTAAGACTTTCAGAAAGTGCGAGAACAAAATTTTGATTTTTCAAACTTGAAAATACCGTCACAGGATCGATTTTTCTGGGGATTCTAGTAAATCCAAGCTGTTACTGAAATCGATTTTCGAGCCAAGTTTGAATTTTACTCGGACCAAAGATTGCTGGACACGAGAGCACTAGAACCAGCAACCACAAACATGATATTTTCAAAAATTCCTCAGAACTTGTGATACAGACGTGAACTATCTAGAGGTCAGGACCGGCGTTCATTGCAGACATTCAAAAACGTTTCAGACGATAAAGTAATGAACTGTTGTTGATTTATTAATGGCGCCATTTTGAAACGTTTCTACCGGTTTAGCTGGGTAACCAACTTGTCGAAACTATTGGTAAAAATCGATTTTCGTATCCAATTTGAATCAAAATCTAACGAAACGGGAAGTGAAATTGTAATAGTCCAAAATGACACACACATACACACACACACACACACACACATATATATATATATATATATATATATATATATATATATATATATATATATATATATTATATATATATATATTTATATATATATAAATATATATAACTTTATTTTATTTTTAACTTTTATATATAACACCTTTATTTTTAACTTTTATGTAAATATAAATTTTGATTGAGTCTAATTACAACACCGCGTTGGATAATTTTAATCTCTTCTAATGCAAATTTCTGATTTACTTTTAGTTTAATTACCAGTTACGGCAGCCAATCAAAATGCAAATTTGAAACCTTCAAAACTTGTGGGATGAAATTAGCAATCTTTTAGGTCGACAAGATATATATATATATATATATATATATATATATATATATATATATATATACACACACACAAACACAGTGGTACCTCGATATACGAGTTTAATTCGTTCCGTAACCTTGCTCGTATGTCAAATTGCTCGTATCTCAAAACAATTTTCCCCATTGAAATTAATTCAAATGCCATTAATCCGTTCCAGCTCCCAAAACACCACCTCAGTTGTTTTTGTTGTGTATTTGAATAAGAAAAATGTATTTATAAGAAGAAACATTTATTTATAAATAACAAATACATATTCTATAAAAACATAATAAAAGAAAAAGTGAAGTGCTTACGGAAGCGCTTAATTTTCGTCACTGGTCCTCGATTTTTTCGTCACGCTTTGCTCATTTTCACCTGTAGATCGTTTAAAAAAACTGTCCAAGGAGGTTAGTTTCTTCCTATCTTTTAGGATATTGCGGAAATGAGTTAGGCAAGTTCCGTTGAACCACTCCGATGCACGACCAGTTGCAACTTTTTCTGGGTGATTTTTATCCACGATCTCTACAACTTTCTCTCACATTCCCAAGATCTCCTTTATATCTCTTGTAGAGATAACCTCCTCCATCTCTGGCTCCTCTTCAAAACTAATTTTTAGTTGAACCACCGTACGCTGCTGCGCATATAGATCGTGTAACTCCTCGGTTGTCAGCTCCTGAGACTGTTCCTCGAAGAGTACGTTCATAATACTCTCATCCACCTCCAGATCCACGGATTTTCCTACAGAAACAATCTCCTCTACCACAGACACTTCGGGTTCCAATCCTTCGAAGGCCCTTTCAGCTACAGCCTCAGGCCACAGATTCTTCCATGCAGAGGTTAAGGTCCTCGTTATAACACCTAGCCAGGTCTGATCAATAACTCTTAGGCATATCACGATGTTAAAGTGGTCCTTCCATAACATGCGCACACAGACTGAGATCTAATCTGAGGTGGGAGAAACTGTTAGACGCTGCACACGACACCGACATGTGCCCCCCCCATATGTTGGGGTCGTGTGCAGCTGTGTAGTGTGCGATTCATCGTATCTCAAATCTTGCTCTTATCTCAAAGCAAAATATCGCTCGCTCAGCGGCTCGTATCTCAAAACACTCGTATATTAGGCACTCGTATATCGAGGTACCACTGTATATACTGTATATATATATATATGTGTGTGTGTGTGTGTGTGTGTGTGTGTGTGTGTGTGTGTGATTTCACCTTATAAGGTAATTTAAAATTCAGGATTGGCACTCATTTTCAAGGTCACAGTGGAGGGTAGCAAAGAACTTCTGACACTAAACGAAAAAATATAAATAAGCTTTAAAATACTGTTTTATTTCGAATTTAGTACAATTGTTCCGTTATAAATCAAATGTCTATGAATTCTATGATTTTAAACACTATATTGTATTCCTGTTTGTTTGATAGCATCACCTGATTTTCTTGTAAACACCAACCTATGCTTTTTTATTTACCAATTCGTAAGTTAGAGAAGTTGATCGGTTTCAACAAAATCCAATTTCTTTTTTTGTTCGTCTTAAAGATTTTCTTTTCGAAAAAAGTTTGTTTTTTTTCGGTATAAAATTCCAAGCCAAAATTTATAGAAATTGACAAAGTGGAAGCCTACAAAAAAACAAAAATTTTTCCGGAATCAAAACTTTTTTTTTAAATATTATAAAATTAAAATTACCTTTCACATAAATGTATATATCTCGAAAACTAATTACAACCAATACACCTTCGAGAGAGAGAAACGAGGTCTCTTTTAAATTCGACAGTTCGGCATTTGGTTTCTGCGTTTGTTACGATGTTTTGGCTAAAAGCATTGATCGATTGTTCTGAAATTTGATACTAAGGTACCTTACAAAAAGGCCAGAAACCTTATATATAAGATTGTTTCCCATTCAGTTCCGTTTCAAGATGGCGGGCTCTGAATTAACTTTGAGAATGTAGTTGCGAGCTATTTTCTGTAAAACTGGCTGAACGGCAAGGTTTTGCCATATTTCTAAAGCTACATGGTAAAAGAGTAGGGCCTATATAATTTCAAATAACGTTGGTGTTAGGAATTCGTAATCTGTCCTAAACGTGGTTCTTTAATATATATAAATATATTACAATCTTCTTGAATCGTCTCGGCTACTTCTACACTTAATGACAATACAAAAATGAACACCCCGCAGAGGTGCAGACTAGCTGCACCTATTTAGAGGATTTAGACGTCCCTCGCGGTACCCGAGTCTAATACACACTTACACCTACGACTTTAACATTTTACACTCACACTTACATTTAGGGATGCGATAATAGCCTTAATTTGTTTTACGTCTTAAAGTAACAACAACAAAAAACTCAATCAAAATTTATATTTACATAAAAGTTAAAAATAAAGGTTTTTGCCGCATAACCTAACGGGTCGCTTTACCTCCAAAAATTCTGATAGGCTTAGTTTTTAGTAATTTCATGTGCAGGTATTATTTCAATTTCGACGAATTATTGTAATCGCGGCACGAAGTTGTCTCGCTGACGTTTTTAACGCTTATTAAAATGGTTAAATGAAAATATAAGACAATAAAAATAATTTTTTTTAAATTTGAAATAACCGCCATTTTGAAACTATTTAGATTTGCTGTTGACGAACGTGTCCAAGAAATTAGAAAATACCAAATCTGAATAAAACTGCACGCGCTCGCGCATATATGTATTATTATTATTTGCGTATAGACCCTGTTGGATCACGCAAAGCACTCCGACTCATGTCTTGTTCCTTCTAATCCTCCACACCTCCCTCATCCTGTCCCCATGGATCCTCTTCCGCTCCTCCGTCCATTTTACCCCTGCTCTCTTTGGGATTTCATTCTCTGGGACCTTCCAACCGAGCATATTTCTCCTGTATGCGTGCCTGTCTTCAACGTCTGTTGAGTCTATTTCTGCGTCATGTAGATCTATTCTGACTTGTGCGATCCACGACATTGTTGATTTGACACCTTGTATATACTTAAGGATTCTGTTGGCAAGTCTCGTTGTTGGGAGTCTACTAATGTGTCCATAGAACCGAAGCCTCCTTCTTCTGATATCTGCTGCCAGGTTCGATATCTTCTCTGTGGTCTTACGGGACTGCAACCTGTACCCGTCTTCTGTTAATTTCGGGCCAAGGATCTTCCTCAAGATTTTGTGTTCTTCCTTCAAAATACCCTCCATGGTAGCTTTTGTGTGGAGTGCTAGCGTCTCGCTTGCATATAATACCTCCGGTTTTATGGCTGTGTTGTAAAGTCTGATTTTTGTGTGCGTCGACATACATCTCTTATTGTAGATATCACGCGTTATACCAAGAGCCCTCTTCATTTTCAGTAGCCGAACCTTTTGCGCAGCCTTCTCGCCACCTGTGGGTTCAAGAATTTCTCCCAGATATTTGAAGTGCTTGACTCTGTTTATCTTACCATATTTTGTGTTTAGTTCTTGAATATTTAATGTTGTACAGAAGAATTAGGTTTTTTTAAACGAGATCTGTTGACCGACCCTCTCTGCACATTCCTTTAGGACTTACACACACACACACACACACACACACACACACATATATATATATATATATATATATATATATATATATATATATATATATATATATATATATATATATTTATTTATTTATTTATAAAGCGAAATAATATAGAAATTGACGAAAGTAATTGTTTTGTAAGCGAAATGTAACAAAATTTCTGTTACCGAACCAAAAAAAAATCATGTATCATGTCTTTCTCGATTCATTGTTTTTGTTATTCATTAGTTGATGTTGCTTTTCAGTCATTACTCTATTGATTGTAACATTTTAATTTTGTCGTTTTTAATTTATTTTCTAATCGTCGCAGTATTTCACATTCATTTTTTCTTAATCTTTGTTCTTCATTTAAAACATATTTTTTAAGATAACGTTATTTAGAAATTTAATTTTTAACATAACCTCAATTGAAGCGATATTGTGGCAACAGCTGTCATAATTTATTCTGAAATTTGATACTAATGTACCTTACACAGTGCCCGAAATACGTATATGTAAGATTTTTTCCAATTCACTTCCGTTTCAAGAAGGCGGGCTCTGAATTAACTTTGAGAATGAAGTTGCGAGCTATTTTCTGTAAAACTGGCTGAACCACAAGGTTTTGCCATATTTCTAAAAGCTACATGGTAAAAGAGCACATAATTTCAAATAAGGTTGGTGTTAGGAATTCGGAATCTGTCCTAAACTTGGTCCTTTAAAGAATCAACTATATGTGGTTCAACAATGTCCTTTAATATATATAAATATATTACAATCTTCTTGCATTGTTTCGGCTACTTCTACACTTAATGGCAATCCAAGAATGAACACCCCGAAGAAGGGGTGCAGACTAGCTTGGCCTATTGAGAGGATTTAGACGTCCCTCGTGGTACCCGAGTCTAACACACACTTACACCTACGACTTCAACACTTTACACTCATACTTACACTTAGGGATGGGATAATAGCCTTAATTTGTTTTACGTCTTAAAGTAACAACAAAAAACACAACCCAAGAATGAACACTATTGTATTTTCCGATCAAAATATTCCTCCGAAATAATGTCCCAAAATCCTTCCGGAAACACGTGCCCCATTTTATACAACCTAAAAACATGAGAGAGCACGTAAAACAGTGCACTTACCCCGTAGACTGCCGATCCGTTTCTTCTTAGCTCCGCCTTGCTGGAATATTTTTTTCCGGCGAAAAACCGATAAGGTTATCATCGTCGATACTCAAAATAAAATTATTATGCAACAAATAAAATAAACAAAAATTTAACTATAATAACAAAACCAAATAAATAAAACAAAACAAAATAACAGATATAGATATATGACTAAAACTAGTTAACAATAATATATCTAAAATCAACAACATACACACAAATTATTGTAGGGCTGTAAATTGGTCATTACAATAATAACAAGAAAAATAAAATAAATATAAACTTACGTAAAACTAAATAACTAAATAAAACAAAAATATAAACAAATAAAAATCAAAACAGTAAATATAAACAGTCTTTTTCAGGGCTGTAAAGGGGCCCTATCACAAACAATAACAAACATATAAATTTTATTTACAAAATTCAGATGATGAAGGTAGTTTAGGACCGGTCAACGGCCGAGGCACTATCTCCCAACATCGTCTGCAAACAGTTGCTCAGATCACACATAACACGCACATTTTGGAAACCATCACAATCGAGCAGTATATGTTTAATTGTGACGGTTTCTCTATAGAACTCGCATTCAGGTAGGTCCCCGCGTTCCACCAGAAATCCATGCGTTAACATGGAGTGACCAATGCGAAGGCGGGTAATCACCACCTCTTCCCTACGACTTGCACGTATTGACGACCTCCATTGACAGACCGGTATTGACAGACTTTGAAAATCCGACACGTTGAGTGGCTGGCGGCAGCAGAGTTGCTTCCTTTGCCGCTATATCGGCTCTAGTGTTCCCAACTATACCACAATGACCACATAACCAGCAAAATGATACACCAACACCTCGTAGTTGCCTTGCTGGAATATTCTCTGGAACACCAGAAGGCTTCCCGACGTACGGTTGGCCTTCAAACAGCCCTCCTGTCTCTCCAGAATCGACTGACCGCTACCTACTTCGTCCTCAAACTTTTACCTAAACTGCTGTTCTACATACCATGTTTATAACAACAGGCATTACGTCAGCAGTTTCAAAAATTTTCTGCATATTTACCAATAGTGTTTACTCTTTGGCTGTACCCTGTTTACAATCTTGAAAAGTAATAATTAAAATTATAATCATGTTTCTCAACATTGGTTCAATAATATTTTTTGTAAATATAACGTTTACCGGTTAAATTAGCGTTACGAGCGCTGTCGTGGATGCTAATTAAGGATACTGTGACGTCTAGTGTCCTTGAATCACTAGTTGTTATATTATGATGTATGAGGGGCTTAAAACGCTGATTACAACACACCATATTGGTAAGCCCTCATTCATAACAAAAAACGTCCACTTTGAAAGGCATGTTAATTTGTCTTTCAAAACATCAGTTGTGTTGATGTTACAGCTGATTGTAATCCTAGGATTGACCGGTAGAGAACACTGTAGTTTATCTATGACGAAGTTTATCTATGAAATGTTTAAATCGATTTTTCGCACCGCCACAATATTACCTCTATTCTTTGTATATTGAGGAAGTAAATATTTATTTAGTGTATATTCAAAACAAGTTTAATCCACTTAGATTGTCACACGTGTCGGTGCGCATGCGCGACTGTGACTAAAGCCCACAGCTTTGAAGGCTAAACCCATCCTGTCAAACGATGTGACTTTGCGCTTACCTACCTGTTGCGTATAAATACTCACTCACCACTTTTGTAATAACGTTCCGGACAGCTGAGACAAAATAATCCCGGCGCGCAGTTGTCTCGCAGACCAATTATTAATAGTAGCGAATTTGCAGTAATAAATTATAATTACAGGAATTTCACAATCATGATCAGCATTAAGATCTGCATAAATTGGTATTTTCAATTTGAAAATGAACCCTGATCGCCGCCAGATTATTTATTGTTTTAAAAGGATTTTTTAAAATGGTAATTTAAGCAGAATTAAAACAGCGATCGCCATTTTGAAACGTTTATTGTGGAAAAACGAAATTTAAACCAGCAATTACTGAAATCGATTTTTGAAACAATATTGAATCAAATCGATATAGCACGTTAAATTTTCAAATTACACTGAAAAAACGAAAGCAAATTACGATTGGTCGAGAGATTTGTTTTCGCATTGTCAGCGTAAATTCAAAAAACGCTTAATTATGTAAAATGTAACGCTGATTGGAACGGTGAAAACACTTTACAGGAACGTGTAATGTAAAAACTTTAGGAAGTTTTTAAGATGGCCGCCACTGAAATCAGCCAGAAGTAAGTTGAAACTTTTGGTCAGGTTTTATTGGGCAAGTAATAAAACGTCCAAAACCGACCTTTTGTGCTTGTGTATATTTCAGTGGCGTATTAGAGGTTGAAAGCAGGCTACCTCATTTCGTTTTTAATGTTAGTCTACTATATTTAAACTGCACATATAGGCCCATTTATTGAAATTTACAAACCAAAGCCACTTTACTTAAATAAAAGAATATGTTACCTTGAATTACGCACAAAGTGATAGTAAAATAATAACGACTGAGAGATCTTAACAACCTACAGATAAAATTAAAAAAGTTATGACTGTCATAATTTATATTAGACCCTAAAGAAAATAATGTTTCTATAATTACAATATGTAAACTACAATAATTAAATAGTTAATTTTAATAATATTATTAAAAAATCTGTTAACAATATACCAGCGTGACACACGTACACTATGTTTATAAACCAGACGTAAACTAAACGTAAAAATTAATAGTTAACGTACACTTTTATTCCAGCTAGCTATTCACAAAGCGAAGACTTGATGTATTAAAACATCATACTCCCGCCTAACTCACCTGCTGTTCCTTTAGTTATGTCATCAGTTAACGATAGAGGAAGTCTTCGCTTCTTTCTGCGAAGACATTAAAGCAGTATGCAGTAAAATAGGAGCTGTAATGCAACGTTTTACACACACACACACACACACACACACACATATATATATATATATATATATATATATATATATATATATATATTAAATCTTAAGGCGAAAAGCACATTGAGGCTATTATCGCCCCTCCCTAAATGTAAGTGTGAGTGTAAAGTGTTAAAGTCATAAAAGTAGTGTTGTGTGTGTGTTAGACTTGGGGTACCGCGAGGGACGTTTAAATCCTCTCAATAGGTTTAGACTAGCCTGCACCTCCCTGCGGGATATATATATATATATATATATATATATATATATATATATAGAGAGAGAGAGAGAGAGAGAGAGAGAGAGAGAGAGAGTAGATAGGTAGGTATAGACAGATAGATAAACAGATAGATAGACAGAGAGACAGATAGATAGATAGACAGGAAGACAGACACTTTTTTTTTTTTGGTGTTTAACGTCCGACTATTGTGCACACTTGGGCTAATGCAGACGATGGAATGATTTATAGCGTATGAAAATGCCAAGCCCTGGCCAGGAATCGAACCCGGGTCCTCGGGGTGAAAGCCTAGTACGCTACTACGAGGCCACCGAGACGGCTAGATAGATAGACAGACAGACAGAGAAAGAGAGAGAGAGAGAGAGAGAGAGAGAGAGAGAGAGAGAGAGAGAGAGAGAGAGAGAGAGAGAGAGAGGAGAAGGGGAGAGAAAGCGTGAGAAGGGGAGAGAAACAGAGAGAGAGAGAGAGGAAAATTCATATGTTTGGACCTTAGAAATGTTTAGCAACTTACAAATATCGAACATCCATGAACCATATACTAGCATTAATCGTTTCGTTAAGCTGGTTTCAATTAAATTCATAAAACTGACGTAGCTTTTACCGTTTTAGTATGGAATGGTCGAAATAGTATCCAAAAGAAACACTCGGGATCCCCATTTTTCTATCCATATCGGCTAAACAGTTGTGGCTCCAACTCCGATCTAAGGTGGATAATCTAACTTTTTTTTTCTTAATGTTAAGGCGAAAAACACGTTGAGTTTATTATCGCCACCCTAAATGAAAGTGTAAGAGTAAAGTGTTAGTGTGTTTTAGGCTCGGGTACCGCGAGGGACGTCTAAATCCTCTCAATAAGTGCAGCTAGTTTGCACCCCCCTGAGGGGGGATAATGTAATAATGAAAAGTAACCTCTTACAACCTACGTAGGGATAATTACGTTTAATTACAATTAACTTAATTAATTATTGCCACAGTTTATTTCAACATCATCACACTCTTATCACACAGAGGCACAGTTTGGTTTTAATATATCACAATGTAAATTTATCTTTCACCTATAAACTTAAATGGCCCACCTACACGTATGAACAAAAAGGGTTTCCTTGTACACACAAAAGAGCTGCTTTTACTTTCATTAAGTATACAATCATGTTTATGCGTTTTGAGGCACAATTAATCTAAGTAAACATTTTTGTAGACAGGAAAAGCTAAGAAACAATAGAAGTTAAAGAACACTGATGATGGCAGTTCGATGAAACGCGTCTATATAACTAAACATAATTTTGGGGTTAACTCTATGTATACCGTTTATATAACGCTGGAAATTATTCAGAAAAATCAATTTTCTGAAGGCTAAATTTACGTTTTTGATTTAGATTGTAACATAAGCCTGTCATACAAGAGAAATTTTGAAATAAATTTTTATAATCACAATTTATAATTCTTATATTGTTATATTTGTTTATTACACGCAACTAATAAAGTACTTAAGTGTCGGCTGTACTTCAGCGACTTTATCTGTTGTCTGGAATTCCACAACGTTCTTCCCAGGTAAATATTATAATCAATTATAACCTAAGTAATGAATGAAGAGTTTAATTAAGAAAAAACGTAGCAGTAGGGACTGGCAGATGGAGGAGACATTTTTTTTTAAATAAAGTAATTAGTATTCATTGTTGGTTTGTATTGGTCCCACGTTGTACTGATCTTAAAATTATTGTTAAATTAAAATTGTACACAACTGATATTAAAGAAAATTGACACTTATTACATCTTATATATTATATAGATGTTAACGCCCTGATAATTGTGATGGCTTGACTGGGCATGTAGCAAAATGGTGTTAATAACACACACACACACACACACACACACACACACACACACACACACACACACACACACACACACACACACACACACACACACAATTTTGTAAACAATTTTTCCGGCGAAAAACCTTTACGAGGCGCGACATTAATTACTTAATACAATTTTTGAAAACAAAGAAACAAGTCTGATAAAAATTTTAGACATTATAAAAACAAAACAAATTACAATAACAACTATAAATAAATAGTTTCTTAAAACAGTTAACAATAATATAAATCTTAAAACAACATACACACAAAGTTATTGTATTTTTTTTTCCGGCGAAAAACCGTGAAGGTTATCATCGTCGAGACACGATATTAATAAAATAAAATTTAGGAGTATCACGAAATAAAAATTAACAGTAATTTAAAACAACATACAATAACAATTATAAATACTTTTTTTCCCCGGCGAAAAACCGTTAAGGTTATCATCGCCGTGATGCAAATAAAAGTATATAAAAAAAAATTAACTTAAATTAGAAAATATAACTACAACTAACTATAATAGTAAAAATAAATTAAACAAAAATTTAAATAATAGGTATAACTATATAATAATAACGAATACTTAAAAACTAAATAACAATGAATAATGAATAAAATTTAATAACAATTCGTAAAAATATACATAAACATAACAGAAATACAGTTTTTTAGATAAAATAAATAAATAAAATAACACAAAAAATAACAAATATATAAATTAAATTTTATTTAAAACATTCAGACGATGAAGGAAGTCTAGAACCCGGTCAACGGCCGAGGTACTATCTCCCAACATCGTCTGCAAACAGTTGCTCAGACCACACATAACACGCACATTTTGGAAACCACCGCAATCGCGCAATATATGTCTTACTGTGATGGTTTCCCTACAGAACTCGCATTCAGGGGGGTCCCCGCGTTCCATCAGAAATCCATGCGTTAACATGGAGTGACCAATGCGAAGGCGGGTGATCACCACCTCTTCCCTACGACTTGCACGAATTGACGACCCCCAAGGACGAACAGTATTTTTAATACCCTCAATGCTGCCCATTCATTTTCCCACTGTAGAAGAATTAAATGTGTTACGTGACAAAGAAAGTCAGACACGATTACACGTTGAGTGCATGGCGGCAGAAAAGTTGCTTCCTTTGCCGCATTATCCGCTGCAGTGTTTCCAAATATTCCAAAGAGGCACTTGCTATTGGAGTGTCCATGAAGGCTATTCCATCTTGCCTGGTCTTACTTGTTAATACACTCATTGATAGCAGATCCTGCCAACGACAGAGGGATCCCTAAAGCCGGCTCGAGGCCGCAGTCCAGCAAGTCGGTCTGTCTCGTCGTTACCCTTAATCCTCTTATGCCTCGGAACCAAGTGAAGAGTATCTCGGTTTCTCAGGGCCTGAGCATTGAGGTTCTTCCGATACTCTCAGACCAGTTGGACCGAATTATAGTAGTGCTTCCCTAGTTCGTACACGTCAAGCCGGTCTGCCTCGTCGTTACCCTCAATCCTCTTATGCCTCGGAACCAAGTGAAGAGTATCTCGGTTTCTCAGGGCCTGAGCATTGAGGTTCTTCCGATACTCTCAGACCAGTTGGACCGAATTATAGTATTGCTTCCCTAGTTCGTACACGTCAAGCCGGTCTGCCTCGTCGTTACCCTCAATCCTCTTATGCCTCGGAACCAAGTGAAGAGTAACTCGGTTCTCAGGGCCTGAGCATTGAGGTTCTTCCGATACTCTCAGACCAGTTGGACCGAATTATAGTAGTGCTTCCCTAGTTCGTACACGTCAAGCCGGTCTGCCTCGTCGTTACCCTCAATCCTCTTATGCCTCGGAACCAAGTGAAGAGTAACTCGGTTCTCAGGGCCTGAGCATTGAGGTTCTTCCGATACTCTCAGACCAGTTGGACCGAATTATAGTAGTGCTTCCCTAGTTCGTACACGTCAAGCCGGTCTGCCTCGTCGTTACCCTCAATCCTCTTATGCCTCGGAACCAAGTGAAGAGTATCTCGGTTTCTCAGGGCCTGAGCATTAAGGTTCTTCCGATACTCTCAGACCAGTTGGACCGAATTATAGTAGTGCTTCCCTAGTTCGTACACGTACACACCATTGTAAAACAAAATTCTCAAAGTGGAAACGTAATGGTGACTACCTCGGAGACGCAAAGTCAAAAGCAAAAACATTCAATTTTGAGTAAGTAGAAGTTGTGCGAGTGTTTTTTTAACGCAAAAGAAGTTAATTGTGTAAACATATTTACTTTTAAATTGTTTTGCCATCGAAAACCGTTTTGACAAATGAAGCCAGTTACGTCAAAAGAATGATTTCTTTGAATTATCGCGAATCAAAGTTGCGCACCTGCGAAAGAAAACTTTCTCAAACTTTCTCCTCGAGGGTAGTGTTTCCCGACTGATAAATTTTATAAAAGTTGTGTGTTTTCATAACACCGGCTGGCTTACGTAACCGTTTGAATGTTTCTTTTTGAAAAATTAATTACGTTTTTCACCGACAGAGCTGTACTTGTAAGTGTCTTTGTTTGATACGAAGCTAACAAAGGTTCGCGCTGTGAATTAATTGTGTTTCAAAGTGCTTTATTTGACGTGAAAGCATTCGTTGAAATTACTTTCTCGACTTTTCTGATTTTCGTTTAAAAACAAAATATTAATTGCGATTTACAAAAAAAAAGTTAACGTAATTGTTAACGGTAAATGTAACTAGGTAGGTTTGTTTGTTGCGGAGGTTTGTTTGAGATTAATTAAAAGTTCTTTACTTATAAATTTGAGACGTGGCGTCCGCGTGACTAAATGTTTACGCATTTAACTGGACAGCGTTTTAAAGTTTACCGACAATAAAATATTCGTCAAACGAAATTGAAAGACGCAGACGTGATTCGTAAATAGAAAAAGAATTTAAATTAGTGCAAAACATCTGTTTGTTTCTTTTTAATGGATCTTTAAGTCGTTTGTGTGTGTGTGTGTGTGTGTGTGTGAGAGAGAGAGAGAGAGAGAGAGAGAGAGAGAGAGAGAGAGCACGTTACATTCGCGATTTTGGTTCGATTTGATTCTGGTAATAGAATAGCTTTAACAGGTTCGTTAATCAACAAAATTCTTTAAACATTTTCAAAATGGCGTCCATTTCAAATCTTTAAACATTTTAACATTTGGTCGTTACGATTTTTGATAATGATATTTTACCGTCGTAATCAGCGTTAAAAACTGCTGAAATCAGCATTTTGATTTTTCAAAAATCCTTTGAAATCGAGAAATTTGTAAGTATATATATATATATTATTTTAAGGCGAAAAGCACATTGAGGCTATTATCGCCTTCCTAAATGTAAGTGTGAGTGTAAAGTCGTAAATGTAGTATTGTAAGTGTGTGTGTGTGTGTGTGTGTGTGTGTGTGTGTGTGTGTGTGTGTGTGTGTGTGTGTGTGTGTGTGTGTGTGTGTGTGTGTGTTAGACTCGGGTACCGCGAGGGATGTCTAAATCCTCGTAATAGATGCAGCTAGTCTACACCACCCTGCGGGGGTATATGTATTGTATATTCGTACTGGTGTACTGTTCTCTGTCTAATACTGTCGACTGACTTCGAGCGAGAACAACCTCGAAGATACTATTTTGGCCAATCGTAGGAAATACGTTTCTTGTAGAAACTACTGTATCGAACGGATATATACATACAGTTGAATAAAATTAATAATAATTTAAAATATTAACAACGAATTTGTATTATTCTAATAAAAAAGGAAAGTGGAAAATATGATTTTAACATTAAAATAAGCTTTATAATCTGCATTAATTGGTATTTTAAATTATAATAAGCAAATTTTAATATAATTAAAACAATTTTTTTAAAGCGATACCGTGATTCTAATTACTAAAGATATATTTTGAAGTACTTCACTTAAAGATATAAGTTTCCGATATAAGTAACGTTGTCCATTACTTCTTTTTATATTCTTCTTCTTTTCTGCCAGGATTATTATCACTGTGTTCAGTATAATGATCTACCTTCCCTAGCAGTAGCATGATCCGGAGGATGGTCCGACGGTCAAAGGTCACTTGATAAGGAATGTAAACAAGACTGGCGCCAGTCTGTCAATAGAAACAAAGGTCACTTGGTAAGGAATGTAAACATAGGTGCTAATCTAGCGATGTAAACAAAAGGTAGGTGCCAACCTGAAAAGGTAAACGAAGGTGTGCGTTAAATCTAACAATGTAAACAAAGATAAGGGCTAAATGTATTATAATTAAACAAATTTATGATATAATTGAATATATATCTAGCGATGTAAACAAAAGGTAGGTGCCAACCTGAAAAGGTAAACGAAGGTGTGCGTTAAATCTAACAATGTAAACAAAGATAAGGGCTAAATGTATTATAATTAAACAAATTTATGATATAATTGAATATATAATGCGCGCCTGCGGTGCGAGCGCGTGCGTGGATGTCGGAGTTGGGGACATTTCGGACCATGACCCGTCGCTAGATAAGAGGATGCTGTCGCCGATTATATTATGCGCTGCGTGAATGTCGGAGTTGGGGACATAAGATGATGCTGTCACCGATGCGCGCCTGCGGTGCGTGCGCGTGCGTGGATGTCGGAGTTGGGGACATTTCGGACCCTGATCCGAGATAAGAGGATGCTGTCACCGATGCGCGCCTGCGGTGCGTGCGCGTACGTGGATGTCGGAGTTGGGGACATTTCGGACCCTGATCCGAGATAAGAGGATGCTGTCACCGATGCGCGCCTGCGCTGCGTGCGCGTGCGTGGATGTCGGAGTTGGGGACATTTCGGACCCTGACCCGTCGCTAGATAAGAGGATGCTGTCGCCGATTATATAATGAACGGCTTACCGTTTATACGTTATAGGTGTGAACCGTAAACGAAAACGAACCAGCTATTTATTAAGAAATAATTTAAAATTTGTGTTAAATTATATACGGTCGAGTGTGATAGAAGTAGTTTGCAAAATGGCGATGGCAATATATAACTAACGGCTTATCGTTTATACGCTAGAGGTGTGAACCGTAAACGAAAGCGAACCAACTATTTATTAAGAATTAATATAAATGTGCGTTAAATTAAATACTGATGAGAGTAATAGAATTTGTCATTTGAAATATGGCGATGGCGATGGCGATATATAATCCACGACTTACCGTTTATACGCTAGAGGAGTGAACCGTAAACGAAAGCGAATCAACTATTTATTAAGAAATAATATAAATGTGCGTTAAGTTAAATAATGTCGAGTTAAAATGAATTTGTCATTTTAAATCGGCGACGGCGACATATAATGAACGGCTTACCGTTTATACGCTAGAGTGTGAACCGTAAACGAGTAGCGAACCAACTATTTATTAAGAATCAATATAAATGTGCGTTAAGTTAAATAATGTCGAGTTAAAGTGAATTTGTCATTTTTAAATCGGCGACGGCGACATATAATGAACGACTTACCGTTTATACGCTAGAGGTGTGAACCGTAAGCGAGTAGCGAATCAACTATTTATTAAGAATTAATATAAATGTGCGTTAAGTTAAATAATGTCGAGTTAAAATGAATTTGTCAATTTTTAAATCGGCGACGGCGACATATAATCAACGACTTACCGTTTATACGCTATAGGTGTGAACCGCGACATTTCAGTAATACGCAATGTGAAATTGAAAATACTTATAGTGTGATCTCATTGTATAAGAATTAATTTTACTAACTGTACAACTGCTCCGGACGTTCCATCTACATTCTACAAAATGTAAGTAAGTAATAATTTATCTGTACTAATTTATGGATAATATATCTGGTATGTCTGTAATTTATAATTTATAAATTATACACTATAGAGATGACCTAGCTGCGTTCGATAACAGAAATACAATGTTATGCGTTAAGTTAAATAATGTCGAGTTAAAGTGAATTTGTCATTTTTAATGAAATATGGCGATGGCGATATATAATGCACGACTTACCGTTTATACGCTAGAGTGTGAACCGTAAGCGAGTAGCGAACCAACTATTTATTAAGAATCAATATACATGTGCGTTAAGTTAAATAATGTCGAGTTAAAGTGAATTAGTCATTTGCAATATGGCTGTTGCTGATTATATAATGAACGGCTTACCGTTTATACGCTATAGGTGTGAACCGCGACATTTCAGTAATACGCAATGTGAAATTGAAAATACTTATAGTGTGATCTCATTGTATAAGAATTAATTTTACTAACTGTACAACTGCTCCGGACGTTCCATCTACATTCTACAAAATGTAAGTAAGTAATAATTTATCTGTACTAATTTACGGATAATATATTTGGTATGTCTGTAATTTATAATTTATAAATTATACACTATAGAGATGACCTAGCTGCGTTCGATAACAGAAATACAATGTTATTTCTTCTAGTTTTAACACATATTTTAAGACCCAAAACATATAACAACAAGTTAAATAATGGTTATATTACACCGAAAAGTATATTAATTAATAAAGTTAAAAGTAATTACCTTATAAATCCGATTTGTAATATTCCTATTGTAAGTAATAAAATTGTGAGAACGATCACAAAACTGTAATATAGTTTCTACAGAAATAATCTAGAGACTTAAAACATTGCCGATGAGAATGTTAAACACATTACAGCTATCTAAAAAAATAAACAATGTAAGCAAGCGTTAGTGGCCAATACTTTCTAAACAAATTTACACACCAAGACAATATTTTAACTTGGTTAAGGTCCACTAGATAAATCTGTGTACTTGTTGTGAATAATCGGCTTTCTAAACCCCGTGTGAACATTCAACACCACTGATGTCGTTTTACTATCTATGTATGCTCTGTGACCGATGATTGTAAATAAAACAATGCATTATACTGTGTGAAAGATTTTTGTAAGATAGATAATCACCAAATTCTGATAGCTAACCATCAGTCGTATCTGGTAACTCTAAGCGCGTGTTAGTAGTGATTTGTAAAGTGTTTTTTCAAGTTGTTATAATTAGTTTTGTTATTAGTTTATAAATTGTATAGTATATATATATATTGGTGTAGTTTTTACAAATTTAGTTTAGAGTTTGGTGTTAAGTGTTAAACTTTTGTTTACAAATTTTACAAATTTAATTGATAGTGTTCGTGTTATGTAAAACTAATAAGTGTAAGTACTAGTACTGAACATTTAACTATAATATATAGTTTAATAGTAGATATACTTTTTAATATTTACTAGTTTTAATTTGAATTTTTAAAAATGGAGTTCTTTGCAAATAACGTTTCACTATCAGATATTGTAGATGCGTACATGGTAGATCCTGTAGACGGTAGTGAATTCGAAGACATAGCTGAAATCACTGTTCTCCCACCCCTCCTAGCACACCCGAAAGTGTTGAGGTGTTTCCAGAACCAATATTACCGCCTCCATCACCTTTTGCCGATTTGCCGACAAGCCCTCAACCCCATTGTAGCCGACATACAAGTAGGCCGTGGTCAAGAGCTGTTCGAAATAATTAAAGATGTAACGAAAGCGTATGGTAAATTTGAAACCGAGGCGAGAGAAATTACATTAAAGTTCGCAAATCCTCCAGTTGGTGAAAATTTAAAATACTGGCTAAACCGAATGTTTTCATCTTTAATCTCATTTTTAGAAACACAAGACGTAGCACATAGCGATAAAGTAGGTATTACAATTAGCAATGCCGATAAGCCTGAACAGACACCTATTGGAATAAGCATTAGACGAGCCGATCAACTGAATTCAGAAGTCATTTTACAGACTGTTGAAAATATAATACAAAGCAATGAAACATATTTTATTGACGGCGCGATGCATATTAAATTTATACACGTCAAAATGCCTAGAGGTGGTGGGAGGGGTAAAATTGATTACACCAGTTCGTTCGATGACTTTTGTAAAAAGAAAAGGGGTATAATCGTTATTGATAACGAGAACGATAGTTTATGTTTAGCCAGAGCTTTGGTTGTAGCAATAGCTTATGCGAAAAAAGACCGCAATATAGAAAATAAAAACTGTATGACCAAATAAGAAAACCGCACCGACCCTTTCAAGCACGTGAAGCCTCAAGACTATGTAGGGACGCGCGAGTAAATTTAACAAACGGAGCCGGTATTGAGGAGCTTAGACTTTTCCAAACATATCTAAATAATTACACGATAACAGTGTTTACCGATAGAAGAGGACGCGAAACGATGTTTGAAGGCTGCCCCGGAAAATTAAACTTAGACTTAATCTATGGCGATGGACATTTCAACGTAATAACGTCCGTAACGTCTGCTTTTACCACCGATTTTTACTGCCGGTACTGTAAATGCGGTTATCATCACCAGCATGGACACAGATGTCCCCAAAAATGTGTGTCGTGTAATAACTCATCGGCATGCGATGGCTCACAAAATATTAAATGTGATCGATGCAATAGGCTTTTCAAAAATCAACAATGTATTGAAAACCACCTGAAACCGATATATAGAAGAAATCTGTCCACCTGCAGTGTAGTAAAACACTGCGCCAATTGTAACACTACCTTCAACAGTCTAAAAAGAAAAACAAACCATGTTTGTAACGAAATATACTGCCCTATTTGTAGAAAATATAGACCTACCGGACACTCGTGTTACATGTCGCCCGAAAAGAAACCGGATCCTCAAGAAACAAAAAAATATCTGTTTATATTTTTCGACTTTGAGTGTACACAAGACACACGTTTTCAAAACAACGTAGATATTCACGAGCACAAACCCAACTTTTGTGTCAGTCAACAAACCTGCTACTCCTGTGTACATTCAGAGTCACTGGAAGTGTGCAATCAATGCGGTCTAAAACAACATACTTTTAAAGGCGAAAATACGTTAAAGGATTTTATGTCATATGTAACTTTACCCCGAACACAGTTTTCGAAAATTATCTGTATCGCGCATAACATGAAAAGCTACGATGGTCAATTCTTACTAAAATACATGACAGAAAAATTAAATTGGACACCCGAGGTAATAATGAATGGATCAAAAATTCAGTTAATTCAGTTCAGCAAAATCAAAATAATCGATTCTCTAAATTTTTTCAACACCCGTTTAAACGCTCTTCCGAAAATGTTCGAGTTGGATACAGATGAAAAAGGATACTTCCCCCACTTTTTCAATACAACAGAAAACTGGAACTACGAAGGCGAACTCCCGGCCCCTCTGAATATGGTTACAATGAAATGCACGAGAAAGACAGGCACAAATTCCTAAATTGGTATGAAAATGAAAAGTCGACAAATAACTATTTCAATTTGCAAAAGGAAATCGAACAGTACTGTATACAAGACGTCACAATTTTGAGAATGGCCTGTCTAAAATTTAGACAATTTTTCATAAAAGAGACAAAAGTAGATCCCTTTTTAGACTGTATTACAATTGCGAGTGCATGCATGAAAACCTATCGAAGAAACTTCCTCCCGCAGAACACAATCGGTATAATCCCGCCGGGAGGCTACAGATTAGTTGACAAACAGTCACACGCAGCTCGCTCATGGATACTCTGGGAAGAACACAAAAATAAAATCAATATTCAACACGCTGGGAACGGAAGAGAAAAACATATATTCAACTACAAGGTGGACGGGTATAGCGAAATCGGCGATGAAAAATCGTGTACGAATTCAACGGGTGTTTCTACCACGGCTGTCCTATGTGTTATAAAAACAGAAATGCTCCGTTGCATAATAATCCCCATGAAACCATGGCAATCCGTTACGAGAGGACGCAAAGAAAAAAATTTTTTTTGGAAAGTCACGGCTACAAGGTGGTTGAAATGTGGGAGTGCGCCTTCAACATTAAGAAACAACAATCACCGGAAATGGTTGAGTACCTGAAAACGCAAAATTTGGAATACACATCGCCGCTTGATCCACGGGATGCGTTCTTCGGCGGACGAACAAATGCCACTAAACTGTTCCACTCCGTGAATGAACAGGTCGGAGAAAAAATTAAATACCTCGATGTTTGCAGTTTGTATCCATGGGCGTGCAAATACGGCAAATCCCTATTGATCACCCCGAAATAATTATAGGAGAAAACTGCCCCGAAAATTTGGAAGGAGTAGAGGGCATCGCCAAAGTAACAATACTGCCCCCAAACAACCTATACCATCCCGTGCTTCCGATGAAAATACACAAAAAGCTATACTTTCCGCTTTGTAGGACCTGCGTTGAAAATTTAATTAACGATGAATGCACACACAGTCCAGAACAACGCTGTTTCATGGGAACATGGGTCATCGAAGAAATTAAGAAAGCCGTTGAAAAGGGGTATAAGATCATGCAGATCCATGAAATATGGAACTATAAAACAACGCAGTACGACGGCACTAACGGTGGGTTATTTACAAACTACATAAATAAGTTCCTGAAAATGAAACAGGAAGCATCAGGTTGGCCCGAGTGGTGTGTAACGGACAGTGACAAGCAGAATTATGTGTCTAAGTTTAATGAGAAGGAAGGCGTTATGCTAGACAACGAAAATATTACAAAAATCCTGGACTGAGAGCGCTAGCAAAACTTATGCTAAATAGTTTCTGGGAAAGTTCGGACAGCGTGACAATCTAGACCACGCGACGTTCGTTAAGTCTAGAGGAGAATTGATCGCCCACCTAACAAACCCTTCCATCACAACTAAAGACATATTACCAATCAACAACGAAATTATGCTAGTAAACTGGAACTACAACGAAGAATCCGTCAGCCCATCGCCAAATACCAGTGTAGTAATTGCATCATTTGTAACGGCCATCGCGAGACTAAAACTCTATTCCTACCTGGAAATCCTGGAGGATAGGTTGATTTACACCGATACTGATTCAGTTATCTATACCCAAAAACCGGGGGAATCTGACTTAGAAACAGGCGACTATTTAGGCGATCTTACCGACGAAGTAGCCGAATACGGACCAGGAGCGTACATTTCGACTTTTGTTAGCGGCGGTCCCAAAACTACGCTTACATTGTAAAAATCCCGGGTGAAACAGAAGATAAAACTGTATGTAAAGTAAAAGGAATATCTCTGAATTACAATAACGCACAAATAATAAATTTTAAAACCATCAAGACCATGATTCTAGAAAGTAGCCCCACTGAAATAGCAATAACGAACCATCACAAAATTTGCAGAATAAAACACTGTAACGTAGTGAGTCGTCCTGAAAAAAATCTATCGACCCGTGTATACAAAAAGAAGAAGAATAGAAGATTATAATACACTACCATTCGGGTATAAAAGACCTCGGTTGTGCTAGAGCTCTTGTGAGTCTCATAGCGGTAGGAGACGTCCACCGTGAAACAGAGCTGCACCCTTTATAAAGTATACTTTATGAAATCTAAACTCGTCTACACACGTATACTATACTGGATCTACCATATTGTCTAAAATTCTGTTAAACTCAACATTCTATACAAAGTGTTGTGTTAGTGTATTTAAAAGTGAAAATAATAATAGCGTGTTGCTGTAAACGAAGGTTGATGAATTAATCTTTAGACTTTAGTATTAATTTATGTATTTAGGATTAGTATTTATAGGATTTACAAAATTGGATTAAAATTAGGACGTAAACTAATATTAAGTTGTGTAATGAACTGTGTTAATTTAGGATTTACAAAATTGGATTAAAATTAGGACGTAAACTAATATTGAGTTGTGTAATGAACTGTGTTAATTTAGTTACATTGTCGTGTGCACGCCTCAGAACTTGATTTAGATGTTGCATAATAGATATAAGATAATGTGTGTGATAGATACAAGATAATATATATACCTGTATTAATGTAGTATGTAGCAATGTAGATGTACGTAATGTAGATAGATATAAGATAGGATAAAATGTAATATGTAGTTTGTATTTAAATTAAGTTAGTTATAATGCATGTTAGGTTAGGCGGGGGTGAAAGCTACTGCCTCTCATGGTGCTCCCTGGGCAACATGAATTATGGCAAAACGGTAGCTATTTCTAACTTAATATATTAAAGACACAAGTAATACATACAACAGGTAATTTATTTGGAGACAAGTTGTATTATAAACATAGGTCAAAGTACAAATTATACAGCGTCTAAGAGACGCTGAATCTCTTCATCCTCGGGAATTTCCTGTTCACTATCACTATCACTTTCACCGTCATCTGAACGTTCTGCGGAATAACTGCCACCAGATTCATAACCACTGTCTTCATGATGCCCCATTCTATAATACACTGGGTACACAAACCTGTACACTAATGAGCGGTGTAGTATGTTGTTTAATGCTGATACACGTTTCACTTGTCCATCAAAATTTGACTCGATGTAGATTCTCCAGATATGCGGTGCTTGACAAGGAAGACTGATTATAATTTCTACTTTAGTCTTAATATCAAAATTATTTATAATAATTTTGTGTTTCGAGATATTCAAAATAACATTTATAACTAAACTTCCTTGCTCTATCGTATATTTGTTAACTGTAACATCGTTTACTATGAAATTGGAAATTCTTTTATTTTGCAAAGTAAATCGCGCTTCAATATGTCTTTTAAAATGAATATCGTTTTTCCTTACTGGTAGAGTGAAGACGTGTTGTTGCATCGTTTTAACTGCTCCCTTATTAACTTAAAATCGGACTGAGTTAAATGTCGGTGTTACATAGCGACCACTAGCTTATCGTGTATTTACTTTACTTTCAGAGTGCAGAGTTCGTATTCTGGTTTACACGTGGGATATCTGGACGGTTCAAATACTTATAAAAGTTTACTGTTTTTCGTTACTAATACATACTACTTTCTAGGATGGCCAATTGGTGGGAAGACGATATGGACATTTTTGAAAATCTTGCGTCTGCAGCGGAAAATTGGTGGGAGGAAGACCACGAGTTTTTTGAAAATATGTCAGTAGAAGTCCCCACAAACTTAGACGGAGACGAAGAAGAAACAGAATGCGTAAGTTTACCACAACGGTATTAGTCGACGTATGTTGCTTAATGTTAAATGTCATATTATCGATTAACCATGTTTACTGTTCCAGGAAGACGTGTACTTGCATGACGAGAGGAAGCAACGCTTGATGTCTTTCTCGTCGTCATCCACAGAGGAAGAATCCGTCATCGTCATATCCGATGACGAGGAAGAAGAGGAGGAGGAGGAGGAGGAGGAAGATGATACAATTATAACCATATCCAGCGACGAAGAGGATTTGCTGGATGAGGAGGAGAGGGGAAATCGGGAGGAGGATATAAATACATTAGTAATAACAAGGGAATTATATGAAGGTTGTAGAAATATTTTTGTTGCCTTGGTGAGTGGGATCAATATTAGAGTAGAAGGTGACGACGAAGAGGAAGACGACGACGGCCCACCACCAAGAAAACGGTTTAAAAATGTATAATATAAGTAAAATAAACCTTATGTTATGTACACTTCTTTTTTTTTTTTTCATTCTCCATCATTCTAATATTCGATTTTAAAGGATTTTAAATAATAATAATAACAACGAAATTCCGAACACAGATATATATTTGCAATAATTAATAATCTTTTTTTTTTTTTTTTTTTTTTTTTTACATTAAGGTTATTTAAAACTCATTCATTAATTTCTTTATAAAACAGATGTATCTTAAAGTAATTCAAAAAGATATTGATGCACAACATTTTAATTTCTGATAAAATCAAGTCTTGCTGTATTTGATTAGATTCAATTTTTATATCACTCACATCCATTCCTTCTAAATATTTTACTAAATAGTTTTTTATTACGGAATCGTCTTTTGTTGAGTCACTTGGTACGTTTGCTAATAAATAACACACAACTTTATTCTTGATATCTTGAAAGTAGTTATAGGCTGGCGACGATCTCAGGGAACACAAGTGAAAATAACTGGAGATACAGCTCGACATCTGTAGTATCCCCTTCCATGTCGGCTCCTGTATAACCAACGTGTCTGGTAGGTAAAGGTGAGGCTGAATACAAAGTAGTTCACGGATTACAATAGATCTCTTGCCGTAAATCATTTGGAAAACAACTTGATGTTTATCTAAATCGAAATTTTCAAAATTCTGTTTTCTTCCTTCAAAATAGTTGGAAATATATTCATATTTTTGTAGTAAAGCGTTCCATTCGATAATATTTAGAGATATCCCGCTGTTTGAGTCCGATTTTCGTATTTGCAATCTCGGTTCACACATGTTGTCAATATCTAATCCAATTGTGGTTGATTTAGTTTGACTCTTATTCAAAGAATACCAAGTATTTAAAAGTACAGGTGACAAACATCTGTTGGTTCTTTTCTTTTCGACGGTATTAGTAGTTTCTACTTTTTCCACTTCTTCCGCAAGTAAATTTTTATTACACTTACTTTTCTTCTTGCTTTTCGTACGGTGTACGTCTTTTATGCGATTTGGTCTCCATTGTATTCGACACTGAGAATGAGGCTCTATAGAACCTGTGTTTTATATACCGGTAAAATAATGACAACGCGCATGCGTAAACTCTTATCTTTGACTGCAACAATGCTGAGTCATACTTGACCACATGTTGTGATTTCCAAAAGTATTATTAAATAAACAGCAAATTTTTAAATCGTTATCGTATGTACTGTATGAAAACAGAGATAAAAAATCTTCAAGCGGCACACCAAAGGATTTCAAATATAAAAACATAACGCAATACTGACCGCACACTGTAGACGTTAATCCCTGTAATTGCGTTGAATTAAATTTACTTGTGAGTGAATTTCTCTTTATGAAGGAAAAATGTGACAGTCTTGTCGGTAGATTTCCGTAACTATCAAAATATTCCAACTCTCTGTTGCTGCTAATATAAACGGCCACCCAATGGCGTCCAGGTTTGGTATGAGGGTCTGTGTTTATAACGATACAACTAGGCGTCCCGACATTCATCGGCAACTGATCCGCTGCATAAACCCCGTAGTGAGGCACAGGCAGGCGTGCTAGACAATTTCGGATCTGATCCGCATTCATCTTCGTGAAGCCAATTATTCAGCACGTTAACATTACTCAACGCGCATGCAAATCTCTTGCACTTATTATGATAAAAACAACGTGTGACATCCGCCTTTGAATTCAATACTTTAAGTGATGGGCATTCCAATTCTTCTAAATTTATAATTCTTATACCTAACAAGTTCTCTAGGAACAAACACTTTTCTTTACCCTTTGCGTAGACGGTAGTAATTTCTCCGCATATTAATTTCAAGTCTTTTATAAACGATCCGTAACTTATTGAACCGTCGTCCCATTTTATACCGTGATAATTGTAAGTCAACCAACTACATTCTTTTTTTCTATTTTTTGTTAAATTAGAAAACTCGTAAGGCGGACCGACGATCCAGTGCTGCAACCACTTGCTGTTAACAGAAATAACGGCAAACTCTTTTATTATGTAACATCCCGAGTTGTCTCGAAAGCCTTGAAAATCCGCAACTGCACCCATTTTCGTCTAACCACTCACACTCCCACTACTTACAATAAAACGGTTGAAAGAGAGCACTCTGTTTATATATCGTATCTAACTTCCAAAGTCCACGATAACGTTTCTATTCCTATCGATTTCAATCACGTTGTCAAACTCTCCGTATACGATACAGTTTATTGTTTCAGTTAGTGCTTCTTCAAATCTCAATTCGATTCTTAAACTTCCGTGACGTATTAAATTCCAGTGTGACATTGTGTTTGCCGAAAGATCAGGTGTTAAATCGAAGGCCATTAAGCAGTTACCGTTAGGGTAAGTGTTTCGACTAATCTCGTTACCTTCATTCATAAAATGTATTCCTGTCCCGGAAAACAATGTACTGTAGGCGTGAATATATAAATTATTTGCGGTATAATCGGGCTGTAGCGGTTTTGAGGGCAACTGATGTCCGTCGACGTAGAGTGAAAAGAAATTAACTTTGTAGTGCTGGAAGTTGAACGGGTTTATTGTAAAGTCTCCATTGAACGCTTTATTGCTGACAAAGCCCACAATTACTCGTTTCGGTAACTGACCTAAAAACACGTTGTCTAGTGTTTTCCTTGGACACCTGTAGGGATTGTAAGAGCCTTAACTTCTACTTTTGTAACTGGGTATTTTGCGGTACCGTGTAATAATGTTTTACTATGAGCTAGTAATACTGACGGGTTAATTTTCATTCGTCGCACGTATAAATTAGACTCTTGAATATGAACCTTATACCCTGAAGTACTCGACATTATTAGACTGTAAGCGTCTCTCGAACGCACTAAACGTATACGTAACTCTACACCGTTTAAAAGAAATTTTTCTTGGTTGAAGATATCCGCGTGTATGTGCCCCAACATATCAACAGGTTTACTTTCTATCGTAAATTGCCTCCGTTTTACAAGACCTGAATTAGCGTCCGCCGTATCGTCCATGTGTCCGCTAGTATCCGTGTACCAGAGACACGACGTGAGGTGAGATTTTTTAGCTGCGGGCCCGTAGTTTAAAAGAGATTCTATATAGCAGCGATAAGGGTAGGTGTTCCCCGGTGGTGAAACCAATTTTTGGTTTAAATATACGTCTACTTGGCTAAATAACGAGTGCATCCAGTTATTTACCGGCCCAACTTTATCTGCTGTCTCCAAATTTCCCCCACCAGTCTTCACAATACTTGCTTTAATGTTAAGCATAGTGTGCGATAGATCTAAGTACTCGTCTCCCTGTCCGGGTACTACAAATTCTATAGGCGCGTCATCGGTAAGCGAAGATAAAGGCTTATACTGTATCCATTCCCGTTTTCTATGCTAGTCTGTTGTTGGCAGCAGAGAGAATAAGTCCAATTTGGACTTTACGCACTCGCATGACTGGTTATGAAGAAAAGCCATTGTTAATTAAAGATGTCGGATTTTGATAACTTATTTTTTTTACGTCTTCTTGTAACCTTTTTATTATTTTTTCTTGATTTCTTGATATTTTTCTTTTTTATTCTTTT
Source organism: Callitettix versicolor (assembly GCA_022606455.1). NCBI lineage: Eukaryota > Metazoa > Arthropoda > Insecta > Hemiptera > Cercopidae > Callitettix > Callitettix versicolor. The sequence continues at coordinate 16,948,492 of CM040186.1, forward strand.
CAACTTTTTCTTTGAAACCCGCTTCCTAAGGAGTTTGTTGAGTGACTGAATCGTTACGGCTTTACGTTTCGTTTTATACCCACTCCCAGACATGAGGGAATCAATTTTCAAGTCTGCTTTCCGTTTTAGGTTGCCTGTAAGTTCTTTCATTCCTGATTGGAAAGCGTCTTTAGGATCCCTTTACGAACAATATCCGACAGCATTCCGATTCCAGATTTTAAGGCTTCTTTACCCAACGTCTTCATTCCTGATTTAATCAATGGCGTGACGGTCCGAAATAATCCGCCTAAAAACTACCTATTCCATGACCTTTTGGTACGGTGTCCCACTGTATACAACGCTGACTCCGGTACCCAATTGGTTTTTATAATACGATAAATACGGATCTTCCAAATTAATTCGTTTCATTTTGTTTCATTCGAAAATGTAGTTTAACACACGACGTTCCGAAAGTGAATGGTATTGATTTCCGAATTCGTCTCTTATATCTATTTCTAAGTTTTCAAAATTTGTACGCATCACAGGTACGTAATGTATTTTGGAAAACGTAAACGTTTTGTATGATCCGTAATTGTAATTAGTCGTATCGATATTAATTATTCTAAGCAAAGGCGCTACTATGTCGCCAATTAGTTGAGGCTCGATGACGTCACAATAAACATACATTTGAGGCGGAACACCCAATCGTACATTACACGGTCTAAAGGACGTTTCGCCTAATATTCCGTTATTTTTATATGGTTCAAATCCTAATTGTAGCGCCAATTTAGGGGAAAACTCGATGTTTATAACTTCGTTTATAATGGGGTTGATAGTAACGTGGTATGTTTTATGGTAATATTCGAATCGTATATACTTTTCTATAACCGAATTTTTATTAAGAGCTCCTATAAATGTTTCCACCGTATTGTAGGTGGACGGTTCCAATTTCGTAAATTTCAAATCGTGTACATCTGTTTCTTTGTCGTGGGTGTATATAAAGATATGGTTATTCCCTTCTGTGACTGTCAGGAACGTACACGGGTAATGCACTTCAACAACCCCTACTTCCCATTCTCCTTTTAGATTGATTTGTTTCGGTATTTGTGTGGAATATTTTGTTGTAGTATTTGACGGGAAATACGACATTGAACTGTTACTCGGCAGAGTTAAGTAAAATGAAGTGTTGTTCATTTTTAATATTCACAAGACTTGATGCTGAAATCCAGGAATTAAAAGATGGCGGATAACCTTTCCATTTAACGAGTATCTTCATACTACGTCCTTTTCCTTTCGTATCGATTATTTTATCTATTTTATATAATTTATTTTGACTAACTGTAATTTTTGCAGTTCTGGTTCGTAAAATGTTCCTTCTACAGTTTCCCCTTCAAATCTTCTAGTTCATACAGAGGTCGCGGACGCTTTACAACCTTTTAATTTTAAACAACTCTTCACTCCACTTCGATTCATACCCTTTTTCGAAATAACCTTTTTCCATTACAATTCTGACAATTTCCCAATTTTAAATTTCGGTGTAACAGTAGGCGGTACTTTCTTGTATATATTACTCCATACTTGTAAAATATTAGATTCGTTCACCTTACTAGGAGCAATTTTAATCGTCGAATGTTTCGCGTTATTATAAGCTTTTATTAAATCTTTGAGAACATCGATGTATCTATAAGTATTTTTATAAGTTAGGTAGCGCCACATTCTAGTTTTGAGTGTTCTATTAAACCGTTCGACCACTGCCGCTTTCACGTCGGGGTTCCGTGTTGTCGAGTAAGTTATGCCATTCTCTTGAAAATATTTTTGAACAATTTTCGAAGTAAATTCTGTTCCTTTATCTGTTTGTATACATTGCGGTTTCCTTTTAGAAGTTTTAAAAATATTCTCAAACGCTTCCCTCACCGAAGTACCGGTTTTATTTTTAACGGTTCTGCAAATGCGTATTTACTGAATAGATCGATAACTGTTAGTATATAATTAATTCCGTCGTTATATTTTGCTATCCCGCGCATATCATTCAGGTCAGCTTGCCAAAGCCGATCAATGTTGTTTACGATATATTTATTTCTGAGGATTTTTTTTCTAACTTGGTTATGAAGGGTATACGTATCTTGTGATTGTAACCATTCTTGGATTTTATTAGGCTTGTACTTGTGTTTCAAAATTGTATCACACCTCGGGCTCCAGAAAATCCGGCAGGGTGAGACGGGTTGTAGTATATCTTGCGAAGGGCTTTTTCCATGTTATGGGGAAAACGAATCCCACTTTAGTGGTGCCTTTGAACGAGGTGACAACGGTTTTTTAATTCTGGGGGTGGACGGCGGAGTTTCGGGTTGTCTGTACTGCGGTCTATAATACATTGGGTCTCGACTTTTGCACCTGTTAATTTTATATCTTTTTGATCCAACAAATCACGAACTTCCGGGTTCCCTATATAACTTCTGGGGACATTATTTCTTTTTAAAGCATTTATAAACTGATTCCAGCCTGGAGGATTCATAGTTTTTCTAGGTCTTAATACATCGTTAAATAGATCCACTATATTTGACCCCGGAATCTCGATACCGTCTACGCTAACTACGCCTAGTGTGTCCCATTTTATTGAACCGCCTTGTGAAATACGTTTTAAAAGATTTTCAGCATTTTTCCTAAACGTTTTCGGAATTGATTCCAAAATTTCGGTTTGGTCGATTATTCCAAAATCTTGATTACTTTTATCACTACTTTTCTCATTTACAGTGAGTTCTATAGGTTTTCTCTGCTCCTCGGTAAAATGAAGATAGCGTTGTAACACTTGTTGGTACTTTAACCATTTTTCACGATCGTTTAGATTTGAATTGTATAATATTTCTTTCATTTCGTTATCAAGATTGCCCACTACACCCGCATTTTCATTTTCCTGTAGTCTCTGTACAAAGTCTTGAGGTAATATCACCATTTTCTTAGCGTGCTCCATTTAATTAAGCAAATGCTGCAATACAGTGCTCAACACAGGACTAATTAATAACGGAAATAAACTTCCTCCTTTTGAATAATTATATGCTTCTTTTTCTTCCAATTGTTGTCTTTCTTCACTAGTTTTCTAAGGATGTGCTTATACCGAGACAATTTACACTTCTGAGGTCTCGATATCGGGACGTTTCCTTTTAACACATTATATGCACACTCGCATATAGTTTGAATTAAATTGACGTCGGCTGATTTCAAAAAATGTTTCCTTCTAGCCTGTTTCATTTTCAGTAGAGCGCGTAGTAACAGCGCATCGTCTTTTACTGAGCGGGACATGTTGGCAAATGATATCGCATACAATACGTCTTAAACTTTTATTTATTTATTTTTTAGCAACGTACACATAATTATATTTATCCGTCGGAAATATACAAGTTCTAATTCTCAGGTCTTCCGATGTTGACTGTTTCATATCAAACAACAGATATCCGTGAGGCTCTCGCGTCGCGTCAGTGTACGCTTCTTGTACAAATTTTGGGTTTTCTGGATGAACTTGTTGGGCCAGGTGCCTAATTTGACTCTTATCTCGCGGGTTTTTGAAATAAACAATATAATGAGCGTTGAGGGAAATATCTCTCTGACCTTTACCCTGATGAAATAAGTTTTGTGTAATAAAAACACGCTAATGTTTCGATGGTGACTTCCTTTAGTAAATATATCGACAACACTAGCGTTGGATTCTCGCATTAAATCGTCTATTATTATAAGATTCGGTGACGAAGGATCAACGGAATTCATGTCGGGTACGCCTTCTTGGAATATTATCGGGATATTACTGATATTTAATGACGGCTGCCATACCGCGTAGTGCCAATAAATATTTTTAAATTCTACATTGCATAACGTCGACATGTTATTTAAAAACTTTATTACAAACCGCGATTTCCCGCATCCGGAAGGTCCTGCTACAACACAGGTAAATTGATGTTTAAACAAAGGTTCCATTATTTCAAATGACAAATTCTATCACACTCGACCGTATATAATTTAACACAAATTTTAAATTATTTCTTAATAAATAGCTGGTTCGTTTTCGTTTACGGTTCACACCTATAACGTATAAACGGTAAGCCGTTCATTATATAATCGGCGACAGCATCCTCTTATCTAGCGACGGGTCAGGGTCCGAAATGTCCCCAACTCCGACATCCACGCACGCGCACGCAGCGCAGGCGCGCATCGGTGACAGCATCCTCTTATCTCGGATCAGGGTCCGAAATGTCCCCAACTCCGACATCCACGTACGCGCACGCACCGCAGGCGCGCATCGGTGACAGCATCCTCTTATCTCGGATCAGGGTCCGAAATGTCCCCAACTCCGACATCCACGCACGCGCACGCACCGCAGGCGCGCATCGGTGACAGCATCATCTTATGTCCCCAACTCCGACATTCACGCAGCGCATAATATAATCGGCGACAGCATCCTCTTATCTAGCGACGGGTCATGGTCCGAAATGTCCCCAACTCCGACATCCACGCACGCGCTCGCACCGCAGGCGCGCATTATATATTCAATTATATCATAAATTTGTTTAATTATAATACATTTAGCCCTTATCTTTGTTTACATTGTTAGATTTAACGCACACCTTCGTTTACCTTTTCAGGTTGGCACCTACCTTTTGTTTACATCGCTAGATATATATTCAATTATATCATAAATTTGTTTAATTATAATACATTTAGCCCTTATCTTTGTTTACATTGTTAGATTTAACGCACACCTTCGTTTACCTTTTCAGGTTGGCACCTACCTTTTGTTTACATCGCTAGATTAGCACCTATGTTTACATTCCTTACCAAGTGACCTTTGTTTCTATTGACAGACTGGCGCCAGTCTTGTTTACATTCCTTATCAAGTGACCTTTGACCGTCGGACCATCCTCCGGATCATGCTACTCCTAGCTTCGTCAATTTTTCGACGACCGTTGAAGAGAAAGTTTGAAAGGAGCCAATCAGAAGCGAGCGAAAACGTATGATTTTGAAGAGCCAAGCAGAAGCGAGCAAGTCAGGTTTAATGTACACGTGTTGAATAGAGGAGGGGTACGAGGTGGAGGTTTAAAATTATAAATAGGACGGGCCATAGTATTTATGACCAGTATAGATATAGTTTTTGAAGATGGAGGTTCTCCGAAACGCGTCGACGAAAGTAGAATTGACGAAGCTAGGAAAGGCAGATCATTATATTGTCCATTACTGTTTACTAAAAATTTATTCGATGATTTTTTTCCCGGCGATAAACCTTTAAAGTTATCATCGCCGAGGCGCGACATTATCGAATGAAGTATTTTATAGTTACATACTGTAGATATTCGAGCCTATTCATAAAAAAGGTAATATCAAAGCTTACGTGAAAGATCTTGTTTACTATATTACGTTATTACTTTGTAAGGACTTATATTGCAGTCATTTCCTTATCGTCAGCGAAGTCTGCACAATACATTTTATTCTCTGCACCGTTATTGGTTCCGTGTTCCGTGAAATATAAATATTAAATTTTCTTTCACAAAAAAAAAAACTGCTGACGCTTAGTCGTTGAAACATTTATCGCCTCCGTCACCATTTTGGGTGCAAAAAACTTTGCAAATATTTCGGGTTTCGTTGTTAATCTACCTTGTACTGTTTACTTCAAGCAAAACGTTTATAATGTTTTCAAGGTGAAATCATTTTTGTTCATCATCATTAAGAGTACAATGAACGTACCTTTCTCTGTCAACTTTGCAAATCCTCTCTTAAATATTTACGTTTGCAATCAGTTTGTAAATGTAACCGTAACGTTCTAAGACACTGCCTTCTGAATTTAAGTACCGTTCATCAAGGTGACATTTTTCTTTCAGCTAATAAAGCCCGTTTTATTTTTATTGTTGTAACTTAAAGGGAAGAATCTTCAGTATTACTAGCGGAGAAATAGACAAATAGATTTTTATTTTCTTCGCCTACGATTTTTGACAGAAAATTGATAAGTATCGTAACTGAAAAATAATATATTACATGTTAAAAACAGAAAATATAATTTTTAGGTTTTTTTTTTTTTTGAACGAGGCCTAGATTGCATTTTATTAACAATGAAATAATTGTTTGTAACTTACTTTTTAACTGGATTTTAAAAAAAGTTCAGTTGAACAATTTTCAAAATTATTGTAACTCACGTTTTAACTGGTTTAAAACCCAAATTTAGTTGAACAATTTTCAAAATTATTGTAACTCACGTTTTAACTGGTTTAAAACCCAAGTTTAGTTGAACAATTTTCAAAATTATTGTAACTCACGTTTTAACTGGTTTAAAGCCCAAATTTAGTTGAACAATTTTCAAAATTATTGTAACTCACGTTTTAACTGGTTTAAAACCCAAGTTTAGTTGAACAATTTTCAAAATTATTGTAACTTGCGTTTTAAATGGTTAAAAACCTAAGTTTAGTTGAACAATTTTCAAAATTATTGTAACTCACGTTTTAACTGGTTTAAAACCCAAGTTTAGTTGAACAATTTTCAAAATTATTGTAACTCACGTTTTAACTGGTTTAAAACCCAAGTTTAGTTGAACAATTTTCAAAATTATTGTAACTCACGTTTTAACTGGTTTAAAACCCAAGTTTAGTTGAACAATTTTCAAAATTATTGTAACTTGCGTTTTAAATGGTTAAAAACCTAAGTTTAGTTGAACAATTTTCAAAATTATTGTAACTCACGTTTTAACTGGTTTAAAACCCAAGTTTAGTTGAACAATTTTCAAAATTATTGTAACTTACGTTTTAACAGGTTTAAAACCCAAGTTTAGTTCAACAATTTTCAAAATTATTGTAACTTACGTTTTAACTGGTTTAAAACCCAAGTTTAGTTCAACAATTTTCAAAATTATTGTAACTCACGTTTTAACTGGTTTAAAGCCCAAATTTAGTTGAACAATTTTCAAAATTATTGTAACTCACGTTTTAACTGGTTTAAAGCCCAAATTTAGTTGAGCAATTTTCAAAATTATTGTAACTCACGTTTTAACTGGTTTAAAACCCGAGTTTAGTACAACAATTTTCAAAATTATTGTAACTTACGTTTTAACTGGTTTAAAACCCGAGTTTAGTTAAACAATTTTCAAAATTATTGTCTAGGTACGAACCCTGCTACTTTCTAACTTGTTATATTGATTTACTTAAATTGTCAAGTAAAATAGGCCTGCACTAACTTCAAAAATAAATTATGTGTTAAAAATAAGTTAAAATATTTTGTTAATATCCAGATGCCAACCCATTTGCCTCGAACGCTTTTCTCCGTTCGTACATAACGCTAGGTCGAATTTTAAACCAATTTTGAAAACTTTCGATCGTGTTGAACTCTAATGCTCGCAATTTTCGTCCAGTTTAAATTCAAATTTATACATAAAGAGATTGTGATAACGACTTGAACACTTTTGCTACCAAACAATCCATTCAACATTTTCAAAATAGTGATCGTTAGAAATCTTAAAAATACAAAATTTTTATTCCTTACAGGTCAACTTTTTGAAATTATGATTCACCGATGTAATCAGCATTAAAACCTACATAAATTAACATTTTAAATTTCCAAAATCATTGAGCAAGTAAATGAATATGACGCCGATCAATTTTGGTATGTTAAATGTAAAGTTAAGGTTAAAAATTTAATTTATGTAGAATTTAATAGGATTACTGTGGTGGTTTTTTGAAGTGAATACTTCTTACGGCGGGGGTATGTTTTGCATGGGAAAAAAATTCAGTTTGCCGTCACGCATAACGCTCTTACATATATTTTTGTTTTAAAATGTATTTTTGAAGTGAAAACTTGTATGTTCGCGCCATTATATTACTGACCCAGTCCAACTTAATTATTTAGTTTAGTGTCAAGTGTTAACTGTGTAACAGTGTCGTTTTATACGTTTATTATATATTGGTAGGTGTGAATAATAAATATTTAAATGCCATTATACTACTTACCCAGTGCAACTGAATTATTTAGTATTCAGTTTTGTGATATGTGTTAACTGTACGCTACAACTGTGACGTTTTACTAATTTTTTTTTAAATTAACCAAAATTTAAATAAATTTTAAAATTAATATAGATAAAAATTAAGTAAGAAAAGAAAGAAATTTTTTTCCGTGGAAAAACCGTTAATGTTATCATCGCCGAGGCACGATATACCAACAACAACAAAATATAATAGTAAAAAAAAATTTTTAATTTAAACAACAAGTAAAACTATATTACAATAACGAATTCTTAAAAACTAAATAACAATGAATAAAATTTAATAACAATTCGTAATAGTAAATATAAACACAACAAGGATAAAGTTATTTAGAGAAAATAATTTTAAAAAATAAAATAAAAAGGGATGTAAATTGTCCCTGAAAAAAAGTACAATGTACAAAGCAAAATTAAAAATAAAAATAATACCGAACATTTTATTTTAAGTTATACCAATGTTTCTTTATTTTGTTTATTAAATATTTGAAATAGTTTTATAAGCATAACGTCACTACTTGAACCGTGAATATCTATTACTGAATTATTTTTTCAAATACTACTTTAGGAAACAATTTTCAACCGAAAAAAACTCAAGAAGCTTTGTGGGTAAACATTTCCCGCTCGATTAAAAATTGCTAAACGATCATTAATTGCAAAAATAATTATTTGTACTTAGTTTGATTTTACCTTATTTAAAAATGCATTTACTCGATGCCCATTCATTGTAGTTAGTTCCTGTGCATTCGTTTTACTCGAAGCCAGTTCAGTGCTGCATTGGATATTACTTACAATATCTTTATGACCGTAAAAGCATAAATATTTGATTGCTAAAATGTGAAGTACAGACTGTCGAGTCACTATAAAGTATAAGTTGTACTGTAAAAGACCATTACCGCGGAGGTAATAAAACATAACTCTAAGTGTTGTGTCCAATGTTTCAAGTATTCACTGTTACTTGATGCGAAATTAGGTTAAGCGTTGAAGCTTTTAACGCTTTTTAAATTAAAAACGTTTTTATTCGTTGCTTAAAATCGATTGGTACAGCAATAATATTGGTAATATTTAGCGCTTGAATAAGTTTATTGCGATACAATCGCATTGGTGACTAATCGATTTAAATCACAGAAAATTTAAAATAATAAACGAAGCGACAACACAAACTTTCTTGTATGCAATTATTTTTCCGAAAAATAAGTACGATATTAACCAAACCCTTTACGTTATATCCAAACTCGGTTGTTTTGCTCCAAAGCTTCCTTAGGATAATCAGAAAAGTTTTATTCTGTTTGTTGGTTTTGTGTTTATTTGGTGACATTTGAATTTTAATTGTTTTTATTTCATTTAAAACTAAGTCCCTGGTAGTGCCATTTGAAACGATTTTTTTCTCGGCGAAAAACCGATGAGGTTATCATCGCCGATACTCAAAATAAAATTATAAAGCAACGAATAAAATAAACAAAATTTTAACTTTAATAAGAAAACAACCTATAATAACAAAAACAAATAAATAAAACAAAACAAATTAACAGTTATAAATATATGATTAAAACTAGTTAACAATAATATAACGAAAAACAACAACAAACACACAAATTATTGTAGGGCTGTAAATTGGCCCTACAACAATAACAAGAAAAAAACCTAAAACCAAATAACAAAATAAAACAAATAACAATAAAAAACAGCAAATACAAACAATCTTTTCAGAGCTGTAAAGTGGCCCTACCACAAACAATAACAAAAATATAATTAAATTTTATTTACAAAGACGATGAAGGAAGTCTAGGACCCGGTTAACGGCCGAGGCACTATCTCCCAACATCGTCTGCAAACAATTGCTCAGTCAACACGTAACATGCAAATTTTGGAAACCAACACAATCGAGCAATATATGTTTGAAACGATTTATCCAAAGAATATTGATACTGGTTCAAGGGAAGTACCAAATATTTTTTTTATTAAATTTTAATGCCACATATTTTCAAGTACTTTTAAATATAATTTACCTTAATTTTATATGCGATAATTTTTTTAATCTAACTGTTTTTAAATATAGAACATAGTTTTTATTTTATAGCATTTTCATTTATGGTTCTATTTAAAATTGAAATTTTTCGAAATGAATTATTTATTTTGAAAATAGCCTGCTTAATGATTGTCTTCTAATTTCAGTATTGACATATTGAGCACCTAAAACGCCTTACACTCGAGAATATTGAGCACCTAAAACGCCTCACGCTCGAGAATATTGAGCACCTAAAAACGCCTTACGCTCGAGAATATTGAGCACCTAAAACGCCTTACACTCGAGAATATTGAGCACCTAAAAACGAGAATATTGAGCACCTAAAAACTGGCTAAAACGCCTACGCTCGAGAATATTGAGCACCTAAAACGCCTTACGCTCGAGAATATTGAGCACCTAAAAACGCCTTACGCTCGAGAATATTGAGCACCTAAAAACGCCTTACGCTCGAGAATATTGAGCACCTAAAAACGCCTTACGCTCGAGAATATTGAGCACCTAAAAACGCCTTACGCTCGAGAATATTGAACACCGAATCCTTGTTCCTATAAATTTGCGCAGCTTTTCAATTTTAAAAAACAAAGTCCCTTATGGCGATAATGACTTAAACATGGGTGAGCAAAATCATGAAATACTATTTTTGTCGTTAAGTCCAATTTATAACTGAGCCAAAAACTTTACATAAAGTTGAACCCTGAACGAAGCCCATGAGTATCCGACATTAATAGTAACGAACATCTGCTTAAGAACGCGAAACGTTTTAGCGTTACAAGTTCCACATTTCTGTTGAAATAACTTGCTCTTTTTACACTATTATTTAATTATTTTTGATTAATATTAAACCTTCTGTATTGATTATATCTTAAAACTAAACAATAAAAAAAATCAGTTAATCTGCTCGTGTTCGTTGTGCCTATCCGCAAGTATCCCTCCTCGAGCAATTAAAACTTCAGCTCAGCGTCTCTTTATAGCCTAAAGCGTAGGCCTACATCTGATTTTACTTTATATCAACATTTTTAATTTACCCTATAACTTTTGAAATATACATTTCCTCAACATTTTTTATTCGCCATTTTTTCCTTAATTTTATTTCTTGAATTAAACTAGATTTTTTTTTAATACAGCTTTTGGCGAAAAGCACATGAAGGCTATCATCGCCGTCCAGCAAAATATCCTACATTGGTGGGTGCGGGGAAACTAAATCTAAACATTATTAATACTATACTAAACTATAACACTATACAAACTAAAACTAGGTAACATTAAAAGAAATTATATATATATATATATACATATTTACACTGTTATGCTGTTCAACAATACCATAGCTAGAGTACTTCAAATACATTTATACGACGTAAAAAATTAAGAACTCGGTCAATGACCGACGAATCATCTTTTAAAATTACCTCCATAGAGGAACCCAATCCACACATTTGACGCATGCTTTTGAAACCATCACAATCCAGAAGAAAATGTTTCATTGTGATGATATCACCACAAAACTGACATGTAGGTGGGTCCCCGCGCGCCATGAGAAATCCATGCGTCAACTTTGAATGTCCAATGCGAAGCCGTATTTATTTTTTTTTTTTTTTTTTTTTTTTTTTTTTTTTAAAAAGCGAAGCCGGGCAACCTTCCCTACGACTAACACGTATTGATGACCCCCAAGGACGAACAGTATTCTTAATTACCCTCAATTTGTTAGTGCCCAAGGCTACCCATTCATTTTCCCAAAGCGAATGCAGAAGATATTTCGCTTCACAAATAAAATCTGAGCAAATAACACGTTGCGTGCTTGGCGGCAGCAGAGTAGCTTCCTTTGCCGCAATATCCGCTCTAGTGTTCCCAATTATACCACTGTGACCAGGTACCCAGCAAAATGTTTTTACACCTCGTAGTTCAAGCCTATAGATGGAGCACAAGATATCTTGAACCAGAGGGTTTACTGAATACATGTATTTTTAGTCGGACTAATAATTTTCCTATTTTATTAATTTAATTATTGTTTTAACTACTTATAGGTTTTTATACTGAACTGCTACTTATAACTATTTTTTTAATCAAGTTTATTATTAGGTGCAGACTTGCTGCAGCTATTGAGAGGATTTAGACGTCCCTCGCAGTACCCGAGTATAACACACACACTTACGACTTTAACACTTTACACTCACACTTGCCTCAATGTGCTTTTCGCCTACATTAACTTTTTTTAAATTACTAATAACTAATTAATTTTTATTTTATATTTAAGAATCATTTACGTAATAAATTAATTTTGAACACAACATTATAATATCTTAATTATTAATCATTTAATACTTTATTACGTTTAATTTGAATTATGATTGGAACATATGGGCATATTTATAGTTACTAGGACATGTACAAATTACACTGAAATTAATTAGTTGAAAGTTTTTATTCGCATTGAGTACTTAGCATTATCTAATTTTGCCGCGGTGATTTTAATTTTTAGGCCTATATTGGCGGCTTAGTATTCATAATGTTATTCATATGAACATACGTTATTCATATGTTATTATGTTATTCATAATGTATTCATAATGTTAATGAACCTCGAAGCTTTCTTTTCGACAGAAAACATTTACTTTAAGATCGATTTTACAAAATCGATAGTTGAGACGTATCGATTCTGTCCGTTTCAGTGCCTATGTGTTAACGATATATCAAAAGGTGACGTAATAGTCAGGCAGTCTTGAGTCTAGGTCTTACCATAATGACGCTCTTATAACTTATTTTCAAATGGAAGTTCGCTCACACTAGCTTACTGTACATTTTTCAATTAATGTTGTACACGTTACCAATAAGGCTTTTTTCAGAACAATAAATCGATTGCTATTCAACTACGAGGAGCAACACAATTTGTTTACTGTGTTCTCTTACTAATATAACTAACAGTGTCCTACTTAAGTTCTTATAAAATCGCTCTAAGCTTTTAAAATAAATGCATTTTATAAAATAACTAGACTAAAGAAGGAATGACGGACAATTAGACGTTTTTTATATCAGTCTAAAAATAGATTACAGTTAACAGAACTATAGAATTAAAATGAATGTTAATGAAATGGTTCGCAGTTATTTCAAATCGTTTTTACTGAAGTTGTTTCAGTTGACGATGTCGTTTTATATAAAATTAAATTGTAATTAATTATTTATAGAGGGAAACAAAAAGAGAAAATGGAAAAAGAGAAAGAAAAGAGAGAGAGGGAGGGAGAGAGCGATGGAAAGGACGGATATTCAGAATTAATTAATTACAGAAAAAGTTTCTTAAATGTTTTCTTTAAATTCGTGCTTGAGTGTTTCAAACTTTATTTACTTATTTGTTTTTTTTGACCAAACAGTAAATTAAAAAAAATATTTTCTATAATTCTGCTTAAAGAAAGAATAAAATTAGGTTAGCTTAAGTGTTTTGTAAACGATTTCAGTTCTGTTCTTACGATTTTCTGTTTCTTTGTTTTCTGAAGTAAGTACATCAAGCCCAACTTACTATACAAGTATATACGCATAAAATTAGTTCAGCCGAAGTGTTTTGTAATCGATTTTCAGTTTTGTTCTTACGATTTTCTGTTTCTTTGTTTTCTAAAGTAAGTACATCAAGCAAAACTTACTATAAAAATACAAGTACAAAAAATTAGGTCAACCTAAGTGTTTTGTAAGCGATTTTCAGTTTTGTTCTTACGATTTTCTGTTCCTTGGTTTCCTGAAGTAAGTACATCAAGCCCAACTTACTACACAAATACATGTGCAATAAGTTAGGTTAGCCTAAGTGTTTTGTAAGCGATTTTTAGTCTTGTTCTTACGATTTTCTGTTTCTTGGTTTCCTGAGGTAAGTACATCAAGCCCAACTTACTACACAAATACATGTGCAATAAGTTAGGTTAGCCTAAGTGTTTTGTAATCGATTTTAAGTTTTGTTCTTACGATTTTCTGTTTCTTGGTTTCCTGAAGTCAGTACATCAAGCCCGACTTACTACACAAATACATGTGCAAAAAATCAGGTTAGCCTAAGTGTTTTGTAAGCGATTTTCAGTTTTGTTCTTACGATTTTCTGTTTCTTGGTTTCCTGAAGTAAGTACATCAAGCCCAACTTACTATACAAATACATGTGCAAAAAATTAGGTTAGCCTAAGTGTTTTGTGAGCGATTTACAATTCTGTTCTTACAATTTTATATTTATTGGTGTTTACATCAAGCCCAAATTACTATACCTGAAACTCGCACAAATATTTTCATACGTTTGTTATTTTTATTCGTAAATTGAAAATTTTAGTAAATCCGATTACCTGACTTTGAAAAATCAATACAAATTTTAGAAGTTTGATCAAAATTCCAGTCTGCTCAACACTCCTGCATAATCCAAAGACGCGGTAATGATAACTGCCGTCTCAACACACCAGTATGGTACCTCGGGAACAGAATGCCTTTTACCCGCCTTCCAGTGGGTTTATATAGAACACCGAAGATCTTGGGAGAGAATGAGGACATTGGGTCTTGTACATTCAAAGAGGACGCTTGCGGGTCCCTCACAGGCTGAACAGGACGGATCTGCAGAGTTTGACGGTATTTCTGACATTCCCCAGTTATCTACACAAAATGTGTTTTCATATGACAAATGATATGTGTAGGAAATTTGGCACAACTAAAGAAATAGATCAACACATACTTTTATTGGCCAATCTTGGACAGGAAACGATTTGAATCCCACTCTATGGAGTGGGGCACAGATGATAGAACAAGAAGACATCATCAGTATCTCACGGTTCTCTAAAGACCTGAAGTTGGATTGAGAAGTTTGAACTTGAAGACGAGGGTGCACATGCTACACGGCTGAGTGGTAAAAGAGGGATCTGGAGTGAGGCACAGATGATAGAACAAGAAGACATCATCAGTATCACACGGTTCTCTAAAGACCTGAAGTTGGATTGAGAAGTTTGAACTTGAAGACGAGGGTGCACATGCTACACGGCTGAGTGGTAAAAGAGGGACCTGGAGTGGGGCACAGATGATAGAACAAGAAGACATCATCAATATCTCACGGTTCTCTAAAGACCTGAAGTTGGATTGAGAAGTTTGAACTTGAGGACGAGGGTGCACATGCTACACGGCTGAGTGGTAAAAGAGGGACCTGGAGTGGGGCACAGATGATAGAACAAGAAGACATCATCAATATCTCACGGTTCTCTAAAGACCTGAAGTTGGATTGAGAAGTTTGAACTTGAGGACGAGGGTGCACATGCTACACGGCTGAGTGGTAAAAGAGGGATCAATGGAAGTCTTGGACCTGTAGTATTACAAAAACGTCTGTTAGGTAAAGTTACTCCATTTTTCTTACTCTAATGAGTACTCGCGAACATTCAGTTCGATATAGCCTTGAAACTATAACATACATTTTAACATGTGTAATGTTTCAGAGCTGGTTGTGATGTTGGATTTTGCGGGACGCGTGATGTGTGTGAGGAACATATTTATACTGACATATACTGACATATATATATAAATATATATATATATATATATTAGTCTGGTATTAATGATATTAAGCAAGTTAATTATAATTATAAATTTCTTTGTTTTCGCCGGGATTGAACCGGTTACCTTGCCACTACACCATGGAACTACGAAGACGTTTGACGGATTTAACTATATGAAATATATCGTTAATTTAATTTTGGTAGTGTAGTGTTCCAGGCTTTCTCAAGAAGCCAGTCAGCTCTATTGATGAGCAAAGCTGCCAATTTCTATTCTAGATTAGGAGGATCATACTTAGGGGATGATAAAGGGAATGCAATTCATGCCAGCATATCTATATGCCCTATGTATTCTAATGTTCTCACAAATGGTGTTAAGACAAGAAGAGTAGACGGAGTGTGCATAAGAGGGCCACATCACACAGTTAAAACCACCGACAGAGTGTCAATAATAACAATAGAAAGGATAGGAAACATAACACCTGTGACCAAATATGCCCCATTTCTTCATGGTGAGATAATAAAAACCAACCAACAGATTGTCTTGATAAGGCAGAATACAATATCAAAAATCGACCCTTCTTATCTCAGCTACGTCGAGAATGCCTTGTTTGTCCCCTGCAACTTAGCTGGTGAAATGATTCTAACAGGGCTGACTTCCGGAAAACCCAATAACAACCCCATGGATCCATCCGTTTGGGTTGAAGAACACAAAGCATGGTTTGTTAATAGAGCCACTGAATCAGTTGTCAACGCTCTTATAGGAGGATCTCAAGAGGAAGGAGCCTATGGTATTGTCAGTAAAATGTTCATGATCATGCTTCCCTGGAGGAGAGGGAATTCTGTGGCTTCATGGGATGCGGAAGAGCTATGCGACAAACTGAATGAATGCATTATAAATAGACCCTTAGCCATTCCTAAGGACAGGCAATACTTGATACATAACAGGCTGACAAGACACATTCTCGAGCGTCAAGGTTGTATACGTTGCTTTATGGAGTTTTGCACTACTAAAATTTTACACACGGAGAGTGTAAGCTGTTACTAGCTGTACCAAGGTTAATAGTCAAGGACATTCTGCAGGCATATCACAATTCGCTTACTACAGGAGGGCATACGGGTATAGCAAAGACATTATCGAAAATACGGCAAAGATACAATTGGCCTTCTATGACCAAAGATATGTAATATGTGAAAGCATGTCATAAATGTCAAGTTATGAAAACTTCACGAATAAAACCATCGGGACTATTGCAACTAATCACACAAAACCTTTTACGAAGCTCACGTTGGATTATATGGGACCACTGCCGAAGTCTAGCAAGAAAATATACATTTTGGTAGCAGTGGACAACACAACCAGATACGCGGTAGTTGAGGCAACAGAAAAGGCAGATGCTCAGACTACAGCGAAATTTTTACTTGAAGACATAATTCCTCATTACGGAATGCCGGCGGAAATACAGACGGACCGCGGAAAGCACTTTGTTGCTGATTAGCTAAAACAATTATATAAGGCTTTAGGGATAACGCAGCAGATCTCGACAGCTTACAGACCACTAAGTCAAGGTGTTACTGAAAGATATAATTCTACACTTGTTGACATGTTACGGTGTTATGTCAATGACAATCAAACTGACTGGCATAAATATGTAAAATTAGTGACATTTGCATACAACTCAGGGAAACACGCTTCTACAGGGCATTCACCTTTTTACTTGTTGCTCTGTTTTGAGGCGAACCAGCCAATCGATTTGGCTTTACTTCTAACTATACCAGAGCACGATGTTTTGGTGGCTTTAAGGATTGTTCACAAAGTGCGTGAAGACATACCACGGATAATGGAACGAACTCAAAGGTCACAAAACGCGCAGAGTAGAGGAATACTGTATTGGGTACTTCGTTTTGCTATCAAATAGCACGAAGCCGAACAAACTAGCAACACATTACAAGGGTCCGTATAAGATACTACGTAAGATCACACCAATAAACTATGCCATAGAGGTTTATAGATATTGTAGACTAGGAGAGGATATAGTACAAGTTAGCAGATTAAAGTGTTACAAAAAAAAGCGCAGAATAGAGGAATACTGTGTTGGGGACTTGGTTTTGCTATCAAATAGCACGAAGCCGTACAAACTAGCAACACATTACAAGGGTTCATATAATATACTACGTAAGATCACACCATTAAACTATGCCATAGAGGTTTATAGATATTGTAGACTAAGAAAGGATATAGTACAAGTTAGCAGATTAAAGTGTTACAAAAAAACGCGCAGAATAGAGGAATACTGTGTTGGGGACTTGGTTTTGCTATCAAATAGCACGAAGCCGTACAAACTAGCAACACATTACAAGGGTCCGTATAAGATACTACGTAAGATCACACCATTAAACTATGCCATAGAGGTTTACAGATATGATAGACTACGAGAGGATACAGTACATGTTAGCAGATTAAAGCATTACAACAAAACAGGATAGATTTATAGTATAATAGATACATTGTGACAATACAAGAATTTTTTTTTTTTTTATTATATAACAATTACAACTAAGAATTTACACTTAACAAGTAATTTACATTTTATATTACGATGTCACTTTGTTTGGATCACCATTCAGTAATGGAGTCCCATAAATTTTAAACACAATGTTCATGTGTTACTCTTGTTTTATTTATTATCGTCCACTAATATCCAAGGGCTTTGTTCTATTAAGACGGCGAACATCATCTGTGTTATTCAACAAGCACAACACTTCAGGATTGACATGTTTTTGTAGTCTGTTTTTATGCATGATTGCGTATTTCATTATTTCTTCTGAAACCGTATTCATCCTGAGGTCACGATGCAGGTCATCATTACGCACGAACCATGGTGCATTAACAATACTACGCAGAACCTTGTTCTGGAATACTTGAACGGCTTTAGCATTTGTTTTCTTCGTACACCCCCACAGCTGTATTCCATAAGTCCAAACAGGTTTGAGTAATTGCTTTGTTCCCATCGAGGAAAAATGACCGACATGGTCGAGAAATTCCGGTCCCTGAATGTGTATACTTTACAAACTTACGTAGAGTAGTTGAGTATCTTGGTGATCCAGATACAGCAGGTGATGTGCGATTAAACTTTCATATACGAAGTCCTCTCCCCAGAGCTCAATGGGATGGAAACAACGTTCTACAGAATCCCGACGCTTTCATGCCTCCAAACTATGAGATCGCAACTATCGCGAGATTGTATTGATAGTTGAATAGAAAGAAAGAAAAGAAGGAAAACTATAAAACCCGTCCGGCAATAGACGTAAAATACTCACGAATAGAGTGAAAATACAAGAAATGAACACTAGCTTTGGAGTTGCAATTTTTTTTTCAAACTGTAATATTATTATTATTTTAAAGATTTTACTTTTTCCGTTTGTATAGTTAGTTTTTTTTTAAAAAGGAGTTTACGCAAAGATTGTCTACTTAGTTCCAGGCAAACGAAGTAGAAGTACAGCAAATACGGTCGAAGCGCATCCGATTCATCGACTTCGACAACCAGTGATGCAGACAGCAAATATGGCAACAACAGAATTACGAATCTATATTATCTTTAATACGGTTAACCTTACCCTACTCAAGGTCCAAACCGATTCTCCTGTCAAAATAACTAATGGCGCCTACTTCCATCTTCTTCCAACACATTACACTATGAGGTATCTTATCCCTACCTCTTGACTCTTTTGCAGACTTCACTGACATTCCACATCGAGGCACTACCTGTTTAGCACCAGATGAGACGCCGCTATGCCAAGCGGTACGGGCACTACAGGGTCTTACGGACAACACGGATGACGTACAACATAAAGTGGCGACTGGATTCAACTGGACCATTACAGGACAACACGGGCTATTAACAGCATCGCCGATACTTTCCATTGGTGTTGTGGCACAGCAACTGACACCGAGCTACACGTCCTGACTACAAATGAAGAGGTCGTTAACAAATACATCAACATGGTCCAGGCAGTTATCAGGGATGACCATCAGGATTTAGTAACCACGACGAGATCACTCAAGGGATACACTGCAAACGTGTCAAGAGTGCTGCAGGACGTACACGATACTTTGACAACATTTCAAAAAACTCTTCAGGAAGCCATGCACGTTTCTACAGTTAGTGTATATAAGACTTTAGTTCATTATGTGTTGCGCCAAGAAAAGCAAATATATTATAATACCTTAATTTATATGATAGATACTATAAGAACAAATTGCAGAAACCATGTGATTACACCCACCTCAGTACCTGTTAATTTGCTGCTTGCAGACTTAAAACACCTGGAACTCCTGAACACCTGGTCCGAGATCATATGTCCTTAGCCATTCCTAAGGACAACATACACCTTTACTATCACCTACCCATTTCCTCGTGCATCATTACACCCCACTCCATCCTGACAACAGTAAAAGTGCCGATTCAGCATCGATCCACGACGTGGCATCTGTTTCATTACCTTCCAGTACCCATACGTTGGGAGAACCACACCTTCATACTCTCGCACAACCCGACAATAGTAGGTACGGATGGAACAAGTGTCAGAACGATATCTGGAAAGTATCCAGGATGATTGTCAACCTGGAAGCACGGGACTATGTTTCTTACCTCGACACAGGATATCGGGGTCGATATCTGAAGGGTGCGCGGTACAATTAATGAGAGGGGGAGATCTGCATGCAATAGCACAACAATGCACTTTTCACTGCACTCCCAGTAACAAGAACCCCATAATCACGGAGATAACTGGGGATTTTTTGCCATCAAAAATCCTACACCCAACACCCACATAGTCTGCAACGGCACGAAACCCACTCCTATTTCACAGCATGACGTCCCAGGAACAATCGAAGTAAAAATTCCTTGTCATTGTTCCTTACAAGAACGTGATACTATCCTGATAGAGAAACAGTTCCCATGTGACATTAGAACATCCTTAGACCTCAACATAAACCACATTGTTTCCATTTCCTGGACCACACTGACATCCCCAGTAATCAAACCATTTGTATCACAAGACTATCCCATGTTCCTCAAAGTAGCACATGTTCTGGATAAGAAATTGACTTTAACTACCCCAACTATGTTTATCCATAACCACATAGAAGGGGATGCCTTAAACTCAGTCGAACTACCGAAAACATGGTTAGACGTGGTGGACTGCACTTCCCTCTTACCAATACTCCTTATCACATGGATTTCAGGGTTAACGTTAGTAATATTATACTTAGCTATTAGGATATATGTAATAAAACAACCTTTGCACTTTCCCTACCCCGCACAGACTATCCACAAATGTAAACCCAAACTAATTATAGAAGACCTGGTTTCGACGTTGAGGACAAAGTCCTACAAAGAACCAGTATTGTTGGGATTTAG
This sequence comes from Callitettix versicolor, assembly GCA_022606455.1. NCBI lineage: Eukaryota > Metazoa > Arthropoda > Insecta > Hemiptera > Cercopidae > Callitettix > Callitettix versicolor. The sequence goes on from CM040186.1 coordinate 16,969,417, forward strand.
AAACGAATATTAATTTTAAGTTACTAGCCTTAAACGTAACAATGAGGTCACAGCCAAAGAATTAGGTAAGCCTAAGTGTTTTGTAAGCAATTTTCAGTTTTGTTTTTACGATTTTCTGTTTCTTGGATTCCTGAAGTAAGTACATCAAGCCCAACTTCCTATACAAATACATGCGCAAAAAATTAGGTTAGCCTAAGTGTTTTGTAAGCGATTTAAAATTCTGTTCTTACAATTTTATATTTATTGGTGTTTACATCAAGCCCAAATTACTATACCTGAAACTCGCACAAATATGTTCATAAGTTTGTTATTTTTATTCGTAAATTGAAAATGTTTTATTTTAAATTTAATAATCGGACGCGTTTATTAAAGACAAATTTTGAGTAAATCCGATTACCTGACTTTGACAAATCAAGACAAATTTTAGAAGTTTGATCAAAAATTCCAGTCTACTCAACACTCCTGCATATTCCAAAGACGCGGTAATGATAACTGCCATCTCAACACACCAGTATGGTACCTCGGGAACAGAATGCCTTTTATCCGTCTTCCAGTGGGTTTATATAGAACACCGAAGATCTTGGGAGAGAATGAGGACGTTGGGTCCTTCTTGTACAGTAAAGAGGACGCTTGCAGTTCCCTCACAGGCTGAACAGGACGGATCTGCAGAGGGTGACGGGATTTCAGACATTCCCCAGTTATCTACACAAAATGTGTTTTCATATCACAAGTGATTTGTGTAAGAAATTTGGCACAACTAAAGAAATAGATCAACACATACATTCATTGCCCAATCATGGACAGGAAACGATTTGAATCCCACTCTCTGGAGTGGGGCACAGATGATAGAACAAGAAGATATCATCAGTATCTCACGGTTCTCTAAAGACCTGAAGTTGGATTGAGAAGTTTGAACTTGAGGACTTGGGTGCACATGCTACACGCCTGAGTAGTAAAAGAGTGATCAATGGACCTGTAGTATTACAAAAAAAATTCTGTTAGGTAAAGTTACTCCATTTTTCTTACTCGAATGAGTACTCGCGGACATTCAGTTCGATATAGCCTTGAAACTAAAACATACATTTTAACATGTGTAATGTCTCAGGGCTGGTTGTGATGTTGGATTTTGCGGGACGCGTGATGCGAGAAACATATTTATACTGACATATATATATTGTTTCCGCCGGGATTGAACCGGTTACCTTGCCACTACACCATGGAACTACGAAGACGTTTGACCGATTTAACTATATGAAATATATCGTTAATTTAATTTTGTTAGTGTAGTGTTCCGAGCTTTCTCAAGAAGCCAGTCATCTCTATTGATGAGCAAAGCTGCCAATTTCTATTCTAGATTAGGAGGATCATACTTAAGAAATGATAAAGGGAATGCAAATCATGCCAGCATATCCATTTTCCCTATGTATTCAAATATTCTCACAAATGGTATAAGACAAGAAGAGTAGACGGAGTGTGCATAGGAGAGCCACATCACACAGTTAAAACCACCGACAGAGTGTCAATAATAACAATAGAAAGGATAGGAAAGATAACAAAACCTGTGACCAAATATGCCGCATTTCTTCATGTTGAGATAATAAAAACCAACCAACAGATCGTCTTGATAAGACAGAATGCAATATCAAAAATCGACCCGTCTTATCTTAGCTACGTCGAGAATGCCTTGTTTGTCCCCTGCATCTTAGCTGGTGAAATGATTCTAACAGGGCTGACTTCCGGAAAACCCAATTACAACCCCATGGATCCATCCGTTTGGGTTGAAGAACACAAAGCATGGTTTGTTGATAGAGCCACTGAATCAGTTGTCAACGCTCTCATAGGAGGATCTCAAGAGGAAGGAGCCTATGGTATTGTCCGTAAAATGATCATGATCATGCTTGCGTGGAGGAGAGGGAATTCTGTGGCTTCATGGGATGCGGAAGAGCTATGCGACAAACTAAATGAATGCATTATCAATAGACCCTTAGCCATTCCTAAGGACAGGCAATACCTGATCCATAACAGGCTGACAAGACACATTCTTGAGCGTCAAGGTTGTATACGTTGCTTGATGGAGTCTTGCACTGCAAACATTTTACACACTGAGAGTGTAAGCTGTTACTACCTGTACCAAGGTTAATAGTCAAGGACATTCTGCAGGCATATCACAATTCGCTTACTACGGGAGGACATACGGGTATAGACAAGAAATTATCGAAAATACGGCAAAGATACAATTGGCCTTCCATGACCAAAGATATCATAACGACATATATGAAAGCATGTCATAAATGTCGTTATGAAAACTTCACGAATAAAACCATCAGGACTATTGCAACCAATCATTTCGCACACAAAACCTTTTACGAAGCTCACGTTGGATTATATAGGACCATTGCCGAAGTCTAACAAGAAAATATACATTTTGGTAGCAGTGGACAACACAACCAAATACGCTTTAGTTAAGGCAACAGAAAAGGCAGATGCGCAGACTACAGCGATATTTTTGCTTGAAGACATAATTCCTCATTACGGAATGCCGGCGGAAATACAGACGGACCGCGGAAAGCACTTTGTTGCTGATTCGTTAAAACAATTATATAAGGCTTTAGGGATAACTCAGCAGATCTCGACAGCTTATAGACCACAAAGTCAAGGTGTTACTGAAAGATATAATTCTACACTTGTTGACATGTCGGTGTTATGTCAATGACAATCAAACTGACTGGCATAAATATGTAAAATTAGTGACATTTGCATACAACTCAGGGAAACACGCTTCTACAGGGCATTCACCTTTTTACTTGTTGCTCTGGTTTGAGGCGAACCAGCCTATCGATTTGGCTTTACTTCCAACTATACCAAAGCACGATGTTTTGGCGGCTTTAAGGATTGTTCACAAAGTGCGTGAAGACATACCACGGATAATGGAACGAACTCAAAGGTCACAAAACACGCAGAGTAGAGGAATACTGTGTTGAGGGCATGGTTTTGCTGTCAAATAGCACGAAGCCGAACAAACTAGCAACACATTACAAGGGTCCGTATAAGATACTACGTAAGATCACACCAATAAACTATGCCATAGAGGTTTATAGATATTGTAGACTAGGAGAGGATATAGTACAAGTTAGCAGATTAAAGTGTTACAAAAAAACGCGCAGAATAGAGGAATATTGTGTTGGGGATTTGGTTTTGCTATCAAATAGCACGAAGCCGTACAAACTAGCAACACATTACAAGGGTCCGTATAAGATACTACATAAGATCACACCAATAAACTATGCCATAGAGGTTTATAGATATTGTAGACTAGGAGAGGATATAGTACATGTTAGCAGATTAAAGTGTTACAAAAAAACGCGCAGAATAGAGGAATATTGTGTTGGGGATTTGGTTTTGCTATCAAATAGCACGAAGCCGTACAAACTAGCAACACATTACAAGGGTCTGTATAAGATACTACGTAAGATCACACCATTAAACTATGCCATAGAGGTTTACAGATATGGTAGACTACGAGAGGATACAGTACATGTTAGCAGATTAAAGCATTACAACAAAACAGGATAGATTTATAGTATAATAGATACATTGTGACAATACAAGAAATTTTTTTTTTTTTTTATTATATAACAATTACAACTAAGAATTTACACTTAACAAGTAATTTACATTTGATATTAAGATGTCACTTTGTTTGGATCACCATTCAGTAATGGAGTCCCATAAATTTTAAACACAATGTTCATGTGTTACTCTTGTTTTATTTATTATCGTCCACTAATATCCAAGGGCTTTGTTCTATTAAGACGGCGAACATCATCTGTGTTATTCAACAAGCACAACACTTCAGGATTGACATGTTTTTGTAGTCTGTTTTTATGCATGATTGCGTATTTCATTATTTCTTCTGAAACCGTATTCATCCTGAGGTCACGATGCAGGTCATCATTACGCACGAACCATGGTGCATTAACAATACTACGCAGAACCTTGTTCTGGAATACTTGAACGGCTTTAGCATTTGTTTTCTTCGTACACCCCACAGCTGTATTCCATAAGTCCAAACAGGTTTGAGTAATTGCTTTGTTCCCATCGAGGAAAAATGACCGACATGGTCGAGAAATTCCGGTCCCTGAATGTGTATACTTTACAAACTTACGTAGAGTAGTTGAGTATCTTGGTGATCCAGATACAGCAGGTGATGTGCGATTAAACTTTCATATACGAAGTCCTCTCCCCAGAGCTCAATGGGATGGAAACAACGTTCTACAGAATCCCGACGCTTTCATGCCTCCAAACTATGAGATCGCAACTATCGCGAGATTGTATTGATAGTTGAATAGAAAGAAAGAAAAGAAGGAAAACTATAAAACCCGTCCGGCAATAGACGTAAAATACTCACGAATAGAGTGAAAATACAAGAAATGAACACTAGCTTTGGAGTTGCAATTTTTTTTTCAAACTGTAATATTATTATTATTTTAAAGATTTTACTTTTTCCGTTTGTATAGTTAGTTTTTTTTAAAAACGAGTTTACGCAAAGATTGTCTACTTAGTTCCAGACAAACGAAGTAGAAGTACAGCAAATACGGTCGAAGCGCATCCGATTCATCGACTTCGACAACCAGTGATGCAGACAGTAAATATGGCAACAACAGAATTACGAATCTATATTATCTTTAATACGGTTAACCTTACCCTACTCAAGGTCCAAACCGATTCTCCTGTCAGAATAACTAATGGCGCCAACTTTCATCCTCTTCCAACACATTACACTATGAGGTATTTTATTCTTTCACATATACCTTCCCTCTTGACTCTTTTGCAGACTTCACTGACATTCCACATCGAGGTACTACCTGTTTAGCACCAGATGAGACGCCGCTATGCCAAGCGGTACGGGCACTACAGGGTCTTACGGACAACACGGATGACGTACAACATAAAGTGGCGACTGGATTCAACTGGACCACTACAGGACAACACGGGCTATTAACAGCATCGGCGATATTTTCCATTGGTGTTGTGGCACAGCAATTGACACCGAGCTACACGTCCTGACTACAAATGAAGAGGCTATCAACAAACACATCAACATTTTCCAGGCAGTTATCAGAGAAGACCATCAGGATTTAGTAACCACGACGACATCACTCAAGGGATACACTGCAAACGTGTCAAGAGTGCTGCAGGACGTACACGATACTTTGACAACATTTCAAAAAACTCTTCAGGAAGCCATGCACGTTTCTACAGTTAGTGTATATAAGACTTTAGTTCATTATGTGTTGCGCCAAGAAAAGCAAATATATTATAATACCTTAATTTATATGTTTTTTTTTTTTTTTTTTTTTTTTTTTTTTTTTTTTTTTTTTCGGCGAAAAACCGTTCGGGTTATCATCGCCGTAACGAAAAATGAAAGTACATAAAACAAAATTTAAACAAAATTTTACGTAAGAATAAAACAACAACAACAAACTATAACATTAAAATAAATTAAAAATTTAGATAACAGGTATAGATTATATTACACTTAAGAACTAAATAACAATAAATAATCAATAAAATTTAATAACATTTCTTAAAACTATGCATAAACATAACAGAAATAAAGCTTTTAGATAAAATAAATAAATAAATAACACAAGAAATAACAACTATATAAATTAAATTTTATTTAAAACATTCAGACGATGAAGGAAGTCTAGAACCCGGTCAACGGCCGAGGCACTATCTCCCAACATCGTCTGCAAACAGTTGCTCAGACCACACATAAAACGCACATTTTGGAAACCATCACAATCGAGCAATATATGTCTTATTGTGATGGTTTCCCTAAAACTCGCATTTAGGTGGGTCCCCGCGTCCCATCAGAAATCCATGCGTTAACATGGAGTGACCGATGCGAAGGCGAGTGATCACCACCTCTTCTCTACGACTTGCACGTATTGACGACCCCCAAGGACGAACTGTACTTTTAATTACCCTCAATTTGTTACTGCTTGTAGCTGCCCATTCATTTTCCCACTGTAGATGAATTAAATGTTTTACGTGACAAAGGAAGTCAGACACGATTACACGTTGAGTGCATGGCGGAAGAAAAGTTGCTTCCTTTGCCGCATTATCCGCTACAGTGTTTCCTAATATTCCACAGTGGCCAGGAATCCAGATAAATGATACTCTTGCACCTCGTAGTTCAAGTCTATGGACAGAGCACAGAATATCTTGAACCAGAGGGTTTACCGAATACATATCCCGGATTGCCTGGAGGGCACTTTTTGAATCAGAACAAACTACGAAATGCAAACTATCGAATTCAATAGTGTTCAGAGCCTTTAAGATGGCAAAGAGTTCGGCTGTAAAGACACTACAAGTTGAGGGTAATCCATACTTATGCGTTTCGTCCAGTGAGTAAAATGCGCACCCAACATTGTTATTCATCTTAGAGCCATCTGTGAAAATAAATTTAGCAGATGGATATGAACTAGTCAGTCGAAAAAACTCACGTTGATACACAATGTTAGGAGTGTTGTCTTTCTGGTATGCACACAAGGAGAAATCAAAGGTCGGCATATTGATTTTCCACGGAGGACAAACAAAAGGACCTTTCAAACATTGGGGTAGTTCAATACGTAAGTCATCAAAAATACGGGAAGTTCTAATACCAAGAGGAGCAGTAGCATTCGGTCGAGTTTCATACTGTCGCACCAATTGATTTTTGAAAACTGTATTAAAAGCAGGGTGCCATGGTTTAGATGATAAATTGCTTAAATAAGTTAACTGTAGTTTCTGTCTCCGTCGAGAGAGTGAAGGTTCCCCAGCATCGGCGAGAATACTCACGACGGGACTTGAACGGAAAGCACCAGAAACAAGGCGGATTGCAGAGTTATGGACGGGATCTAGTTGCTTTAAAATCGATGGTCTAGCAGATGAATAAACAATGCTGCCATAATCAATTCGCGAACGAATTACGGCACGATAAAACATCAGCATACAGGTCCTATCAGCACCCCATCGAGACCCACTAAGAACCCTCAACATATCGAGGATTTTATTACATCGTAATTTTAAATCACGCACGTGAGTGCTCCACGAGAGCCTTTCGTCGAGTATTAGACCCAAGAATCGAACGGATGGAGAAGTCCGAAGCTGTATACCATCAAGATATAACGACGGAGCCTGGATCTGTCGACGGCGACTGAAAGCAATACACTGAGTTTTAGCAGCGGAGAATTTAAAGCCAGTAGTTCTCGTCCAGTTCTGCAACCTATTTATTACCAGCTGAAGGGATCTTTCAGCTGTTGCCATGTTTCTGGTGCTTACGTAAATAGCAAAATCGTCTACAAAGAGAGAACATCTGACAGGGGACCGTACGTTAGACGTTATGCTATTGATTGCAATAGCAAACAGAGTAACACTAAGTACACTCCCTGTGGAACACCATTCTCTAAGTAGAAGCGATCTGATAGCGTATTACCAAGACGCACCCTAAAATACCTATTACTAAGGAAGTTTTGGATAAAATACAGAATCCTGCCTTGTATACCCCATGATTTTAAAGTGTTCAAAATTCCCTTCTCCAAGCCATGTCGTATGCCTTCTCTAGGTCGAAAAAAAACAGCTACTAGTGTTTGACGCAAGAGAAACGCATTTTGTATTGCAGCTTCCAAAGACACTAATTGATCCACAGAACATCGTCCTTGCCTAAAGCCGCACTGGTCTTTGCAAAGTAAATTGTTGGTTTCAAATACCAAACAAGGCGACGATTTACCATTTTTCTACCAGCTTGCAAAGAACGCTGGTAAGAGATATCGGACGATAGCTACTTGCATCAGTTTTATCTTTACCTGGCTTAAGAATAGGAATTACTATTGCTTCCAACCAAGCGTCAGGGAAAGTATGTTCATCGAATATACGATTGTATATCTCGAGGAGGGCAAGCCTACCTGACGCTGGAAGGTTTTGATCATGGAATATACGAGGTTGTCAGGACCGGGAGCTGTGTCCTTCGTTGAAGACAGTGCAGATTCCAGCTCATGCAGAGTAAACAGCCTATTAAGAGGAGAGTCGTCAGAAATACCGATGGTGAACGGCAATGGTTCCACTGCACTTTTGTATTTACGAAAGGCAGCGTTATACGCCGTAGAACAGGAATAGCTAGCAAAAGATGATCCTAATAAATTTACAATATCGGAACACTGAGAAACTAACTCTCCATTCGGCCGTTTAAGACCCATCAACTCCGTGGATGGTACACGGCCAGATATAGAGCGCAGTTTCTTCCAGACGACAGATGTTGGCGTTGTTCTGCATATTGTTCCGATATATTGCGACCAAGATTCCTTTCTACTTTGTCTAAAAATTCTTCGAGCTTTAGCTCTAAGAATTTTGTACCGCTCAAGATTTTCATCTGTCGGGCTTTTTTGTTGAATCTCCGTAGTGCTTTTCGGCGTAGACGCAAAGCCTCCTTACGATCCTCATTCCACCAAGGAACAGATGGACGTGGTGGGTATGCGGATGATTTAGGGATAACATCCTCGGCTGCGTGTAAAATCGTATTTGTGAATTTCTTAACCACTGTGTTAATGCAGTTCACTTCAATGTCTGCAGGTACAAATCTTTTGCAAATTCTTCCCAATTTGCCTTTTTTAAGGATCCAATGCGGCAGGCGTCGTTGCACATGAGCGAAAGTACAAAATGAAATATTAATGGGAGTATGATCACTGCCATACAGATCTGGTAACACCGACCATTCAAACTTTGTTGCCAAAACTGGACTACAAAATGTCAAATCGACAACTGTCCATCCGCCAGTAGATGCTGATAAATGAGTTGGAGAACCGTCATTTAGAAGGCACAAATCTAAGTTTGACCGTAGTCCTTCAATTCGTATTCCCCTTGAGTTACAGGATAAGGAACCCCATGAAGTATGGTGAGCGTTAAAATCACCTGTCAATAAAATCGGTTGTGGCAACTGAGATATTAAATCATATACTTCATGATGTTGGAAATTGTAACTAGGCGGCAAGTAAAGGCAACAGACGGTAACTTTGAATGGAACGGTAATCTGAACGGCAACAGCTTGTAAAGGAGTTATTATATTGACAGACATGGACTGGACAGAGTTGTGAACCAATATGGCTACGCCACCTCTGGCTCTTTCCTCAGTGACGAAATCTGTTCTGAAAATAGAATAACCCCTAAAATTGAAGGTGTGGGATTCATGCAAGTGCGTCTCTTGGAGGCACATTATTAGAGGAGATGAATCTCGCACAAGAACTTTGAGATCTTCCATGTGGCTTCTTATCCCATTAATATTCCACTGTATCACATTGCTATTAATTGGAAATGCAGACATTGAAATAAAATAAATTAATATAGCAGCGGGTTCTGTTCGTTTTTATCATTTACTACTTTTGATTTATCAGAGTCTACCGACATCGAATCACTACTGTGATCAACAGACACAGAGTCACAACTGTGACTAATGTCAGACTCTGATGATTTTTGGTTTTGTTTGCAGGAGGTTTGGTAGTGGAACCTCCTTTAGAAGTTTTTTCCGTTTTCTTTACAGGTTTGTTTACTGTGGCAGAATTTTTATTTTTAGGTCCAACTGTCGGTGGACAAGTGTTTGATTTTTTTTTAAGAAATACTCTAGACCCGGAGTGGTTTTCTTATCAACGGGCGACAGGAGGTTTCTTAGTACTTGCGACGTTGTCATTAGAGGCTTCGTCACTGGAGATTTAGACTCTTTACATGAACTAGACCCAGAAGTAACTTTAGTAGGAGAAATCAATGAAGGACCTTTCTTAGCAACAGGAACCGAAATAGGTGTGACATTGGAGGATAACAGACTTAACAATTGAGCTACTTGATCCGTCAAAACTTTGACAGTTTTGGTTAGCTCATCACAATTCATACAAGATGATATTTTTGGATTAGATGTGACAGCTGCAAAAGATTTTCCATTGAGAACAGACATAGAGCTTTTGTGAACTCTCTTGGCTTCAGAGAAAGAAATCTTATCTTTGGCCATTATCGATAAAATTGACTTTTCTTCTTGAAACTTGGGGCAGTTTGGAGATCGGGCAGGATGCTCACCTCCACAGTTCACACAATGTGGGCTAGCCTGACAACCTTCACCACTATGACCCGCAGTACCGCAATTGCCGCAAACCTCGGGCTTCGAACACGAGGAACTCATATGGCCGAAACCTTGACATCTAAAACAACGCCTTGGGTTCGGAACATAAGGTCTGACCGACAGCCTTTGGTATCCGGCATAGATATACTCGGGTACAGTGGGTTTTCCAAATGTAAGAATTAAGGAGGCTGTGGGAATTTTTGTCCCTTATCTACTCGCATTATTCGATTTACATCGATTACTCCTTCCGAAGCCAATTCTGTCTTTATTTCTTGGGTATCAACGTAAACAAGATCTCTGCATGTTATGACACCCCTTGCAAAATTCAAGGTTCTGTGGGGTTCCACAGATACCCTGACATTCTCAAAGAATGATGTCATTTTAAGCAGCGACTGTGTCTGTTTGTCGCTGTGGGTTTGAACTAGTAAGGTCCCGTTTTGTAGTTTCTTGATTGAAACTACGGGACCCGCTTTTCCAACGATTGCCTTATTGATTATAAAAGGAGAGACTTTTCCAAGATCAGCTCCTTCGGAAGAATTTTTAAAAACGAGATATCTAATAGAAGGTAACATAGCGCTACCTCCTTCTTCTATTTTCGGATTACTGGGTAAATCTCCAACATCCTCACTACAAACAGACTCGTTTGACACGGTCACACGATGCCTCTTTAGACTCAGTTTGGCGTTTTGTTTTTGGTATCCATAGTGTTATTTACCGAGCGATTCATGAATGCAGATTTTTCGAACAACTGGCACAGGGTGCACCCAAACGACCACCAGCAGCCCAGGATACTCGAACTAAAGCGAGAACCCCAATAAAAAAAAAAAAAGAAAAAAAAAAAAAAAAAAAAAAAATTTGAAAATGAAAAAAAATGGGGGGACCTCCAGATATCCTGGAGCCGAAACACATGTCTGTCAGCACTCCAGAATATTTTAGGAATGGGTTCCGGTACAACGTTACGGTTCCCCAAACCCAAGTACTACTGGCAGCCGCCCTCTATGAACTCACAGAATGCACCACTTGTTTCGATAGACTCAGTTATGGGCTCCGACACCCATAACTCAACATTCATGTGCTTGCCAGACGCCTATAGGCTGCTCGGTCCCAGAACTTATCCCATCAGAGGTCCTCGGCAGTGCTAGGCACACATCAGGTTCCACCTACTTGGCCCCGCCAAAGGAAACCAAGCAGCATCGCCACTCCCAGACGTAACGGAACAAGTACAGCAAATCCCTAAATGTATGTGTGTTTGTAAGGTGTTTAAATCGTAAGTGTAGTGCTGTAAGTGTTAAGTGTGTGTTAGACTCGGGTGCCGCGAGGTTCGTCTAGGTCCTCTCACTAGATGCAGCTAGTCTGCACCCCCCTGCGGGTCTGTAAGTGTTTGTGTGAGAGAGTGTGTTTGTGGGTGTTGTGTGTTGTGTGTATGTGGAGTAAATGAGTGAGAGTAGAATGAGCTAGAGGTATGGTGGGGTCGCTAAGCCCATCAGCTGCTCACGTCAGCTGCCTCCGCCGGCCTTAATTTATATGATAGATACTATAAGAACAAATTGCAGAAACCATGTGATTACACCCACCTCAGTACCTGTAAATTTGCTGCTTGCAGACTTAAAACACCTGGAACTCCTGAACACCTGGTCCGAGATCATATGTCCTTAGCCATTCCTAAGGACAACATACACCTTTACTATCACCTACCAATTTCCTCGTGCATCATTACACCCCACTCCATCCTGACAACAGTAAAAGTGCCGATTCAGCATCGATCCAAGACGTGGCATCTGTTTCATTACCTTCCATTACACTTACGTTGGGAGAACCACACCTGCATACTCTCGCACACCCCGATAATCGTTACTACGGACGGAACAAGTGTCAGAACGATATCTGGAAAGCAACTGGATGATTGTCAACCTGGAAGCACGGGACTATGTTTCTTACCTCGACACAGGATATCGGGGTCGATATCTGAGGGTGCGCGGTACAATTAATGAGAGGGGGAGATCTGCATGCAATAGCACAACAATGCACTTTTCACTGTACTCCCAGTGGAAAGAACCCCATAATCACGGAGATAACTGGGGATCTTTTTGCCATCACAAATCCTACACCCAACACCCACATAGTCTGCAACGGCACGAAACCCACTCCTATTCCACAGAATGACGTCCCAGGATCAATCGAAGTAAAAATTCCTTGTCATTGTTCCTTACAAGAAGGTGATACTATCTTGATAGAGAAACAGTTCCCATGTGACAGTAGAACATCCTTAGACCTCAACATAAACCACATTGTTTCCATTTCCTGGACCACACTAACATCCCTAGTAATCAAACCATTTGTATCACAAGACCATCCTAAGTTCCTCAAAGTAGCACATATCCTGGATAAGAACTGGACTTTAACTACCCCAGCTATGTTTATCCACAACCACATAGAAGGGGATGCCTTAATCTCAGTTGAACTACCGAAAACATGGTTAGACGTGGTGGACTGCACTTCCCTCCTATCAATACTCCTTATCACATGGATTTCAGGGTTAACATTAGTAATATTATACTTAGCTATTAGGATATATGTAATAAAACAACCCTTGCACTTTCCCTAGCCCGCACAGACTATCCACAAATGTAAACCCAAACTAATTATAGAAGACCTGGTTTCGACGTTGAGGACAACGTCCTACAAAGAACCAGTATTGTTAGGATTTAGAAAAGAATATTAATTTTAAGTTGCTAGTCTTAAATATGACAATGAGGTCACAGCCAAAGAATGAACACTATTGACAAAAACATATGCAAACTTACGAAACTGCTGACAAACTGTCTGTTGCAATGAGCAACAAGGTATGTAGAACAACAGCTGAAACAAAAGCACGGAGAAGAAGTACGGGAAGAACAGTCGATTCCGGCGGGGCCGGAAAGTCAGTTTATTCCTGGTGACTTTTCTGTGAAGACCCGAAGACTTTGCGTCGGCACGATCTACGGAAGAGCATTCCAACTGGGCGGTGCCGAGAAGTGGCAAATCGGCGCTAAAAGTAAGTAGACGATTATTAGCGTACACTTCTTCCCCCTTTTTTATTTTGATTTGAAAGAATTAATATATATTTTGGGGAACGTTTTATTTCACATAAGAGAGTAGTGTTCATTCTTGGGGTTGCCACCAACAATAGTTGTAAGGTAAATGTAAGGTAACACATATGAAATAATTAAAGGTAATTTTTATAATGAACCACCGATAGAAAATTATTCGAAGGACCCCGTACTACTAACAGTAGTTATATTAAAAGATCAGTTGTTCTATATTAAATCGTAACGATCAGGTGGCTTCATTGAACAGCTGATAGGCTACAATACATTTCAGGTTATGTTGTTAAAACTACCAATATTAATAACAAATATTATAAACGTTTATAATATTCAACCGTAATAATATAAACGGTTACAACGTGCACGTGTTCTTTAATTAAGGAAGAATACCGAAAGCTAAGTAAAACGTTTTCATATCATACGCGCGTACTGTAACCGAAAAGAAGAAAGAAATAGGTACATATGTCCGTTTATTCGTTCGTTACATATTTCCGTTACATTCTTTCGTTCGGCACACAGGAATTCTCCGGATACAGGACAGGCAAATTACATCTGTTTACCAAATTTCCTGAAAATTAATTACCTTTAACCATCTTCGCACGAAGACAGATTTCCAAATAGGAATCACCTCTTCTGTTCAGCCTACCGACATCACCAAATTCGATTTGGTATAGTAGAAAAAAGCAAAAAGATTGAATTTCAACTCAGATATCAGCATATTGATGGAAACGGGTAAAAAATTCCAGTATAATATTACAGCTCAATATATATTGGGTAAATAACGTATAAATATTAATTCCTGTCACACGCCACACACATACACACGCGCGTCTCACGATATTTATTGCGTCACATCTACAAACATTGATTTATAGATGTCCCAAGATTAAATGTATACATTGATACAGCAAAATATATGACTTGATGAAATACGCTGCAAATATAACAGACAGTGTCATGGCCGACAGGATGAAAGTGAATCGTAACAATGATTTTGGTTTTTATTTTTAAAAAAAATCTGAATTAGCCATCATAACCAGTAAAATTTAGCGTTGAAAGGTTTAAAAGTATTTGTAAAACTCGAAAATAAACCCTGACCGACGTCATTTTCATTTCTGTAATTAGTACGATAGCAAAATGAGTATTCGATAAAAAAGTTTTGAAACTGTTTTACAGAGTTCGTTGGGTAATGACCCTTATCCGAGCTAACAAAATCGATTTTTAAGCGAAGTTGAAATCAAATTGAAATTAGGAAGTTCTCGCTCCAAGTCTGAAGTCGATCTGAAAGAAGCTTTCTCACCTGTCAGCTCCTTTTATAATCTCCGTATAAATAGAAAGTGGGTTGGCTTTAGCTGACATAGATCGTTCCATTAACGTATAATTAAAGGCAATGCTACAAACAGTAATTCATATTTATATCTATATATACATAAATGTTATGTGGTATTGTGTACCCTTTAAAAACTCGACAAGTTCTGCACAGATAGAGCTAAAATTTTAACACATTGGTGAGTACACTACTGCAAAGGTTTTTAGTGTAGTACTTTCAACCACACGCCATTACAATACTTGCCCAGGCCCAAAATTAATATAAAGTATTTATGCATTACTATACCATTCATCAGATCGCCATGTAACTTTGGGGAATTGTTGAGTAGGTATACACTCCAGCGAAGGTTTCTGGCATTGTAGTTGCAACCACATGCCATTACAATAATTGCCCAGGCCCAAAAATAGGTGTACCATTTATGTTACGGAATATTAGTCAGCCAAAACTCTGCAACGACCGCGACTTGTAGTTAAGAAATTGATGAACAACATAGTGGAAGTAACAATTTTAACAGAACCTTTCAAAGGTGAAGATTTCATTCCTCGAATTCCCATGACCCTGACCGATACATTATTTCAATTTAAAAGATTGCAATTACCAATTCGATTGGCGTTCGCAATCACAATCAATAAAGCTCAAGGTCAATCTTTGGCATTGTGTGGTTTAGCTTTAGATGCGGATTGCTTCTCACAGGGACAACTGCATGTTGTATGTTCACGTGTCGGCAAACCAGATAACCTTTATATCTACGCAGAGAATTGAAAAACGAAAAATATTATAAACCCACAAGTATTGAAAAATTAAACTTGTATGTTTTTTTACTCATTTCTCATTCATGCAACCATAATGAACCACAGTGAAGCGTGGCAAGCTGCAGCTAGAACTGTATATAATAAGTTAAAATTTACATACAATTTCAGTATTATACTTAGGAAGTTAGTTACTAAAACTTTTTAAAATATTAGTGTGCCAAGGGCACGTAAATGATATGCGCTTATAAAGACATATGGAGTTTACCTGTCGGCATAAACACCACCAATAAAAGAAACCATAAAGTCCTCTGGAATTTTAGGGGCCTAACAGTTTTTTTTTCTTGTAAACATTAGGTTTCCAAAAAAAAGCTACGTTTTGACTAGTGGGTTTACGCGACTACGTTGTCTGCAGTTTTTTAAGACATAAATGGTATTGTGTTACCAAAAGTTGATAAAAGGGAGTGATTCCAGGGAAGTCTATGTGATCAAGTCTCGAGTTTCAATAGAAGTTATTGATAATGCTAAAGTAAATTCACTTAGCTAATGTTTTGTTCTTTTTTAAAGTGAATTAATTAAATTGGTATAGAGCTAAAGTGCATCATCGAATTAGAAATTAGGCCAGGGCTAAAGTTTTTTTCTTTTTTTGAAGCGTTAGCTTCCTATACCGATTTGTATACACACTTTGTCACCATGGAGTGATTCGGTTTCAACGAGTAGGCTTACGAAGCGTAAGTAACGCGAGTAGGAGAAGTATTACACAGACCCCCTCCAGTTCTCAGCTCTTCTCCTTTCTTTCGTCTGCCGATTTCGACTGAGTTGGTCGCGCGCGTATGTTTTGTGCCTGTAGGCTATGTATTTAGTATTCAAGTGTTATATTAGTGACGTTTTATAAATGTTTACATTATATTAAACGCCATCATACTACTTACCCAGCCCAACTTAATTATTTAGTATTCAAGTGTCAATTGTATAACAGTGACGTTTTTTTAAAGAAGCTAACGCTTCTATCAACAGTCCCAATGACTGTTCTATACATTTTTTTTTTGTGATTTTGCGTTATTTGTGCGCCGCTGGTAGTGTTTTTAATATCGTCGAGAACTTTAATAGTTATAATTTATTCCAAGTTCCCAACAACACATTAAGACAGTAGTGTAAACTCAAGCACAATTAACAAAAGTAATGTAACTACCGGGAAACGTTAAATGTTTAAAGTTTTGTTATTCTTGTGTGTTTAATTAAGTGAATAAACTTTTAACTATCATCTGAGACCAATCTTGTATATAGTTTTAATTACTGACTTAGAAATTATTAATTAATAATAATAATTAATTTATTAATTATTAAGCTCGCCAAGAAATTTTATATTTTACAACAATTTATTTCATGTTATTAATTGACGTGCAATGAGTTAATTGAATGTTAAAATAAATTTATTCACAACATAATTTTATGTTATATAGAAAGAGAGAGAGAGAGAGAGAGAGAGAGAGAGAGAGAGAGAGAGAGAGAGAGAGAGAGAGAGAGAGAGAGAGAGAGAGACAGATTTTAACAACTCCCTCGAAAAATAATCTAGAAGCCACATTTAGAGTACATTCCGAAGTTTTGGGTCTGGATATGGCCGAAACGGTTGCGACTCTAGAATATTTCCGTTACAAATTTGGCGCCCGAAAGGAACCAAATAATTTAACTATATAGCTTACCGACCCGTGAATTGTTGTGACAAATTTGGCGCTCGAACAGGGACCAGGTAATTTAATTGTATAGCCTATCGACTCTAGAATATACCTTAAAAATGTTATGATGGCTGTTCCAATAGAAAATTTTCTAATGGATTACAAAAAATTGTCATGAGCCACAAGAACCTAAACAAATCTCACGTACCAAACTATATAATTATACAGCCTAACGACTCTAGAATATTTCCGTTACAAATTTGGCGCCTGAAAGGAAACAAATAATTTAACTATATAGCTTACGGACCCGTGAATATTTCCGTTACAAATTTGGTGCTCGAACTGGGTAATTTTAAAAAAAATGGGAATTAATTATACATCCTATCGACTTTGAAATATTTCCGTTACAAATTTGGCACCTGAAAGGAACCAAATAATTTAACTATATAGCTTACCAATCCGTGAATATTTCCATTACAACTTTGGCGCTCGAACAAGGACTAGGTAATTTAATTGTATAGCCTAACGACCCTAAAATATTTCCGTTACAAATTTGGCGCCCGAACTCAGGACAAATAAAAGCCTATTTTACCGAAAAACGATTTTCGGTTACATTGCTATCTTTTACTTAAGTGCGTTTTTATTTTTATTCGCAATAGAATTTTTTTTAAACCACTCCGAAATGTGTCTTCACCTGCATTTTGGTTAGGGGTTATTAGAAAAGTTTTTTTAAGAGAATGTGCGGTCTTTCTTGACGTTGATTATTTATCGGATTGCTTATTTATTTAAAACTGAACAATAAAAGATATCCCAATTACCGTATTGTACATTCAAAATAATATTTTAGAAACTCACAAAACGTCACCTCGATTTTTTTTATATTTGCCAAATTCGTAAATATATACAGTTTAATGATTGCCATTACAGGCTGTTCGGAAAGTAGGATCCGTTTTGATTGAAATAAAACAGAAAATTGGTTCTTTCTTAAATAAAAACAGAAGTTTTTCTTATTTTCGATGGTCATCTTTGAATCCAGTCGTAAGGCGGGCTATATTAAAAGACGCATGGCAGATTAACTTAATTTGAGAATAAGTGTTTGTGCCATATCCAAACCATCTGCAGACCATTGGATTAAAATTATCTTCTTATCGTATATTTGATTGTAGAATTATAACTGAAATTTGCTGTTTTTTTATCTGTGATCAACACGTTACTTTTTCGTTTTTACGCTACTATCAAAATATGTTGATTGTTGTAACAATTTAATTTTTTTTTCCGGCGAAAAACCGTTCAGGTTATCATCGCCGTCACGAAAAATGAAAATATATTAAAAAAAAATGTACAAAATTTTACTTAAGAAAAAAATAACAACAAAAACAACTACAACAAACAATAACAGTAAAAATAAATTAAAAATTTAGATAACAGATATAGATATATTACACTTAAGAACTAAATAACAATAAATAATGAATAATATTTAATAACAACTCGTAAAAGTATGCATAAACATAACAGAAATAAAGTTTTTAGATAAAATAAATAAGTAATATAACACAAGAAATAACAATTTAAAGATACAACTAATGCTTTTTTCACTTTAAATGACTTGCAAAACAAAATTAAACATAGAAAACACTCAAAAGCCATTCGTATTTGTATGGACACATCTTTAAAACAAGACGTAGGCCTATATCGTTACTCTATAACGAAATATAGAAGAGAACAAATTTAACATATGAGGAGTTTTAGTTTCAAAACGTCCTTTGTTCACCGGATAACGAAATCTAAATTTTTATTTATACGTAATCTTTATACATAACCTATTGAAAATATAAGCGTATATCTAACCAAAACGTCCTATAGATAATAAATATTTGAGTTTAAATATGTGGTTTGGAATCAAAATGTCTTTTGTCAAACCAACATGGCTGACTAGACCATGTAAGGTTATGTTTTTTTTATTTTAAGGCGCAAAAGCACATTAAGGCTATCATTGCCTAAAACACAAATACTAACGAAACCAAAGAACGATAAAACTTGACAATACTTACAAACTAGATAACATTTATAACAAGAATAAAGGTTATAACTTAAAATATTTGAATAACTTAAAAACAAAACAATATAAAGGTGGACTGTAAAGTGGTCGTAATAAAACAGAAAGATAATAAATATTATGAAACAATAACATGAAATGAAAATAAAGAAAATGAAAAGAATATAAACTATAAAGAATGTATAAATACTAAGGAAAAATTAAATATATTGATATATATGCAAGCGTCTCAGAAGGCCAAAACGCGATCAATGATTGCCGAATCGTCCCCCAAGATCGCCTGCATACAGTTTCCTAATCCATATATTAAACGCATGGTTCTCAAGCAATCGCAGTCTAACATCAAGTGTTTGACTGTGGTGGTTTCTACACATTTTTTTTTTTTTTTTTTTTTTCCCGGCGAAAAACCGTTCAGGTTATCATCGCCGTCACGAAGGATTAAAGTATATAAAAAAAATTAATTAAACAAAATTTTACTTAAGAAAAAAACAACAACAAAAACAACAACAACAAACTATAACAGTAAAAGTAAATTAAAAATTTAGATAACAGGTATAGATATATTACACTTAAGAACTAAATAACAATAAATAATCAATAAAATTTAATAACAATTCGTAAAATAATGCAAAACATAACAGAAATAAAGTTTTTAAATAAAATAACACAAGAAATTACAAATACAATAAATTAAATTTTATTTAAAACATTCAGACGATGAAGGAAGTCTAGAACTCGGTCAACGGCCGAGACACTATCTCCCAACATCGTCTGCAAACAGTTGCTCAGACCACACATAAAACGCACATTTTGGAAACCATCACAATCGAGCAATATATGTCTTACTGTGATGGTTTCCCTACAGAACTCGCATTTAGGCGGGTCCCCGCGTTCCATCAGAAATCCATGCGTTAACATAGAGTGACCGATGCGAAGGCGGGTGATCACCACCTCTTCTCTACGACTTGCGCGTATTGACGACCCCCAAGGACGAACAGTATTTTTAATTACCCTCAATTTGTTACTGCTTGTAGCTGCCCATTCATTTTCCCACTATAGAAGAATTAAATGTTTTACGTGACAAAGGAAGTCAGACACTATTACACGTGCAGTGCATGGCGGCAGAAAAGTTGCTTCCTTTGCAGCATTATCCGCTACAGTGTTTCCATATATTCCACAGTGACCAGGAATCCAGATAAATGATACTCTTGCACCTCGTAGTTCAATTTTTTTTTTTTTTTTTTTTTTTTTTTCCCGGCGAAAAACCGTTCAGGTTATCATCGCCGTCACGAAGGATTAAAGTATATAGAAAAATTAATTAAACAAAATTTTACTTAAGAAAAAAACAACAATAAAAACAACAACAACAAACTATAACAGTAAAAATAAATTAAAAATTTAGATAACAATTATAGATATATTACACTTAAGAACTAAATAACAATAAATAATGAATAAAATTTAATAACAATTCGTAAAAGTATGCAAAACATAACAGAAATAAAGTTTTTAAATAAAATAAATAAATAAAATAACACAAAGATTACAAATACAATAAATTAAATTTTATTTAAAACATTCAGACGATGAAGGAAGTCTAGAACCCGGTCAACGGCCGAGGCACTATCTCCCAACATCGTCTGCAAACAGTTGCTCAGACCACACATAAAACGCACATTTTGGAAACCATCACAATCGAGCAATATATGTCTTATTGTGATGGTTTCCCTACAGAACTCGCATTTAGGTGGGTCCCCGCGTTCCATCAGAAATCCATGTGTTAACATGGAGTGACCGATGCGAAGGCGGGTGATCACCACCTCTTCTCTACGACTTGCACGTATTGACGACCCCAAGGACGAACAGTATTTTTAATTACCCTCAATTTGTTATTGCTTGTAGCTGCCCATTCATTTTCCCACTGTAGAAGAATTAAATGTTTTGCGTGACAAAGAAAGTCAGACACTATTACACGTGCAGTGCATGGCGGCAGAAAAGTTGCTTCCTTTGCCGCATTATCCGCTACAGTGTTCCCAAATATTCCACAGTGACCAGGAATCCAGATAAATGATACTCTTGCACCTCGTAGTTCAAGTCTATGGACAGAGCACAGAATATCTTGAACCAGAGGGTTTACCGAATACATATCCCGGATTGCCTGGAGGGCACTTTTTGAATCAGAACAAACTACGAAATGCAAACTATCGAATTCAATAGTGTTCAGAGCCTTTAAGATGGCAAAGAGTTCGGCTGTAAAGACACTACAAGTTGAGGGTAATCCATACTTATACGTTTCATCCAGTGAGTAAAATGCACACCCAACATTGTTATTCATCTTAGAGCCATCTGTGAAAATAAATTTAGCAGATGGATATGAACTAGTCAGTCGAAAAAACTCACGTTGATACACAATGTTAGGAGTGTTGTCTTTCTGGTATGCACACAAGGAGAAATCAAAGGTCGGCATATTGATTTTCCACGGAGGGACCTCGTAGTTCAAGTCTATGGACAGAACACAGAATATCTTGAACCAGAGGGTTTACCGAATACATATCCCGGATTGCCTGGAGGGCACTTTTTGAATCAGAACAAACTACGAAATGCAAACTATCGAATTCAATGGTATTCAGAGCCTTTAAGATGGCAAAGAGTTCGGCCGTAAAGACACTACAAATTGAGGGTAATCCATAATTATATGTTTCGTCCAGTGAGTAAAATGCACACCCAACATTGTTATTCATCTTAGAGCCATCTGTGAAAATAAATTTAGCAGATGGATATGAACTAGAAAGTCGAAAAAACTCACGTTGATACACAATGTTAGGAGTGTTGTCTTTCTGGTATGCACACAAGGAGAAATCAAATGTCGGCATATTGATTTTCCATGGAGGGACAAGACAAAAGGACCTTTCAAACATTGGGGGTAGTTCAATACGCAAGTCTTCAAAAATACGGGAAGTTCTAATACCAAGAGGAGCAGTAGCATTCGGTCGAGTTTCATACTGTCGCACTAATTGATTTTTGAAAACTGTATTAAAAGCAGGGTGCCATGGTTTAGATGATAAATTGCTTAAATAAGTTAACTGTAGTTTCTGTCTCCGTCGAGAGAGTGAAGGTTCCCCAGCATCGGCGAGAATACTCACGACGGGACTTGAACGGAAAGCACCAGAAACAAGGCGGATTGCAGAGTTATGGACGGGATCTAGTTTCTTTAAAATCGATGGTCTAGCAGATGAATAAACAATGCTGCCGTAATCAATTCGCGAGCGAATTACGGCACGGTAAAACATCAGCATACAGGTCCTATCAGCACCCCATCGAGACCCACTAAGAACCCTCAACATATCGAGGATTTTATTACATCTTAATTTTAAATCACGCACGTGAGGGCTCCACGAGAGCCTTTCGTCGAGTATTAGACCCAAGAATCGAACGGATGGAGAAGTCCGAAGCTGTATACCATCAAGATATAATGACGGAGCCTGGATCTGTCTGCGGCGACTGAAAGCAATACACTGAGTTTTAGCAGCGGAGAATTTAAAGCCAGTAGTTCTCGTCCAGGTCTGCAACCTATTTATTACCAGCTGAAGGGTTCTTTCAGCTGTTGCCATGTTTCTGGTGCTTACGTAAATAGCAAAATCGTCTACAAAGAGAGAACATCTGACAGGGTACCGTACGTTAGACGTTATGCTATTGATTGCAATAGCAAACAGAGTAACACTAAGTACACTCCCCTGTGGAACACCATTCTCTAAGTAGAAACGATCTGATAGCGTACTACCAAGACGCACCCTAAAATACCTATTACTGAGGAAGTTTTTGATAAAATGCAGAATCCTGCCCTGTATACCCCATGATTTGAATGTGTTCAAAATTCCCCTTCTCCAAGCCATGTCGTATGCCTTCTCTAGGTCGAAAAAAACAGCTACTAGTGTTTGACGCAAGAGGAACGCATTTTGTATTGCAGATTCCAAAGATACTAATTGATCCACAGAACATCGTCCTTGCCTAAAGCCGCACTGGTCTTTGCAAAGTAAATTGTTGGTTTCCAAATACCAAACAAGGCGACGATTTACCATTTTTTCTACCAGCTTGCAAAGAACGCTAGTAAGAGAAATCGGACGATAGCTACTTGCATCAGTTTTATCTTTACCTGGCTTGAGAATAGGAATTACTATTGCTTCCAACCAACTGTAAACCACAAAGTTGGCATGTAGGTGGCTCCCCGCGTCCCATTAGAAAACCATGTGTCAGCAACGAATGACCAATGCGGAGGCGTGTAACGACAACCTCCTCCCTTCGACTTGTTCTTACAGACGACCCCAAGGGCGAACAGTATGTTTAATTACACTCAATTTGTTATTGTCCAAGGCTGTCCATTCATCTTTCTATTGCATTCGAATTAGTTGTTTCACTTTGCAAAGGTAATCTGAACAAAATACAAGGTGCGTGCTTGGCGGCAGCAGAGTTGCTTCCTTTGCTGCAATATCCGCTCTAGTGTTTCCAATTATCCCGCAGTGTCCTGGTATCCAGCAAAATGTTACTCCAACACCTCATAGTTCAAGGCTGCGAATACGGCACAAAATATCTTGAACTAGAGGATTTG
Source organism: Callitettix versicolor (assembly GCA_022606455.1). NCBI lineage: Eukaryota > Metazoa > Arthropoda > Insecta > Hemiptera > Cercopidae > Callitettix > Callitettix versicolor. Next base: position 16,993,073 of record CM040186.1, read on the forward strand.
CCGACTAGAATTAACTACTGAAGCATTCAGTTTTTGTTTTCAAAATGGCCTTCAATACCTTAGTACGTGAATGGTGTTTGTTCACTTTAGTTTCTAACTGTCTTTTGTCCACTGAGATATCAACATTACAAGCTTTGGAAAAATACTAAAAATAATATTAATTCTGTTTGTATCGCATTGTTTCATGTGTATTTTAAAGAGTGGTAACCCTGCTTGTAAGCAGGAAATTGCTTATTTGTAATTCTTACGACAGGTTATGTTGAAGCGTTGTTTAGAAGTTACGCGTTAAGGCATACGAATTTTATATGTTCTGATCGTGATCTTGTGTCATATATTAAGTATTTTTGTTATTTTCGTAGTACCGTGTATTGTTTTTTTATACTTTAGTAATTTTACCACTGAAAAGGTTTTTTTAAATTTATTATGACTTATTATTATTGTTATTTTTCCAAATAAATATAAATATAATATTGATTTTCTTTAAAAATGGTCTAAATTTTGACAATAATGCTATATGTTTGCTGACTCATTTCACTTAAATAAAAACTAATTTTTTTAAATTTTAATTTATATTTTGTTATTTTATTAGTGTTTCAATAATATTTGTTTAAATAAATGAGATATTACTATGGTTTTTACTGTACAGGGCCAAATGCAAATATTTTTTAAACAAACTGTCCTTTGTCCATTATTTTTATTTTCAAAACACATCTTGTCCACTCTTCACATTCAAAATGTCCCTTGTCCATAGACATTTATTTATTTATTAATAAGCCAAAAGTGTAAAAGCCTTTTCCTTTGATATAAAATTACCTAGAGGCATAAAGTATAATTTACACACTTATCTAACGTTATATTCAAAAAACTTTCAACAATGGACGTAGGACGTTTTGAAACTAGAGTCCTCATATAACAAAATTAACATATTTGTCTGTGGGGTTAACCTCACTTTTTCAGATTTGAGGCAACGCAGTACTACTTCCTCATCAGGCAAGAAAGGTGATTTGTAAGGTTTTACTATTAATAAAACACAAAATTACCATATTTGTCTGTGTGGTTAACCTCACTTTTACAGATTTGAGGCATCGCATTACTACTTCCTCAATTTGTAAGGTTTTACTTTTAATAACACACAAAATTAATATTTTTGTCTGTGAGGTTAACCTCACTTTTTCAGATTTGAGGCAACGTAGTACTACTTCTTCATCAGGCAAGAAAGGTAATTTGTAAGGTTTTACTTTTAATAACACACAAAATTAATATTTTTGTCTGTGGGGTTAACCTCACTTTTACAGATTTGAGGCATCGCAGTACTACTTCCTCAATTTGTAAGGTTTTACTTTTAATAACACACAAAATTAATATTTTTGTCTGTGAGGTTAACCTCACTTTTTCAGATTTGAGGCAACGTAGTACTACTTCCTCATCAGGCAAGAAAGGTAATTTGTAAGGTTTTACTTTTAATAACACACAAAATTAATATTTTTGTCTGTGAGGTTAACCTCACTTTTTCAGATTTGAGGAACCGCAGTACTACTTCCACATCAGGCAAGAAAGGTAATTTGTAAGGTTTTACTTTAAATAAAACACAAAATTAACATATTTCTCTGTGGACTTTTTCAGATTTGAGGCATCGCAGTACTACTTCCTCATCAGGTAAGAAAGGTAATTTGTAAGGTTTTACTTTTAATAACACACAAAATTAACATATTTGTCTGTGGGGTTAACCTCACTTTTACAGATTTGAGGCATCGCAGTACTACTTCCTCATCAGGCAAGAAAGGTAATTTGTAAGGTTTTACTTTTAATAACACACAAAATTAACATATTTGTCTGTGGAGTTAACCTCACTTTTACAGATTTGAGGCATCGCAGTACTACTTCCTCATCAGGCAAGAAAGGTATTTTGTAAGGTTTTACTTTTAATAACACACAAAATTAATATTTTTGTCTGTAGGGTTAACCTCACTTTTTCAGAATTGAGGCAACGCAGTAATACTTCCTCATCAGGCAAGAAAGGTAATTTGTAAGGTTTTACTTTTAATAAAACACAAAATAGTTATTTATTTGCAATTTTTTATTGCATTAAGTACATTTACATTCATTAACACTTACATTAAATTTATTCTGGTACATCACTTTAATACCACATTAATTTTATTTTATTACACTTACATATAATTACTACTTTAAGAAGTGTTGTATTCTTTTACACAATATCAGATTGTCAGCTTAAAATTCGATTGTAAAAATAAATATTAAACGTATATACAATGTAGCCGTTTTTTTATAACGGCTTTTGGTAATATTAAACAATACGATTTAACAAAACGGCTGTACAACTTTTATTTTTTCTAATTAAAAACTTATGTTTACTCTATTGTCACTGATAACATATTAATTCTAACACACAAACTACTGAATTATTTCAACAACTTTATGATTCAGATTTTTAAAATTGTATTTATTTTTTTAAAAGTAACAAAACAACAATTATTTTCAGGTCTAATTAAATATACAATTTACACATTACCATTAAGGTTTTTGTTATCAAAAACGAATGCAGGTATGTGATACTTATTTTACCAAAAGGATTTTGATACTTATCCTTTTGCTAATTAGGAATGCTGCATCCTCCACAAATGCTTCTCTTCTAGGTGCGTCCGTGAGCAACTAATTCTGTTCTCCTAGACGTCCTTATATCTTTCGTTGTCTTTGTCATCCTTCCGTAGGCATCCATTCTTCTAACACAGTATAATTCTTCTAGTCTTTGTACGTTATATTCAGTTCCCACATTTACAGTGTGTAAATTGTCTCATTTTCTATTGGTCAGTAACCTTTTCAGAATATCTTCGTGCTCATTGGTCAGTGCCTATGCTTTGTTGTCATACGCGCTGTAGGTCTTGAGACTTTTTTATAAATTCTTTTTCCTCTCTTTTGCTATCAGCATTTTGCTTTATTTTCTGCAGCATTTATAATCCTATTTTTGCAGCTGATTACGTTTGTACTTTCAAAAGTAAAACCACCCATTTTAAAGTTATCAGGTGGATGTTTTGTCCCCTAGATATGCTTTATTTTCCTATTAGTTCTTCTGGTATGGCTCTTGACGCCAACTCCTGGAATGTCCCTCACTTCTTCAACTCGAATCGGAAAAATCAACTGTTCATATTAACTTTCTAAATAAAAGCAAAACAATATTCCACCCGGGTTAAACTATCTACACCTCTAATAACATTTATTAGAGCTCTTTGGTGTTTTTAATTAACCGGTCGAGAAAAACTGTGGACAGCATTGTTTTAAATACTGTTAGGATTTTTTAAAAATGTGGACAGCATTGTTTTAAATAGTGTTAGGATTTTTAAAAAATGTGGACAGCATTGTTTTAAATACTGTTAGGATTTTTTTAAAATGTGGACAGCATTGTTTTAAATACTGTTAAGATTTTTTAAAAATGTGGACAGCATTGTTTTAAATAGTGTTAGGATTTTTAAAAAATGTGGAAAGCATTGTTTTAAATAATGTTAGGATTTTAAAAAAATGTGGACAGCATTGTTTTAAATAATGTTAGGATTTTTAAAAAATGTGGACAGCATTGTTTTAAATAATGTTAGGATTTTTAAAAAATGTGGACAGCATTGTTTTAAATAGTGTTAGGATTTTTAAAAAATGTGGAAAGCATTGTTTTAAATACTGTTAGAATTTTTTTAAAATGTGGACAGCATTGTTTTAAATAGTGTTAGGATTTTTAAAAAATGTGGACAGCATTGTTTTAAATACTGTTAGGATTTTTTTAAAATGTGGACAGCATTGTTTTAAATACTGTTAAGATTTTTTAAAAATGTGGACAGCATTGTTTTAAATACTGTTAAGATTTTTAAAAAATGTGAACAGTATTGTTTTAAATAGTGTTAGGATTTTTAAAAAATGTGGACAGCATTGTTTTAAATAATGTTAGGATTTTTAAAAAATGTGGACAGCATTGTTTTAAATACTGTTAGGATTTTTTTAAAATGTGGACAGCATTGTTTTAAATACTGTTAAGATTTTTTAAAAATGTGGACAGCATTGTTTTAAATAATGTTAGGATTTTTAAAAAATGTGGACAGCATTGTTTTAAATACTGTTAGGATTTTAAAAAAATGTGGACAGCATTGTTTTAAATACTGTTAGGATTTTAAAAAAATGTTAACTGCATTGTTTTAAATACTGTTAGGATTTTTAAAAAATGTGGACAGCAATGTTTTAAATAATGTTAGGATTTTTAAAAAATGTGAACAGTATTGTTTTAAATAGTGTTAGGATTTTTAAAAAATGTGGACAGCATTGTTTTAAATAATGTTAGGATTTTTAAAAAATGTGGACAGCATTGTTTTAAATACTGTTAGGATTTTTTTTAAATGTGGACAGCATTGTTTTAAATACTGTTAGGATTTTAAAAAAATGTGGACAGCATTGTTTTAAATACTGTTAGGATTTTAAAAAAATGTGGACAGCATTGTTTTAAATACTGTTAGGATTTTTTAAAAAATGTTACTTTTTAGTTAATAGTTTTAAATATTATAATGAGGTCACAGCCAAAGAATGAACACTGTTGACAAAGACATAGGCAAATTACGAAACTGCTGACATACTGCCTGTTGCAATAAGCAACAAGGTATGTAGAACAGCAGTTGAAATAAAAGATTGGGGAAGAAGTAGGGCGGGGACAGTCGATTCCGAGGGGACCGGAACGTCAGAATATTCCGGGGAACGGTCGATTCTGTGAAGACCTGAAGGGTTGTACGTCGGGACGCACTACGGAAGAGCATTCCAGCCAGGCGGTGATGAGAAGTGGCGAAAAAAGTAAGTAGACAAAAATTTGCGTACACTTCTTCCCCTTTTTACTTTTGGTTTCAATACATTAGGATATATTTTGGGGAACATTTTGAAGAATAAGATAGTACTGTTCATTCTTGGGGTTGTCATCAGCCGTAGTTACAAGATAAATGTAATTCAATACATCTCAATACATTAAAGGTTTTTTCATGAACCACCGATAGTTAATTCATTGGAGAACCCGAGTTAGAGACCTAACCTCTAACAATACATTACTTTTTGACATTTCAATCGAAATTAAACACAATACTTAATTCACTGTTTATAAACAATAAAGTTAAAAAATTAATTTTGCAATACAAAAACTACGTTTTCAATTAATAACTATATATATATATATATATATATATATACATTTGTGGTTAATTCCACAATAAATTCACAAAAAGTTGTTAACCTTACAGTTGACGTTAATAATATAACTGAAAAAAAGTAATTTTATGATCAATGCTTTATTTTCCATGTTCCTCTTTCATTATTGGCAATAAAAATAGTTTTCATTAACTTATATACCTGGAAAATTAAAGTCAACGAACTAAAGTCTACTCAAGTGACATTTTCAATGCGGTACGTAGATCCAAGTGTATCTTAATAATAAACGAATTACACAGAGTAAATCTGCTAAATATCTTATGCATCTTGATGAACGCCTTACGTGGAAGCATCATGTATGTAAGAAAGCAGAGCAAATCAAACAAAATCTGCGTGATTTGTATTGGCCGATGGGACGAAAATCTCATTTGGCCTTGTACCACAAGAGATTATTGTACATATCAGTAATTAGGCCTGTTTGGACATATGGTGCTGAACTTTGGGGGTGTACAAAACCCTCAAATCCAGCGAGTACAAAATCTTATTATTCGTGCAATGACAAATGCAAGATGGTACCAGAGGAATCCTTCATGCAGACCTAGACTTGAAGTATGTAAAGGAGATAATACATACAGTCGAACGTCGAAGCCATCCAACTCTTAGGTGTGGAATTGGACAACAGACGACTTAAGCGTCATAAGCCGCGATTTTATTCACTAAGTCCAATACACGTTATAGATCAGTTATATGTATTACTCATTTAATCTGTTAGATTAAGATTGTAATAAATAAATAAATGGAAAAAAATAACTTATATACAATCTAACTCTTATTTTTCAACGTTTACCAAAAGTTGTAACATTTACTTCAGTTTAATACAGTAAAAAGAATGCCAAAAAATGTACACATTTTGCTTCATTATATCATAAAATTTAGTGAAAACCTGTTGTTCTTTACGAAATTCTAAACACCTAAATGTATTTAATGCCGACTGTATAATCTGGACTAATACACTTTTGAAGATTTGAAGAAATAACTACCACTAGTGGCAGCCGAAACAAACACTAAGTGAGAATTATTATTTTTCTGTCACCGCAAATAAACCCAACGGCAGCTAAAAACCTACAGCTTACAGAAAATTCAAGAGTATCTTTGCCGTAAGTCAGGATTTGATCGGGTGGCCACCAAATGCGAGCGGAGCGAATTACGCATTCAATAGGTTCGGTTTAGCACCACATTGGTAGCCGGCCTTAATCAAAAAAAAGAGGAACCCTGCACGATGGATCGTTAACAAAATAATTACTACTGATTTTCAAATCAAGCGTTACTGAATACATATAAGTGAAGTGATATAAATAATGTTTTTCATTCAATGTTTGCCTTAGTACAAACAAGAATAAAGGTATATATTACAGCGTGGATTTCTAATGAACAGACGAAAAAGCATTGCACACAGTTTTGTTTGTACGGGACTGTTTCTGTTTGTGAACGAAGTAATAGAGAAAATTAAGACGCCTGAAGCTACAAATACGGTACGATTCATTACCATGGCTGAAGCCGCGGGACGTTACAATATTGGGTGCGTTAGAGAGTTACGATGCAAGACCAATACAAGACATGGAAATAGTAAACTAATAGTTCAAACAGCAGACCTCGCAATATATTCTTAATTAATGTACACAGCGCTCCACGACAGCGCTCGTCACTTTTCCGCCAGTTTAACCGGTAACCGTAATATTTAGGGAAAATGTTAACTGGACCGTCTTCATTACAAATTTTACGCTCTTTATACGTGAAACCAGTATTGTAGGAAATAACTATCAACTATATTCTCAACGTTGAATCAAAGTTTGCCATCTTGAAACGGAAGCCAGTATTGTAGGAAATAACCATCAACTATATTCTCAACGTTGAATCAAAGTTCACCATCTTGAAACGAAAGCCAGTGTCGTAGGAAATAACCATCAACTATATTCTCAACGTTGAATCAAAGTTCACCATCTTGAAACGAAAGCCAGTGTCGTAGGAAATAACCATCAACTATATTCTCAACGTTGAATCAAAGTTTGCCTTCTTGAAATGAAAGCCAGTGTCGTAGGAAATAATCATCAACTATATTCTCAACGTTGAATCAAAGTTCGTCATCTTGAAACGGAAGCCAGTATTGTAGGAAATAACCATCAACTATATTCTCAACGTTGAATCAAAGTTCGCCATCTTGAAACGGAAGCCAGTATCGTAGGAAATAACCATCAACTATATTCTCAACGTTGAATCAAAGATCGCCATCTTGAAACGGAAGCCAGTATTGTAGGAAATAACCATCAACTATATTCTCAACGTTGAATCAAAGTTCGCCATCTTGAAACGAAAGCCAGTGTCGTAGGAAATAACCATCAACTATATTCTCAACGTTGAATCAAAGTTCGCCATCTTGAAACGGAAGCCAGTATCTTAGGAAATAACCATCAACTATATTCTCAACATTGAATCAAAGATCGCCATCTTGAAACGGAAGCCAGTATTGTAGGAAATAACCATCAACTATATTCTCAACGTTGAATCAAAGTTCGCCATCTTGAAACGGAAGCCAGTGTCGTAGGAAATAACCATCAACTATATTCTCAACGTTGAATCAAAGTTCGCCATCTTGAAACGAAAGCCAGTATTGTAGGAAATAACCAACTATATTCTCAACGTTGAATCAAAGTTCGTCATCTTGAAACGGAATCCAGTATCGTAGGAAATAACCATCAACTATATTCTCAACGTTGTATCAAAGTTCGCCATCTTGAAACGGAAGCCAGTGTCGTAGGAAATAACCATCAACTATATTCTCAACGTTGAATCAAAGTTCGCCATCTTGAAACGAAAGCCAGTATTGTAGGAAGTAACCATCAACTATATTCTCAACGTTGAATCAAAGTTCGTCATCTTGAAACGGAAGCCAGTATCGTAGGAAATAACCAACTATATTCTCAACGTTGAATCAAAGTTCGCCATCTTGAAACGAAAGCCAGTGTCGTAGGAAATAACCATTAACTATATTCTCAACGTTGATTCAAAGTTCGGCATCTTGAAACGGAAGCCAGTGTCGTAGGAAATAACCATCAACTATATTCTCAACGTTGAATCAAAGTTCGCCATCTTGAAACGGAAGCCAGTATCGTAGGAAATAACCATCAACTATATTCTCAACGTTGAATCAAAGATCGCCATCTTGAAACGGAAGCCAGTATTGTAGGAAATAACCATCAACTATATTCTCAACGTTGAATCAAAGTTCGCCATCTTGAAACGAAAGCCAGTGTCGTAGGAAATAACCATCAACTATATTCTCAACGTTGAATCAAAGTTCGCCATCTTGAAACGAAAGCCAGTGTCGTAGGAAATAACCATCAACTATATTCTCAACATTGAATCAAAGATCGCCATCTTGAAACGGAAGCCAGTATTGTAGGAAATAACCATCAACTATATTCTCAACGTTGAATCAAAGTTCGCCATCTTGAAACGGAAGCCAGTGTCGTAGGAAATAACCATCAACTATATTCTCAACGTTGAATCAAAGTTCGCCATCTTGAAACGAAAGCCAGTGTCGTAGGAAATAACCATCAACTATATTCTCAACGTTGAATCAAAGTCCGCCATCTTGAAACGGAAGCCAGTATTGTAGGAAATAACCATCAACTATATTCTCAACGTTGAATCAAAGTTCGCCATCTTGAAACGAAAGCCAGTATTGTAGGAAATAACCAACTATATTCTCAACGTTGAATCAAAGTTTGCCATCTTGAAACGGAAGCCAGTATTGTAGGAAATAACCATCAACTATTTTCTCAACGTTGAATCAAAGTTCGCCATCTTGAAACGAAAGCCAGTATTGTAGGAAATAACCAACTATATTCTCAACGTTGAATCAAAGTTCGCCATCTTGAAACGGAAGCCAGTGTCGTAGGAAATAACCATCAACTATATTCTCAACGTTGAATCAAAGTTCGCCATCTTGAAACGAAAGCCAGTGTCGTAGGAAATAACCATCAACTATATTCTCAACGTTGAATCAAAGTCCGCCATCTTGAAACGGAAGCCAGTATTGTAGGAAATAACCATCAACTATATTCTCAACGTTGAATCAAAGTTCGCCATCTTGAAACGAAAGCCAGTATTGTAGGAAATAACCAACTATATTCTCAACGTTGAATCAAAGTTTGCCATCTTGAAACGGAAGCCAGTATTGTAGGAAATAACCATCAACTATATTCTCAACGTTGAATCAAAGTTCACCATCTTGAAACGAAAGCCAGTGTCGTAGGAAATAACCATCAACTATATTCTCAACGTTGAATCAAAGTTTGCCTTCTTGAAACGAAAGCCAGTGTCGTAGGAAATAACCATCAACTATATTCTCAACGTTGAATCAAAGTTCGCCATCTTGAAACGAAAGCCAGTATTGTAGGAAATAACCAACTATATTCTCAACGTTGAATCAAAGTTCGTCATCTTGAAACGGAATCCAGTATCGTAGGAAATAACCATCAACTATATTCTCAACGTTGTATCAAAGTTCGCCATCTTGAAACGGAAGCCAGTGTCGTAGGAAATAACCATCAACTATATTCTCAACGTTGAATCAAAGTTCGCCATCTTGAAACGAAAGCCAGTATTGTAGGAAGTAACCATCAACTATATTCTCAACGTTGAATCAAAGTTCGTCATCTTGAAACGGAAGCCAGTATCGTAGGAAATAACCAACTATATTCTCAACGTTGAATCAAAGTTCGCCATCTTGAAACGAAAGCCAGTGTCGTAGGAAATAACCATTAACTATATTCTCAACGTTGATTCAAAGTTCGGCATCTTGAAACGGAAGCCAGTGTCGTAGGAAATAACCATCAACTATATTCTCAACGTTGAATCAAAGTTCGCCATCTTGAAACGGAAGCCAGTATCGTAGGAAATAACCATCAACTATATTCTCAACGTTGAATCAAAGATCGCCATCTTGAAACGGAAGCCAGTATTGTAGGAAATAACCATCAACTATATTCTCAACGTTGAATCAAAGTTCGCCATCTTGAAACGAAAGCCAGTGTCGTAGGAAATAACCATCAACTATATTCTCAACGTTGAATCAAAGTTCGCCATCTTGAAACGAAAGCCAGTGTCGTAGGAAATAACCATCAACTATATTCTCAACATTGAATCAAAGATCGCCATCTTGAAACGGAAGCCAGTATTGTAGGAAATAACCATCAACTATATTCTCAACGTTGAATCAAAGTTCGCCATCTTGAAACGGAAGCCAGTGTCGTAGGAAATAACCATCAACTATATTCTCAACGTTGAAACAAAGTTCGCCATCTTGAAACGGAAGTGAATAGGAAAAAGATCACACACGTTGTTCGGGCTTTATAAAAGCTACTTTCTTAATAAAGTTCAATACGTTTGATTAAAATTGCGTACACCGTCGTCGTTGAATCAAAGGCCGCCATTTTGAAACGGTAGTAAATAGGAAAAATATACATACATCATTTGGGATTTATACAAGATATCTTCGTACCAAATTTCAAAACAATCGGTCAGTGTGTTTGGCTAAAACTGTTTACACTCGTTATTGTAAATCAAAGCTCGCCATTTTGAAACGGAAGTGAAAGGAAGAAAATCTTATACATCGAGGAAAAGAACCAAAGGCCTCCGAGGGTTCCGGAGCTCGTCGTTGGTTCTCTCTTGTCTTCTTGTATTAACTGTAACAGCAGAAAGATCTTTCTCAACTCTGAAATTGATCAAACGTGGTTGAGAAACTGTTGCGACGCTTAACTGGACTTGCTCAGGCTAATGAGGATGAGGGATCAGCGTTAACGGTAAGGGTAAAGCAACTGGAGTAACTGCAACTATTTATAAAAAATTAGAGATAGATATATTGAGAAGAGGGGACGTTATGTAAATGGAGCAGTTTTGCAAAAGTTTTAAAAATTAGGAATCTAAGAAAATTAAGTGATTTTTTTGTCTTGTCTAAAATGGAGTAAATTTATACACTTATTTTATATGCGTTTTAAGTTTCAAAACAGCATAATGATGCCAGTTTTTCAAGGTATTATAACAAAAATAGTCATCCCTAGGCGGCTCTCTTTTAAACTGAATCATCCAACCAACCGCCACCACCCACAAAATTGCATTAATTCATCAGTGGTTTAGTTGATGTTCATTGCTGTAGAGTGTAGGCAGTTCGCTAACATTTACCTCTACGAATTTTGAATCTAGTAACTACTTTAGATTTTTCAGTGTATTACATCGATCTATCGTTTTAATTACTATTACCGATATAAACGGAAATCGAGTTAAAACGTTAAACCACAAAGAAAAAAATACCATAGTAAAATCTTCCACTTGCATAATGTAGATTTTACAATAATTTCCTTTAGTTTTACACGTCTAACTATTTAGAAAGTAACCGTCAGCGTGTTACAGGCGTAACAAAAGTAGTGAAGAATTTTTCGTGCATGAAGGAGAATTCCCCTCCAGCTCCCTCCAAAACAGTCCAGTGACACAGAGTCTGAGTGTACAAACTGTTGCCATTCAGCGGTAGTGAAGGAAAAGGAGGGAGCTGTGGCGACAGAGCGGTGACTCGACCTCTTACTCGCACATTCCTTCTCTCTGTCTCGCTGACGTTTCTCAAAGGTCGTTTTCTAAGCGGCTGAACTTCTTGACTTCACTAGTTTCTATCCATTCTCGTGTTTCACGCTATGATTAAATACCATCCTACGTTTGGACGAATTCGTATCACCACCTCAACACTCGAAGAACATCACCAGCCGTTTAGTGAGTTTGAGTTGAATCGACGTTGAAAGATTCAGGATAGTTGGCCGAAGGTGTTCTCATGACGAGGTACGAGGACGCGGTGGACGATGGCGTCATCAGAGGTGTTCCTTGCAGAGATAAGGACAGCGGCAACGCGGCGGCGCCTGATACCGCGCTGGATGGCGTTGTCACGAGTCTGTTATCGTTCACGGATCGGTAACGTGAGGGTCTGCTGAGCCGATGGCAGTGACATCTTAGTAACCTGTAACAGGAAAGATAAAACTAGAGGCTCTGTAAGAACAGTGGAAATGCTTAGTGGTGATTTTGTGTTTGTCTTCTTTAGGTACATATGTACAGTTTTTAAATGTTTGCGTGAAACCTTTACGTCCGTCTAGCTATGACTTGGTAAAGCTATGCTACCACCTAAGGGATTATGAAATTGAAAGTATATTTTCAAATTTAAGTTCATTTTTAATAACTCTATAGCCTTATTTCAACACTGGTTTAGCTGATAAAGTCGTCTGACATTTTATGTGTTAAGGTCCAATTATTTTACGTTCATAAAAGTTATTCTCCAAAAGTATTATTTTTGCCTCCTCCCAATTTACGTTCGTGCCATGTACGTTCGAGTATTTTTTATTTATCGCATGTTCTTTTTGCGTTCATTTATTCTTACGTTTAAAAGCCTTTCTTTTTTTCCGGCGAAAAACCGATGCGGTTATCATCGCCGTCGCGTGAAATGAAAATGTAAAAGAAAGAATAAAATTAAAAAAAGAATTAAATTTAATAAGAAAAAAGCAACAAACTATAATAGAAAAAACAAATAAATAGAACAAAACATAATAACAGTTATAGATATATGACTAAAACTAGTTAACAATAATATATATTATTAATTTTTTTTTTTTTTGTATACAGCTTTTAGCGAAAAGCACATAAAGGCTATCATCGCCGTCCAGCAAAATGTCCTACATTGGGAATGGGTGGAAATTAAAACTAAACTATTAATACTATACTAAACTAATACTAAAACTATAACACTATACAAACTAAATATATATCTTAAAAACAACAACATAACAACATACACACAAATTATTGTAGGGCTGTAAATTGGCCCTACAACAATAACAAGACAAATAGAATAAATATAAACGTACCTAAAACTAAATAACAAAATAATAACAACTTAAAAAATAAATTAATTCAACAGCAAATATAAACAATCTTTTCAGGGCTGTAAAGGGGCCCTACCACAAACAATAACAAAAATATAAATTAAATTTTATTTAATAAATTCAGACTGTCTCGCCAATAGGCCTATATTGTTTGTCGCGTTCGCATGTTTTTAATGTCTTAAATGTTATTTAATCGTTTTATTTTGTTGCATAACCGTGTTTTTGTATTAAACACGGTTCGAGTTGTCCAACAACAAGCTAAATCGTTTCCCATGATTGAGCTACGTAAGGAATCACCATAAACGCTAAAGGTTTTCCATTTACTTGGATCGCTTTTTCAATATTACTCGTATCTTATATACATTTTGAAAATACAGACTGAGGATGACCATAATGCGGAGCGAAACGAAAATGAACGGCAACCGGAAGCGGAGTTCAATCAGTTTAAAGTTTTATACCTTATAAATATAAATATTTAGGCCTACTGTAGTGGATTCTAGAAAACTACTACAGTTAGCGGGTCCGCAGGGGTGCAGACTAGCTGCACCTATTGGAGAGGATTTAGACGTCCCTCACGGTACCCGAGTCTAACACACACACTTACAACACTACACTTACGACCTTAACACGTTACACTCACACTTACATTTACGGAAGCGATAATAGCCTCAATGTACTTTTCACCTTAAAATTAAAAAAAATCTTTTTTAACGCAATGAGCTCTCTTGGTCGGTATCAAATTAAAAGTGTTTGTATATTATGTCATGTGCACCTTGAAACACAAGAATAACGCATGTTTCGGCCAAAGGAAAGTAGAAAAAGCGAGTTCTAGAGTCACGCTGTTGTCATTAACGCATAAAGTTTTGAACAAAAATCGGGAACAGTGTGCAGAATACGTGATAACAATATTGCAAACCGCTTGGGCAGTAGGGTTTTATATATATATATATATATATATATATATATATATATATATATATATATATACACACACACACACGTCGATTGATGAAGTATGTTTTAAGGCATTTTTTGCGGCCAAAAACCGTTAAGGTTATCATCGCCGTCATGCAAAATAAAGTATAAAAAAAATTAACAAAATTTACTGAAATAAAAAAAAGACAACAACAAACTATAATAGTAAAATAAAAAAAAACAAAATAAATAACAGATATAACTATATTACAATAAGGAATACTTAAGAACTAAATAACAATGAATAAAATTTAATAACAATTCGTAAAAGTTAATATAACCATAACAAAGAGATAAAGTTATTTAGAGAAAATATATAAATAAAATAAAATATTAAAAGGGGTGTAAATTGTCCTTGAAAAAAAATAACAATAACAACAATAAATTAAATTTTATTTAAAAGATTCAAGCGACGCAAGAATGTTAGTACTCGGTCAACAGAAGAATCATCTTTTAACATTTCTTCTAAATTGACGCCTAGTCCACATACTCGGCGCATGTTCCTTAGACCATTACAACTTTGCAGAACATGTTCAATTGTGATGAAAGATTGGCAAAACTCACAAAGGGGCGGGTCTCCGCCTCTCATCAAGAAACCATGTGTGAAAAGAGAATGTCCAATGCGGAGACGGGTAACCACTACCTCTTCCCTACGACTTGTACGTACAAACGACCTCCAAGGACGACCGGTATTTTTAATTACCCTCAGTTTGTTATTACATAGCAGCGAGCCGTCTCAGTGGCCTAGTTGATAGCGTACTGGGCTTTCACCCCGAGGACCCGGGTTCGATTCCCGCCAGGGCTTGGCATTTTCATACGCTATAAATCATCCCGTCGTCTGCATTAGCCCAAGTGTTCATAATAGTCGGACGTTCAAAAAAAAAAATTACATAGCAGCGTACTTAGGACCTATAGTGTGTTTACTCTTTGATAATATCTATACGAAACGTACTACTTGCAAACATAATAAAAAATTAGCTTTTTCTATAAAAACTGGTTCAGTAGCTGCAAACGTGTTCAACAATAAAGGATGCAGAAGTGGAAACTTTGTAAAAGTGGTATTTTCTTTGTTTCGCCATTTCTGCTGAGTTTCTAAAATGTAATATTTTGGTTTGTGTCTATATTTGACGCCCATTACGATAGTTACAAAATAAATATTAGCTTTCGAGCTGTGCAACCACTAAAACCACTATTTGTAACGCAGTATTGTGTTATAGTTGAGCCGTAATTTGAATGTGCGCAGACGACTCCACACTACTAGCCGTATCAAAAACATTTCCTGCTGCTGAAAACTGATGATGTTTTTAGAAAAGTAGTCTACTTTCGCCACCTCAGTTTGGTTAAACCGTATGGTTGAATCAAAGAGAGTATAAATTGAATTATGGAGAACAAATTAAGGTTATTTACAACTTTTCGTGATTTTATATAAAGGAGAATACTTGTTTACTATTTTGTTGAGTAAATAAATACCTTTCCTAGTTTCAAACATTTTACATTCGTTGACGCGTTTCGGAACATTTCCATCATCAGTACAGAAAAACGTTTTCATTATGGAGATATTCCGAAAGAAGTAAAAAGAACAAAAATTTTTTATGTATTCAACAAAATAACAACATTCCTAGCGGAAAAAGATTTATTATATTAAGAAAATACTCTGCTTTTTAATTTTACATCATTTTCAGATAATATATTTTGATTATATATTAAATTTAGTTTTGATTTATTTGAATTTAAAAACGTTTTTGTTTCTGTTTCAGGCATTTTTTATATAAATCTATAAACAGTGGAGCATGATCCTGTCTGTAATTAAATAGACCTACCATTGTTATTGTTATTACACAGATACAAATGGCAAATAAAAACATACCGTAAACCTAACCTCAATGCATTTGTTTACATTTTTTTTACAATACCCAGTGTAAATAACTGCAGCTACTTCAAGTGCATTGAATACCAATATGCACACTTCAGTTTAGTTGAACCAACGGCGTAAAAATCCAGTTTGGTCAGCGATTGAAATGCAATCTACACTTACTATTCAATTTTATTGATGCGACCACATTGTTTAACACACATTGAACCGTATATATACGCCTAATGTGCAACGGAAATTGTTATTCAATTGTGTTGGAGGAGAGGTAATGTTTATTGCAACAGCTGATTTCAATCCACAGCTGTTGATATATTCTTTCAATTAAGGTTACGTTTATTGTTATTGATGATGATCAATATAAATAAATCGTTATTGGCTAATTGTATTTTAAATATTATTGAAATGTTTCAAGATCTTCTGGTAAACAAACTAATAAGTGATTATTATTTTTAATTGTATTAAAATTTAGGATTTTTCTAGACAGCATATCGTTAGATTAAAAAAAGGAAAACTAATTGTTAGCGGTCACCAAGAGCCAAAAGACGAGAAATTAGGGGTCTATGGACATCAGGAGCAAATTTTCTTGGTATCGTATAATGGTAAAGATATGCTATAATTGAAAGAATATTTACTAAATAATTTTAATGTAACAACTATGTTTTTAATTTCAAAAGATGTTTCTATGAATAGACGGAACAAAAAAGTACAACTGAAGAGTTACCGACATAAGCGAAGATTTTGTTATTGATATCTTCGCTGAATATATAATTAGTTTGAAGATATGTTTACAAATATCTTGTTTTGTTTAAATAAATAAATACGTGAATTTAGCTTATATATTATTTACTGTGGTTATAGTAAAAGATCAGCTGTTTTTATATTAAATCGTAACATCAGCTGATACCACTGAACAGCTGTTAGACTATAATACGTTTCAGGTTATGTTGTTAAAAACTTTTTTCTTTTCTTTTTTTTAAGGCGAAAAGCACATTAAGGCTATCATCGCCTAAACACAACTACTAAAGAAAAGAAACAACAGAGCGATAAAAATTAACATTACTTACAAACTAGATAACATTTATAACAAGAATAAATAACTTAAAACCAAAACAATATAAAGGTGGACTGTAAAGGGGTCTTAATTAAACAGGAAGATAATAAATATTATGAAACACAATAAAATTACCTAAAACTAGTTAACAAGAATATAAACTATAAAAAATATATAAATACTAGGGGTAAAAATAAAATAAAATAAATAAATATATTGATATATATATATATATATATATATATATATATGCAAGCGCCTCAGGAAGGCCAAAACGCGATCAGTAATTGACGAAACGTCCCCGAAGATCGCCTGCATACAGTTTTCTAATCCATATATTGTACGCATGGTTCTCAAGCAATCGCAGTCTAAGATCAAGTGTTTGACTGTGACGGTTTCTCCACAAAGTTGGCATGTAGGTGGCTCCCCGCGTCCCATTAGAAAATCATGTGTCAACAACGAGTGACCAATGCGGAGGCGTGTAACGACAACCTCCTCCCTACGACTTATTCTTACAGACGACCCCCAATGGCGAACAGTATATTTAATTACCCTCAATTTGTTATTGTCCAAGGCTGTCCATTCATCTTCCCAATGCATTCGAATTAGTTGTTTTACTTTGCAAAGGTAATCTGAACAAAATACACGGTGCGTGCTTGGCAGCAGCAAAGTTGCTTCCTTTGCTGCAATATCCGCTCTAGTGTTTCCAATTATCCCGCAGTGTCGTGGTATCCAGCAAAATGTTACTCCAACACCTCGTAGTTCAAGGCTGCGAATACGGCACAAAATATCTTGAACTAGAGGATTTACCGAATACATATCCTGGATAGCCTGGAGTGCACTTTTCGAATCGGAACACACAAGATAATGAGCAGAATTGGATACAACAGTGTTCAAAGCCTTCAAGATAGAAAACAATTCAGCAGTAAAGACACTACAAATTGAGGGTAATCCATACTTACACGTTTGCCCTAATTTGTAAAATGCACAACCGACTTTATCTTCAAGTTTTGAACCATCTGTAAAAATAATTTCACTAGATGGGTTGGTGTGAAAACTTAGCAATATTAGCAATTATTATAAACTTTTATATTAATTTCGAATGCATTATAAACGGTTACAACGTGCACGTGTTCTTCAACTAAGGAAAAATACCGAAACCAAAGCAACACAACGTTTCATATAATACGCGTGTACTTGTTTCAAAAAGGAGGAAGAAAAAGAAATAGAGAGAAATAGAGAGACGAAATTCGTTTGGCCGTTTCCGTTTCATTATAAAGTTTCGTGACACTTTTTTTCTATTCACTCCTCTCGCCAAAGCTAACATTAAAAGCTTCGCTTCAAAAATACGTTATTAAGAACAAAAATGAAAGTTGCTCACCTTATAAACGCAGCTCGGAAAGTTCTGTTGAAGATTGTATAGATTATTGGATTTATGGTAGAAGAAACATATCCCAGCCACAGACATAAGTTGACGATATTATCGGGTACATTGCACTGAGGGCACGAAGCAAACAAGATATTGAGGATAAAAAATGGCGCCCAACACAACACGAAGGTGAAAAACACGAGGCCTAAGACTTTGGAAGCCTTCTGTTCTGTAGCTACCGCGTTGGCTGCCAGCGACTGCCTCTTTGTGCGGTTCTGCAGAAACCTGTAACCAAAAATATTTTAAATGATAGTAAATTTGGTAATACAGTCCAGTCCATACTGATGGAAAATCTATCGCTGTAAGCATTGAATATTAAAGTACTAGAATTGTAACCCTCGCTGCTGGTGGCATCTTGCGGCAGAGTGTTGAACTACATTTAAATAGATAATAATAATACTGTCTATTTCTGTCATTGCAGTTTGCAGCGCTCTTAGCGGCAGTTAGTCCAATTACTTGGACTTTAGCCGCTGATATTGAGCACGTTTTTTAAAACGATGCTGTACATCTAGTACGTTTATATGCATTGCTGTATGGCATTTGAATTTAGCTCAACCCATACCCAATACTACTTCTTAAGCCTGTAATTATACATTTATAGATACAGTACATTTTAACATTTTAATATTGTAAGTTTTAAATTATATTTTTTAATAAGTGATGATTACATAAATATACATTGTGTCCAACGAAGAAGAGATACGCAATTGATCCTCCATTATTTTCTCATTCCCCCATTGATCATTTTGAAACTATACATTTTTAAAAAAAGGTACCAGAAATAGTATGTAAAAATTTCATCCGGCTGATGTTTCTAAAAACAAAATGGCGGCCAAAAATCAATAAATTCTATCCCTTTTAAAAATCTTACTTGCTCGGCGTTGTTATCAGTGTGTAACTATGGATGGTTTCTAGTTTGAATAGGTCTGATTAATGAAATGTTCACTGCTATTTAGTTTTATTTTAATTAGTTTGTATCTAATTATTTTTAAAAAAATTAATAATTAAAAAATAAAATTTTGTTTGGAAAAAAATACCCCGCACGGGGTTAGACTAGCTATTGAGAGGACCTATTGAGAGGACTTGGACATTCCTCACGGTACCCGAGTCTTTTTTTCCGGCGAAAAACCGTTAAGGTTATCATCGCCGTTACGCAAAATAAAAAAGTATAAAAAAACAACAACAACAAACTATAACAGTAAAAATAAATAAAACAAAAATTAAATAACAGGTACAATTATATTACAATAACGAATACTTAAGAACTAAATAACAATGAATGAAATTTTATAACAATTCGTAAAAGTATATATAAACACAACATAGATAAAGTTATTTAGAGAAAATAATAAAATAAATTAAAATAAAAAGGTATGTATATTATCCCTGAAAAAAAATAAGTTAAATTTTATTTAAAGGATTCAAGCGACGCAAGAATGTTAGTACTAGGTCAATAGCCATAGAATCATCTTTTAATATTTCCTCTAAATTGACACCCAGTCCACATAATCGCCGCATGTTCCTTAGACCATTACAATCTCGCAGAACATGTTTGATGGTAATGAGTGCTTGGCAAAACTCACAAAGAGGCGGGTCCCCGCCTCTCATCAAGAAACCATGTGTTAAAAGAGAATGTCCAATGCGGAGACGGGTAACCACTACCTCTTCCCTACGACTTTTACGTACAGATGACCTCCAAGGACGAACAGTATTTTTAATAATCCTCAGTTTATTATTACCGATAACTGCCCATTCGTTTTCCCAATGCATATGACAAGTGTTTTACGTAACGTAGAAGATCTGATGAAATCACAGCCTGTGTGCTTGGTAGCAGCAAGGTAGCTTCCTTCGTCGCATTATCTGCTCTAGTGTTTCCAGCTATACCACAGTGGCCAGGTATCCAGCAAAATGACATACCACCACTACGCAGTTCAAGCCAATGGATTGAGCACAAAATACGTTGAACGAGAGGATTTGTGGAGGACGTGTCCTGCAAGCACAACTGGTGCTTGTTTTGAAATGCCTGGACGATATTTCTGTCAGTTGGCTTGACAGAAGCCCACAGCTGAATGCCATATTCCCATATTGGCTTCAGTATCTGTTTATACAGGAGAACTTTATTG
Source organism: Callitettix versicolor (assembly GCA_022606455.1). NCBI lineage: Eukaryota > Metazoa > Arthropoda > Insecta > Hemiptera > Cercopidae > Callitettix > Callitettix versicolor. The sequence continues at coordinate 17,013,690 of CM040186.1, forward strand.
TAAGCGTCTTCCAATTAGCCAGTGCATGTTTCCATATTTAATATTTAGCTTCTTCTTTATTTTGACGTGCTCCTTCCAGCGCAACTTAGACGTAATGGGGGGATGGTTACTGGCGCGTCACCACCTGCACAATCTACTATTTAGTTGCAATGGATCGTTGGACGGGTGAACTACGCGGTGAAAGCGTATTATCAAAATGGCGAAAATTTTTTTGCAAAACTCGACGTCATTTTAACATACTGCGTAACCAGCCTGTTCCGTCAGAAATGCAATTCGAACAAGTATAAACAACATCGAGAAAACGGGATCAACGTCTTAAAAAAGAGACAGGAGTGTAAAAACTGTTCGAACACCTGAAAACATCGCAGCTGTTCAACAGGCTATGGTTAGAAGTCCTCGTCGATCAGCCAAACAACATGTCCTTCGCATTGGCATAAGTGACACATCTGAGGGGTTACCGGTTTTTCTTTTATGGGGACACCTAAAAACAAAAGTGTTTCAAACATCCACAACCATTCAAGCCCTCAAAAACGAACTGTAGACGAGATTGCGGCAATACCTGTCAACAAGCTGCGAGAGGTTATGCAAAACTTCCAAACCAGGCTCCAGGAATTCCTTAACTGCAATGGAGGACATTTGGTAGACGTACTGTTCAGAAAATAATATGTTTTTGTATTGTACCCACCATGCCTGTACTTTTAATTATTTACTAAACAAATATTTAAAAAGTTTTGTTACAGCAATCAATACTTTATTTAATCATCCCGTTTCACTGGCTGACCCTATACAATATAAGAAGTTCACCTTAAGTTGAGTGTAGCCGGCGCCATGTTCAACTGCAACCTGAGCGTCCTCAGTCTAAAGTTGCGAGTTTCCCGCGCAATGTTCTCCGGAGTCTGAGTGCCTTGGTCGATGGAAGGCTTGTCCGCTGCCACGCTGCTGGCTCCACCGCCGTTGGCAAAAGTAAGAGTGGGCTGAGACGAACTGATCACCCGTATACTGGTGTGCCGGCTGGAAACATCAACAAAGGAAAGTAGTAAATATAAGTGTTCGCTGAAACCGGGATACGTCTGTAAGTAGACAGGTTTGTGTTTTACTTGAGATAACCGGATCGATATATCGAAATATATCGTAAAACAAACACAAACCAAACGCCGAATTGAAAGAGGACTCGCTTAGCTCTGCCAACGAATCATTTAATCGATTAAAAAGAAATTACCAAGGCAACTACTGAACAGATTTCATGTCTGGAACGGCACTGAAAGATTATCCAAACAGTAGTGAAATAATTCGTAAAGCAACAGCTACAAAAATGAGGTATTTATCAATACCTTGCGTTGCGATTCTACTTATGCGAGATAAGCGGATCGATATATCGAAATTTATACCGATCAGATATTTCAAATCGATGTACATAAAATTCAAGATAAATAAATTTACTATAAAAGATGAAGTGCATAATGAAAAGAAAACGACACAACATATTGTACTAACTGCGACAGCGAAATAATTTTAAAAAACATTGCTACGAAAATTGTTGGGAATTATAAACGTATGAGTGAAGCAATATTAAGTAGTTGTTCAAAGAACAGTTGAATTTGTTGTATATTATTAATTAATTGTTTGGTCACCGCTAGACGCAACGCTCTGACGTGTTAGTTTTTTTTAAAAAAAGGCTTTTAGCGAAAAGCACATGAAGCACCATCACCGTCCAGCTTAAATATCTTACACAGAGGGGAAATATAAATATTGTTAATACTACACTAAAAACTAAAACTAAACACTAAAACTAGATAACATTAGGTAAAGTAGTTCAAATACGATGTAAAAAATATAGACCTCGGTCAATGACCGACAAATCATCCTTTAAAATTGCCTCCTTGGAGAAACCTTTTTTCCGGCGAAAAACCGTTAAGGTTATCATCGTCGAGGCACGATATTAATAAAATAAAATTTAGGGGTATCACGAAATAAAAATTAACAGTAAATTAAAACAATATACAATAACAATTATAAATACTATTCCTAAAACTAGTTAACAATAAAATATAACTCTAATAAATAAATAAATAAAACTAAACAACAAGGAAAACAATGCAAATAATAACAAATTCAGATAAATAAATAGCCATAAATATACAACTTGTTGCAGGGCTGTAAAGAGGCCCTGCAATATTATTTTAAGTTAAATTTTATTTAATAAATTCAGACGATGAAAGAATTTCAGTGTCCGGTCAATGGCCGAGACACTATCTCCCAACGTCCTCTGCATACTATTCCCCAGACCACATACACGCCGTATATTTTGGAAACCATCACAGTCTAGCAATATATGTCTTACTGTGATGGTTTCTCTACAAAAACCGCACCGAGGCGGGTCCCCACGTTCCATCAGAAATCCATGTGTTAACATGGAGTGGCCAATGCGAAGGCGGGTAATCACCACCTCTTCTCTACGACTTGCACGTATTGACAACCCCCAAAGGACGAACAGTATTTTTAATTACCCTCAATTTGTTACTGCTTGTAGCTGACCATTCATTTTCCCACCGTAGAAGAATTAAATGTTTTACGTGACAAAGGAAGTCAGACAAGGTTACACGTTGGGTGCATGGCGGCAGAAAGGTAGCTTCCTTTGCCGCATTATCCGCTACAGTGTTTCCAAATATTCCACAGTGGCCAGGAATCCAGATAAATGATACTCTTGCACCTCGTAGTTCAAGTCTATGGACCTTGGAGAAACCCAATCCACACATTTGAAACCATCACAATCCCGAAGAAAGTGTTTGATTGTGATGATATCACCACAAAACTGGCATGAAAATGGGTCTCCACGTCCTATGAGAAAAACCAGACGTGTTCGTAACCTTTTCTGTAATTTTTTTTCCGGCGAAAAACCGATAAGGTCATCATCGCCGACCTTTTCTGTAATATAAGGGAAAATGTTACAGGACCAACTTTATTGGAAATTGTATGCTCTTTCTTCACGAAGGAGTCAAAATTATGATAGGTCTTGCCGTGTACCAGTACTACAGGAAATAACCACTACACTCGTCGTTGTTAAACGAGAGCACCCATTTTAAAGCGGAAGTGACTGGAGGAAATTTTAGATATGCTCGTTCGGGCTTTACACAAGGTACCTTCGTACGAAATTTCAAGACAATCGATCAAACCGTTTTGCCAAAACTGTGTATTTTTTTGCGCGAAAAACCGTTAAAGTTATCATCGCCGTCACGCAAAATGAAGGTATAAAAAAAAATAATTAACAAAATTTACTTATATATAAAAATAAAACTACAACAAACTATAATAGTAAAAATAAATTAAACAAAATTTAAATAACAGGTATAACTATATCAATAATAAATACTTATGAACTAAATAACAATGTATAATGAATAAAATTTAATAACAATTCGTAAAAGTATATATAAACATAACAGAAATAAAGTTATTTAGATAAAATAAATAAATAAAATAACACAAGAAATAACAAATATATAAATTAAATTTTATTTAAAACATTCAGACGATGAAGGAAGTCTAGAACCCGGTTAACGGCCGAGGCACTATCCCCCAACATCGTCTGCAAACAGTTGCTCAGACCATACATAACACGCACATTTTGGAAACCATCACAATCGAGCAATATATGTCTAATTGTGATGGTTTCCCTACAGAACTCGCATTTAGGTGGGTCCCCTCGTTCCATCAGAAATCCATGCGTTAACATGGAGTGACCGATGCGAAGGCGGGTGATCACCACCTCTTCTCTATGACTTGCACGTACTGACGACCCCCAAGGACGAACAGTATTTTTAATTACCCTCAATTTGTTACTGCTTGTAGCTGCCCATTCATTTTCCCACTATAGAAGAATTAAATGTTTTACGTGATAAAGAAAGTCAGACAAGATTACACGTTGAGTGGCGACACCAAAACTGTGTAAAAACAAACACAAACTAAATGTCGAATGGCCGAGTTGAAAGCGGACTCGCTTAGCTCTGCCAATGAATCATTTAAATGATTAAAAAGAAATTACCAAGGCAGATTACTGAACAGATTTCGTGTCTGGAACGGCACTGAAGGATTAGCCAAATAGTAGTGATTTTTTTTTCCGGCGAAAAACCGTTCAGGTTATCATCGCCGTCACGAAGAATGAAAGTATATACAAAGAAAATTAAACGAAATTTTACTTAAGAAAAAACAACAATAAAAACAACAACAACAAACTATAACAGTAAAAATAAATTAAAAATTTAGATAACAATTATAGATATATTACACTTAAGAACTAAATAACAATAAATAATGAATAAAATTTAATAACAATTCGTAAAAGTATGCAAAACATAACAGAAATAAAGTTTTTAAATAAAATAAATAAATAAAATAACACAAGAAATTACAAATACAATAAATTAAATTTTCTTTAAAACATTCAGACGATGAAGGAAGTCTAGAACCCGGTCAACGGCCGAGGCACTATCTCCCAACATCGTCTGCAAACAGTTGCTCAGACCACACGTAAAACGCACATTTTGGAAACCATCACAATCGAGCCAAATAGTAGTGAAATAATTTGTAAAGCATCAGCTGCGAAAATGAGGTATTGATAACTTGGCACCGTGAAATTGGCACCACTGACAGTTATGGAGTATTGAAAATTCACGCGAAAGAAAAAGAAAGTATTAAGGAACTACCAAACATCAAGGTAATTCTTTCTTGGGCGCTTCTAATAAAAAGTTCACTAAGTGTAAAGTCCAAATATTCCTGTTGCTAATATATTAAATGTTCATGAATTCAAATTATATACTGAATAATTCAAATGTTGGTAATAAATTTGTAAATACAATTCTATCACACTAAATAGTAGCGTCCAGTGCAATTATTAGAGGAACTGTAAAAACAGATAACAGAACGAAGAGAGTTGTTCCAGTCATGGTGGTTAATGACTGTGTTTGGGAGAATTTGAAACGGGCCTTTAAGAAGACTTGTGTTCATTTATACCGACAGTCAGGCAGCAAAGCACCTGTGGATTGTGGATCCTATAATTCACTCCAAGCTGGTCTGGAAAACCGCAATGCTGTATCCCTGGGAAATCGTACTCTGAAACTGGGTTCTAGAGAATAAGGGGTTTGAAGGTAATGCGGAGGTAGACCGACTGGCTGGTCAGGGATCTGCAACTGAGTCGTTGGCCAGGTCTATCAATAGGTGGATTAACAAGCAACACCAGGCAAGATGGGATGACCTTCATGGACATTTCCATAGCAAGCGCCTCTTAAGAAAGTCCCTCATAGAGGACTTAAAAGGACAGCAGATATCTTGGGCAGAGCACAACTCGGAAATAACGGGCTTCATTATAGGGCACTGAGGTCTGAGGGTACACATGAACAGGGTATGTACATACCATGGAGAACTGTGTGTAGGTTATGCAGTAAAGAAGAGGAAACTGCAGGACACGTAATTACAAGAGCAAAAAATCAAACCCCACAACATCCTCAATGAAAAACTTTCATTTAAATCAAATTTAATTTATGATATGGCTCTAAGGATAAGTGATTTGAATAAGTAACACAAACCAACAGAACCGTAACTGATAATGACGGGCGCGCTACTAATGATGGAGACTCCGCAGTCCGGAATGTAACGACGTACGAGGCCAAGCCGAATTTCATTGTGATTATTTTAAACGTGTAATTGTGCTCAGTGTTTGTGATGTATGTTTTAATGTTTTGTTTGACTTTGTGACGACCTCGACAGAGAAATTTAACATTTTGTATAACGGCCTGAAGATGAAACGATAGAGTTTCGAAACCGCGGTAGCCTTTATGAGGTGAGTGGATAGACCAATGACGGGCAGAATAGGTCATAATCCTAATTATTTGAATATGTGGTCCGGTAGCTATTTTACAATAATGATATTCATGACTGTTTGGCTTTTGATAATAGGAGGCTCAGGGTTTTTGGTTTCCAGTACCATAGGAATCTACAGCAGGATGAGCTAGTCAGTGGATCGTTAGAACTTACATAGGGTACCAAGTTGTTGAACTAGTACTTAAGAGGTTTAGCTGTACAATAGGTCCGTCGATCGCAGTGCCTGGGGTATATAATTCCTTCCTCTAGTTTCTAATCTAATCAATGAGAACAATAATACCCCTTGAAAACACTTATGTAGTTGAATGGGGTAATATGACACAACAAATTTCGGGAATTCATAAATAGTAATTTATGTAAGTAGTAAGTAGTATTTATTTAGCTTATTACTATTTAGTAATAATAGTAGTAATTTAGTAGCCTATTTAGTAAATAGAAATTTTAAACAGTTCATTACTTTGTTATGCTTAAAGATGTGTTATGTTTAAATGTTTTTTAAAAATTTAAATCCTTAACCACCGCAGAGGGAACTGATTGGCCGCAGTACCAGTATAAATAGTTGTAAAACTTAATGCATAACTTAAATTGTTAAATTAATACTAATTCATCCAACATTAAATTGGAAGTAGCCATCTATCCTATAAATAGTTGTAAAACTTAATACATAACTTAAATTGTTAAATTAATACTAATTCATCCAACATTAAATTGGAAGTAGCCATCTATCCTATAAATAGTTGTAAAACTTAATAGATAACTTAAATTATTAAATTAATACTAATTCATCCAACATTAAATTTGAAGTAGCCATCTATCCTATAAATAGTTGTAAAACTTAATAGATAACTTAAATTATTAAATTAATACTAATTCATCCAACATTAAATTTGAAGTAGCCATCTATCCTATAAATAGTTGTAAAACTTAATAGATAACTTAAATTATTAAATTAATACTAATTCATCCAACATTAAATTTGAAGTAGCCATCTATCCTATAAATAGTTGTAAAACTTAATACATAACTTAAATTGTTAAATTAATATTAATTCATCCAACATTAAATTTGAAGTAGCCATCTATCCTATAAATAGTTGTAAAACTTAATAGATAACTTAAATTGTTAAATTAATACTAATTCATCCAACATTAAATTTGAAGTAGCCATCTGTCCTATAAATAGTTGTAAAACTTAATAGATAACTTAAATTGTTAAATTAATACTAATTCATCCAACATTAAATTTGAAGTAGCCATCTGTCCTATAAATAGTTGTAAAACTTAATAGATAACTTAAATTGTTAAATTAATACTAATTCATCCAACATTAAATTTGAAGTAGCCATTTATCCTATAAATAGTTGTAAAACTTAATAGATAACTTAAATTATTAAATTAATACTAATTCATCCAACATTAAATTTGAAGTAGCCATCTATCCTATAAATAGTTGTAAAACTTAATAGATAACTTAAATTATTAAATTAATACTAATTCATCCAACATTAAATTTGAAGTAGCCATCTATCCTATAAATAGTTGTAAAACTTAATAGATAACTTAAATTGTTAAATTAATATTAATTCATCCAACATTAAATTTGAAGTAGCCATCTATCCTATAAATAGTTGTAAAACTTAATAGATAACTTAAATTGTTAAATTAATATTAATTCATCCAACATTAAATTTGAAGTAGCCATCTATCCTATAAATAGTTGTAAAACTTAATAGATAACTTAAATTATTAAATTAATACTAATTCATCCAACATTAAATTTGAAGTAGCCATCTATCCTATAAATAGTTGTAAAACTTAATAGATAACTTAAATTATTAAATTAATACTAATTCATCCAACATTAAATTTGAAGTAGCCATCTATCCTATAAATAGTTGTAAAACTTAATACATAACTTAAATTATTAAATTAATACTAATTCATCCAACATTAAATTTGAAGTAGCCATCTATCCTATAAATAGTTGTAAAACTTAATACATAACTTAAATTGTTAAATTAATACTAATTCATCCAACTTTAAATTTGAAGTAGCCATCTATCCTATAAATAGTTGTAAAACTTAATAGATAACTTAAATTGTTAAATTAATACTAATTCATCCAACATTAAATTTGAAGTAGCCATCTATCCTATAAATAGTTGTAAAACTTAATACATAACTTAAATTGTTAAATTAATACTAATTCATCCAACATTAAATTTGAAGTAGCCATTTATCCTATAAATAGTTGTAAAACTTAATAGATAACTTAAATTGTTAAATTAATACTAATTCATCCAACATTAAATTTGAAGTAGCCATCTATCCTATAAATAGTTGTAAAACTTAATAGATAACTTAAATTATTAAATTAATACTAATTCATCCAACATTAAATTTGAAGTAGCCATCTATCCTATAAATAGTTGTAAAACTTAATAGATAACTTAAATTGTTAAATTAATACTAATTCATCCAACATTAAATTTGAAGTAGCCATCTATCCTGTAAATAGTTGTAAAACTTAATAGATAACTTAAATTGTTAAATTAATACTAATTCATCCAACATTAAATTTGAAGTAGCCATCTATCCTATAAAGAAGATTTATTGTTTGTATATCTAACAGACAAAATTGAAATAAGAGTGTTGCCATATATACGCTTATATTTTACATCAAACATCCAATAGTTGTCAAATGTTCACCATTATCTAACATTGTGTTTTATACTTCTTTAAATTGTGTTATATGCATAGAAATATTTTAAAATGTAAAAAAATGCAATGAAATATAAAGTACGAAACTCTTCTTTAGGTTTCCCTGTTGTCAGATTTTTATGAGCCTACTTATTAAGGATTCTGCTTAAACTAATTTTCATTGAAAAATAAACTTTTCGAGCAGTTATCGTGGTACGACCCAAACCCAATTTGATATTGCGTTCCAGTAGTTCATTTTTCAATTGGAAATTCGCTAACCAGGAAATTTAATTAGGAATAAAGTGATTTGTTATAGGTGGAAGAAGTTTACTTTTAAATTAAATCAAATGTCTTTCTTTAACGCCAAGGACTTTCTTTTAAGTAATTGATCAACTGTACTTTGTTTTATGGCTGGCAATGGGTCCTTTTATTGCCGAGCGCCAATGACATTTTTTCCTGTCGATTTGTGTTTCGGATAAAATACACTATTTACAAAAGGGTTTTAAGGGTATTGTGTTTGTTTGTAATTCAATACAGATTAAAAACGGAATTATGAGTTAATTTGTTTTCTAACTATATAAAATAAAGTATAGGAATTATCAAAAAATTAATTTGGATATTTTGATGGGTGTGTATGTTTTCATATTTCCTGGGTCTAAAAAGGGTTTTCACTTAGAAATAAGTCAGACTGGCTGAGCGTTTTTTCGATTGCCTGTGCGTTTGTTAGACTGTCCGTATGTTTTTTCAACAGTCTGTGTGTTTTTTCGATTGCCTGTGCGTTTGTCATACTGTCTGTGTTTCTTCGATTGCTTGTGTGCCTGTCAGGCTGTCTGAGTAATTTTCCGACTGCCTGTGTGTTTTTCACACTGTCCATGTGTTTTTCAAACTGCCTGTGTGTTTGTCAGACTGCTTGAGTGTTTTCCCGACTGTCTGTGTTTGAGACTGCTTGAGTGTTTTTCCGACTGCCTGTGTGTTTTCCCGACTGCCTGTTTGTTTTTCAGACTGTCTGTGTGTTTTTCATACTATCTCGAGTGTTTTTTCGACTGTCTGTGTGTATCCTACTGTCTGTGTATTTGTCAGATTCTCAATGATTCTCGGTGTATTTTTTACAATCTGTGTATTTATCAAACTGTCTGTATGTTTGTTTAATTGACTGTGTGTTTGTCAGAGATTTTATGGATGTCTGTGTGTATGGTGTTTTTCAGACTGTCTTTATGTTTGTCTGTGTTTGTCAGAGTCTGTATAATTGTCTGTTTGTCTCGTGTTTTTCAGACTGTCTTGTATATATATATATATATATATATATATATATATATATATATATATATAAGTGACTGGAGACTAAAATATTTTTTCCGGCGAAAAACCATAAAGACATCACCGTGACGCGAAATTGAGATGTCTAAAATAAAACATAAAAAATACAAATGAAAAGGTTATAGAAAAAGAAAATTAAATTAAAGGTAAATAAAATTACCAACATATCGTAACAACTACGGATATAAAACTGGCCAACAGTCTTATCTTGAAAATATAACAAAACAAATATAATAACAGCTCTAAATATTTGCCTAAAACTAAATAACATTATTATATATCTTAAAATCGTAACAAAATGGTTGTAAGGCTGTAAATTGGAGAATAAGATAATTTACCGATTTTGGTGCCAACACTCGGAAGCAATTTTTACAAAAAAAATTCTTTTTTGAATTTCAAAAAATTGAAATAAGGCTAAATCTATGGTGAACATAAAAATGTGTTATTTCTTACAGTGTTTGTGTTGGAGCCCTGCATATAAACTATAACATTTTCCTGGTAAATGTTTTATTAACTGTTTGACAGCATTCTCTATAAAGGGTGTGTCTTTATTTTACTAGGATAGTTATTTTATAGAATATAGTGTAATGGACATTGGCTCAACAGATGAAGCTTCGCCATAAGCCAAAATATCAAAGTAGCACTGGCACAGTAAAGAAACTGTTGATGTAGTCTAGGCTAGTAAAACGTTTACGGCCAGAGAGACTATTTACGATCGCCTAGCTATTGAACGAATATATAAACTTAACTTCCTGTTTTCTTTTAGAAATTTCCTCTTTTTATTTAAAGTGATGAATACTACATATATATTTACTTTCAAAGAAACGTCTACCTGTCCGGAGCCTTCCCGGACGTCCTATAAAGGAGTTTATGCGACGTACTCATCGATCTTTGATGCCTGTTAGTCGTCGACTTCTGGAAACGTCCTCCCAAACGCCTGAAGATCTCAGTCTCTTCGCCTCCCGGGTGTTCTGCAACGAACCTTGCCTTCTGGCGCAAGAGCTGTACGGTCAATGCGTACGAGACCACCATGATCACCATGGGTATGTAGAAGGCGACCAGGGACCCGAACACCCAGAAGGTCCTGTTGTTAATGACGCAAAGACGTTGCTCCGGCATGATGTTCAGAGGGTCGTGGACTCCTGAACAATACACCATAGTAATTATATTCCAAGGTGATTTATATTATATTGACAATAATTCATTTAATAGATTAAAAGTATATTTTCAACAAATTCAAGTTGACATTAATTGAGTTAATAAATTCAAGTATATTTTCGTCTAATTCGAGTTGACAATAATTGATTTAATAAATTCAAAGTATATTTTCATCTAATTCAAGTTGACAATAATTGATTTGATAAATTCAAAGTATATTTCCGTCTAATTCAAGTTGACAATAACTTATTTATTAATTTCAAAAAATATTTTCATCTAATTCAAATTGACGATAATTGATTTAATAAATTCAAAGTATATTTTCGTCTTTAATTCAAGTTTACAGTAATTGATTTAATAAATTTAAAGTATATTTTCTTCTAACTCGAGTTAACAGTGTTTTAATAAATTCAAAGTATATTTCCGTCTAATTTAAGTTGACAATAACTGATTTATTAATTTCAAAAAATATTTTCGTCTAATTCAAAATGACAGTAATTCATTTGATAAATTATATTTTCGTTTAATTCAATTTGAATGTAATTGATTTAATAAATTCAAATTGAATTTCCGCCTAACTCTAGTTGACAGTAATTGATTGAATAAATTCAAAGTAGGCTACATTCAAATTCAAATACATTCAAATTCTAATTCAAGTTGACAGTAATTGATTGAATAAATTCAAAGTATATTTCCGTCTGATTCAAGTTTATAGTAATTAATTTGATAAATTCAAATAAATGTTGTCTATTTCAAGTTGACAATTGATTTATTAAGTTCAAAGTATATTTAGTCTAATTCAAGTAACTCCACATTTTAATTTTTTTTAATGAAAAATCTATTTAGATTTACTAGTTATTTCTTGATCTTTTGTTATGTACGTGTACAAAAAGGCTAACGAAAAAATAATAAATTCCCTGTCAGTAAAATATCAGTGTTATCACATCACTAACAATTAACACTCACCACTAAATCAGTTCACATGCTTTATGTTCTGTCTAGCCTCCTTATCGCGTCTATCTGCAAAACGTATTCCCTTTCACAGTTTTCGTGTAACTGCAGTTGGTTGTGTTTTATTGCCCTTTTATCTCTTGAATAAAGAAGTTAATGTGTAAATCACGGTGAAAGACGTTACTGCGCATGTACCGGTGAGCATTGAGCATTTATTATCCCAAGCAAGACTTTATAACGAAAAGTTTGGCTCATTGTCAGATTAGTTTTCCTTGTGCAGCCCCACAGTTCAATTTCGTGCATCCGCACCGTGATTCAGTACCTGTTTATAAATTGATATCACATCTTACAACCCTGAGTTGCACCCAAGAAGCCAGTAAAATACACAATTTTAATTCATTTCTTTTTTGAACACGTTCCCTCACTTTCACTTTGACCCAATTATCATCCCCTGCTCAACGTATGCATTTTTAAAGTGGCTACTTCTTATCGCGAGATATGGGAGTATGTTTTGAACGGGTAAAAAAATCAGTTCGCCGTCACGGAACGCTCTAACAAACCCATAAGCGCACTTTAGTGATGTGGTTTGTTTAGTCATTAATATAATGTATTTTTGAAGTTAAAACTTGTGTGGTCGCGCTTTACAAAATATGGGTAAAAATATTTGTTTTTGCGTCACGCTTGAATCCGTAACGCATACCCCATAGCATATATTGTTCTTGTGTATATCTAGACGAAGTGAAAACTTCTAAACAGCTGATTTCGCACAATAGCTTCAATATCATTTCAACTGAAGTTATGTTTATTGTTCTTGTTCATTTTAAAAATGTGTATTTTCTAAATTTGTGTAGATAAATTATTTAATATATAGGCTATGGCCTATACTAATTTTTGAATGCCATAATCACAAATATTATATTTATTATAATACTTAGACAGTATAACTGTCAAAAGTGGGATTATAAACTGATTAATTATTAAAGTCCCTTATATAGCCTAAGATACTCAAATTCATAGTCTGTGACAGTTTCAGTTAATTAAGTTGTGTACCTACACACACGCGAAATTTAATACGAAAATAATTTTCAAGAGTTGCCCTTTCCTGCTTGCATCTAAATTTTTATAAAAATAATTAAATCACAATAGGGAAAAGTATACAGTCAGGCATGCAAACAGTAGTCACTTCTGTCGGCCAGTCCCGCACTGCCTAAGTTTTTTTATAGCTTATTACGATGGTGGCATAAGATTTAAAAATAAATATTGAAATAAAAGTTATACATTTTTTAATTTTTGAAATGACCACCATTTTGAAACTGTTAATGAATTTTCCGGGTGAGGATCTTACTAAAATGGCAGCTTCAATAGGTAATTTTCCAACGGGAATTTACTAAAAAGTGTACCATTAATAAATTTATTAACTTTGAAAGTAAATTGATTTTAAAAAACACACAGCTGCGAAACGAAACAATTTTCAGTGTGCAATACAACAGCGACTTCCACTGCTTAAGATGTGAGCATCATACTGAATTAGACACTGCATTTCTGCTTTATCCTAGACTTACCCAGCAGAGTGATGGAACTGGAGACGAGCATAGACAACGCCCATACCAGAGCTATCTTGAAGCCAACCAAACGCTTGGTGGAGTAGGTGTGTCTTGTCTTCAGCGGATTCCTGATGCCCAGGTACCTGCCCAGACTGATGAAACACATGTGCATGATGCTCGAAGAACAAGCCAGCACGTCGCAGGTTACGTAAATATTGCACCACACTATTCCCAAAGGCCAATATCCTGCAAGCACACAAAGATAAAGAAGGAATGTATCCACAAGAACAAACATTTATACACACAGAGGATAAAACATGCGGACATTGTAATCATTCTAGCGGATTTCCATTTAAAAAATGAACTACTGGAGCGATTATCGTTGTTACTCAGACCCGGGACCTTGAAATGAGCACCGATCCAGACCTATAGATCACTTTTTGAGCGGTCGTTAAAATGTGTTTGTTGTGTGTGTGTGTGTGTGTGTGTGTGTGTGTGTGTGTGTGTGTGTGTGTGTGTGTGTGTGTGTGTGTGTTTGGCATGCTCACTTTCATAAATGTAGTCCGTCACTGTTATCTATGGGGACTTCCGAAAGACGTTCCGCCACCACTTCTCCTTAGATAATTCTTACTATTATTCATTCACTAAAATTCAAATAAAATTTTTGAAGCTTATAGTGGATGATACTTGATGTTAATACAGTTTTTGTCAAATATTAATATCGCATATTTGTACAGACTATACGATATGATTTACTTAGGTAATTCTCACTATTATTCATCCACTCAAGTTCAAATACATTTTTTTAAACTTGTAGTGGATAACACTTGTTAATACAGCTTTTTGTCAAATATTAATATCGCATATTTGTACAGGCTATACGATAGGATTTACTTAGGTAATTCTCATTATTATCCATCCACTCAAGTTCAAACACACTTTTTTAAACTTGTAGTGGATAACACTTGTTAATACAGCTTTTTGTCAAATATTAATATCGCATGTTTGTACAGGCTATACGATAGGATTTACTTAGGTAATTCCTACTAGTATTCATCCACTCTTTCAATTTTTTTTTTTTTTTAACGTCCGACTATTGTGCACACTTGGGCTAATGCAGACGATGGGATGATTTATAGCGTATGAAAATGCCAAGCCCTGGCTGGGAATCGAACCCGGGTCCTCGGGGTGAAAGCCCAGTACGCTATCAACTAGGCCACCGAGGCGGCTCCACTCGTTCAAATCCATTTTTTTAAACTTGTAGTGGACGACACTTGATATTAATACAGTTTTTTGACAAATATTAATATAGCATATTTGTACAGACTATACGATAGGGTTTCCTTAGGTAATTCCTGCTATTATTCATCCACTCAATTTCAAATACATAATTTTAAACTTGTAGTGGACGACACCTGATATTAATACAGTTTTTTGACAAATATTAATATAGCATATTTGTATAGACTATACAATTGGATTTGATTTAAATAACACTTATGTTCTATCCTATATTTGTTTTAGGAATTACAGCACGCAGATGTCTCGCTGATGTGATGGAAGCTCATGACCTAAGTAGGAATTGACTTAATTTTTTTCTATTACTTTTGTGTATCATACTGTTAACTAGTTGTAGGTAAATATTTGTAGTTTTTATTTTATTTTATTACTTCTGTTTAATTTTAAATATTTCAATTTCGCTTAATGGCGATGGAAACCTTTCTGGTTTTTCGCCGGGTAAAAAAATTTAACTGGTTTTGAACATTTAAAATGCTAATATAAACAGATTTTAAAGCTAAAGTACGATGATAAAATCAGATTTTCGAAAACTTTTAAGATAAGAGCAATTAATTTAGACGGAGGTTTAAAATGGCCGCCGTTTTGAAGCTGTTACAATTATTTTGCCGTGTAAGAAAAATTTGACAGAGTTTGTTACCAAAATCGATTACTGCGCCGAGTTTTAATCAAATCTTACCTAAAACTACAAAAAGCTTTCATCGATCCACGCAACGATCCAGGCTAAAATCACATTACGATAGCGCTCCGATAGCTTGGATTGTAATTCGTCAATATCTCCAAGAATGCATTTAACTCGCAATCAGCGTGGCACCGGCAGATACAGCTTTTGTAACGCTACTAAAACAGGTATGAATAATAATTTCTGAACTATAACTTCAAGTTAGATAATTTTAATGCGCTCTGACGCAAGAAATTTACTTCAGCAGCCGCGGCAGCAAATCAAAATGCAAATTTCAAACACTAATCTCTGACGTGATGGGAGCAAATATACAACAGTAATTTCTTTCTTAACCTCTTTTTGAAACTGTGATTTCACCATCGTTAACAGCATTTTAAACTATCATTGAAAAAGAGAAAATTAACCATGACCGCCGTCAAATTTAACCTCTCAATATTAACGGATTTTGAAAAATCTAATTGCTAATTTATGTAGCTTGTAACGCTGATTACGATAGTCAAATAAAAAATATTTTGGACAGTATATTAATTAATTTTTAAGGATTTGTATTCAAATCGTCTCCGGGAGAATAGTGGAGGCCGCGGAATGGTGAGGTACGCTTCTGGTACGGAATGGTGAGGTACTCTTCTGGTACGGAATGATGAGGTACTCTTCTGGTTCGAAATGGTAAGGTACGCTTCTGCTACGGAATGGTAAGGTATTCTTCTGGTACGGAATGGTGAGATACTCCTCTGGTTCGGAATGATGAGGTACGCTTCTGGTACGGAATGGTCAGGTACTCTTCTGGTACGGAATGGTGAGGCACTCTTCTGGAACGGAATGGTGAGGTACTCGTCTGGTACGGAATGGTCAGGCACTCTTCTGGTACGGAATGGTGAGACACTCTTCTGGTACCGAATGGTGAGGTACTCTTCTGGTACGGAATGATGAGGTACTCTTCTGGTTCGAAATGGTGAGGTACGCTTCTGCTACGGAATGGTAAGGTATTCTTCTGGTACGGAATGGTGAGGTACTCCGAAGGTTCGGAATGGTGAGGTACGCTACTGGTACAGAATGGTGAGGTACTCTTCTGGTACGGAATGGTCAGGCACTCTTCTGGTAGGGAATGGTGAGGCACTCTTCTGGAACGGAATGGTGAGGTACTCGTTTGGTATGGAATGGTCAGGCACTCTTCTGGTACGGAATGGTGAGGTAAAATGAAATAAAAAAGATTCTTAAAAACACGCTTTTTCAATTCAAGTATAAAATGCACTAAATAGTAAAAAATTAATTTTTCATCAGTCGGGGAATAAAGCTTGGGCGCAGATTAGACTAATTAGAAATTATTGTGTGTATTATGGGCACCCACGCTTTATTCTCCGACTTATGAAAAATTAATTTTTTACTTTTTAATGCATTTTATACTTGAATTGAAAAACGTGTTTTTTAAAAAATCGTTTTTTATTTTATTTGATACTTTTTAGTGATGAATCTTGTAATCGATTTTTCAATAGTTTTTGAAAAATTGAATAGAGCCGGGCTTGAACTCGTTCTTACGTAGCTTACGTAATGGAAGTTCGTTAATACAAAAATACAAGTTTCACCCGATCATTTATTCAGTTTTGGCGTGATACTCTGGCTATTTTGTCAAAACAAAGAAACAAAATAGAATTTAATCCACATTATTTTCAAATATCAGACATAGCTTTGTCAATACTTGAAAATTGACACTGGCGGATATATAACGGTATTCCATTAAATAAATATCTATTCAAATGGAAACTTATCTTTTTTTAATGTAAAACAAACAAGCTCGAACTGAAATATTTATCTTAAAATAATTCTGAAACGCGAAAGGCTGAAAAATGTTAACGTTTGGCATTTTCCCCTTCAGGGAACGTGTCTCACTGATGTGTGCGCCTGATAGGTTCCCATGCTCCAGGCATTATTACAAGAGTAAATAATTTCGCATATTGAATCCAGAAACAAGATATAACAGCAGAGATGATTTTAAATAAAGTTCTTTTCATTTAATTTATTCTAGACCTTAAACAAAATTTAATACTTGAAAGTCGGGCATTAAGGAAACATTTTTAAGACATTTAAGAAAGTGTGCACCTTAAATTTAAAGTGCGAAAATTGCAATTGAATTTTGAATAACATGAAAACGAACCAAAATTTGATAGATTTTTAGGAAAACCGTCTAGCAAATTTGATAGATTTGTTATATTGAAAATTAACCAAATTTCTCAAAATCGGTTAATCATATTTGGTTAAAATTTCGTTCATATATATAAAGACTGAACTTAAGTCAGCACACTAATTTTTAATGTAGGTTCGGAAATCGAAGGAATAAAATTGGCTCTGGTCTGAGTTTATCTTCGTTTTTTTGTTTGTTTTAGATTTACTACGCGCTAACTTTCTATAATTTAAAATTTAGTTCATTAGCTTGAGTTGTGTGAATCTACATATACGAGACCTGTCTAAGAAGTATTTGACCTTCAATTTTCCCGGGCGCGCACTGTGCACAGTGGAGGGAAACGGCTTAATGCGCATGCTTGAATTTGTTCACCGCGTTTGAGTGTACCAGTCGCTACCTGCTGGCCGCCGAGTGATGTTATAACTGATGACTGAACAAGTTGAGCAAAGATACTGCATCAAAGCAAAACCACTTGTAAGATTCAGCAGGTGTTTGAAGACGATGCTATAGGGATAGCACAAATTAAGGAGTGGTTCAGCAGTTTCAAAAATTGCAGCAATCTGTGGAGATTGAACAGCATTCTGGGTGGACACAAACCGTTCGGAATGCAGCTGTTGTTGACAGGGTGAAACATCTGATACTGGGAGATAACTGTTTCACCTTACAGAAGATTGCCAAACAGGTCGTGGGATCAGTAAAGATTCTGCACGCGATTGTACGTGATGATTATGAACACGCGCAGAGTGGCTGTAAAATTTGTGCCCAAGCTGCTGCCAGCGGACAGAAAGAACTTCATTTTGAAGTTGCACAGGACCTGCTGAACACTACCAACACTGATCCTGAGTTTCAACGGTTTTCATCGCTGTCACTCAAAATGAAAGCATAAAAAAAATAACAAAAATTTACTTAAATGAGAAAAAGGGTCATCCCTGGGTGCACGAGAAGGTGTTGGATTCGTGGGGGTAGTGGTGGTGTTGGAGAGTAGATGTCTGTCTTCTTCTTTGATCTTCTTCTGTTAAGTGAGGATGGTGGTAAACCCTCGTGGTAGTGACACCATTTCCTTTAGCAATTTATTGCACTTAATTTAGTAGTAACTGTCCATTTAAACTGTTAAACTACGAGAAGGTGTTGGATTCGTGGGGGTAGTGGTGGTGTTGGATAGTAGATGTCTGTCTTCTTCTTTGATCTTCTTCTGTTAAGTGGGGATGGTGGTAAACCCTCGTGGTAGTGACACCATTTCCTTTAGCAATTTATTGCACTTAATTTAGTAGTAACTGTCACTCAAAATGAAAGCATAAAAAAAATAACAAAAATTTACTTAAATGAGAAAAAAACAACAAACTATAATAGTAAAAACAAATTAAACAAAATTTAAATAACAGGTATAGCTATATTACAATAACGAATACTTCAGAACTGAATAGCAATGAACAATGAATAAAATTTAATAAGAATTCGTAAAAGTATATATATAAACATAACAGAGATATCTACCGGAAAAAGATCTGAAATGGCGGCAGTTTTTAAACTGTTTAACGAATTTGCCCAAAATCGAATTCATTTTAAAGGTATCGAACTTCCCGACGGCAAGCCATTGAAAACTAGTGCATCAATAAATTTTGAATATGGAGGTAATTCGAAACAAGTTATTAAACGAAAAATTGACAAAACCGTTATATGTACTCGCCAACACAATAGCAGACCCAGCGGGAATAAAAACTGTATTTATAGTGAAAGCTTGCAATCACTATACAGAAATATTTTTCCGTGAATACAATGTTCGAATTAAGTATTCGATTGAAAATAGCACACAAAGGACATAGAATAAAACTAGATTCAATTTTGTTTAATAGAAAAATTCTGTGTACATTTCTATACTGTGTCCATTTACAGAATTATTCAGTTACAGTGACTGATTTTTATTTGCATTTTGTATTATTGAAATATGTTTTATAGTATTGTGAACAAATGAACCAATTTATTTCTAAGGTTACTATTGCATTGCAGCCTTTGCAGATATATTGCGCTTCCTTTTAATATTCTTGATTTTTTTTATTCATCGCCGATACTCAAAATAAAATTATAAAGCAACGAATAAAATAAACAAAAATTTAACTTTAATAAGAAAACCAAAAACAAACTATAATAACAAAAACAAATAAATAAAACAAAACAAAATAACAGTTATAAATGTATGACTAAAACTAGTTAACAAAACAACCAAATATATCTAAAAACAACCACACAAATTATTGTAGGGCTGTAAATTTGCCCTACAACAATAACAAGAAAAATAAAATAAATATAAACGTACCTAAAACTAAATAACAAAATAAAACAAATATAAACAAATAACAAAACAAAACAGTAAACAAATATAAATTAAATCTTATTTACAAAATTCAGATGATGAAGGAAGTCTAGGACCCGGTCAACGGTCGAAGCACTGGTGATCTCCCAACATCGTCTGCAAACAATTGCTCAGTCCACACATAACACGCAAATTTTGGAAACCATCACAATCGAGCAACATAAGTTTTATTGTGATGGTTTCCCTACAGAACTCGCATTCAGGTGGGTCCCCGCGTTCCATCATAAATCCATGCGTTAACATGGAGTGACCAATGCGAAGGCGGGTGATCACCACCTCTTCTCTACGACTTGCACGTATTGACGTCCCCCAAGGACGAACAGTATTTTTAATTACCCTCAATTTATTACTGCTTGTAGCTGCCCATTCATTTTCCCACTATAGAAGAATTAAATGTTTTACGGGACAAAGAAAGTCAGACAAGATTACACGTTGAGTGCATGGCGGCAGAAAAGTTGCTTCCTTTGCCGCATTATCCGCTACAGTGTTTCCAAATATTCCACAGTGACCAGGAATCCAGATAAAAGATACTCTTGCACCTCGTAGTTCAAGTCTATGGACAGAGTATAGAATATCTTGAACCAGAGGGTTTATCGAATACATATAGAAGCAAGGAATGACTAATACGGAAACGAGTGATCACCACCTGTTCCCTACGACTTGCACGTATTGACGACCTCCAAGGATGAACTGTATTTTTAATTACCCTCAGTTTGTTGTTATCCGTAAGTGTCCACTCATTCTCCCAATCCACGAGAAGTAAATGTTTTGACAGACTTTGAAAATCCGATAGAATATTCCTGAGATACTCAGTTACAGTCATTTCTCCAGTTCTTGGCTCTTCATTTTTCGTATTTTTTTTTTAATTAAATCTTTTGGCGAAAAACACATGAAAGCTATCATCGCCGTTTATCAAAATATCTTAGAAGGAAGGGTTTTTTTTATTTTAAGGCGAAAAGCACTTGAGGCTATAATCGCCCCCCTAAATGTAAGTGTGAGTGTAAAGTGTTAAATTCGTAAGTGTAGTGTTGTAAGTATGAGTTTGTGTTAGACTCGGGTACCGCAAGGAACGTCTAAATCCTCTCAATGGGTGCAGCTAGTCTGCGGGGAGAGAAGGATGAAAAACTAAATCTAAATACAATATTAAAACTAAACACTATCTATAATTCGGTCTACAACGTTCTACGACGTCTTCCGATCTCCAACCTCCACCGATCGCGGTCCAACCACAGGTCTTCTGTTAGATCCCTTTTTTTTATTTCCTTTTCGACTCCCTCTCTCCAGCTCAGTCTCTGCCTTCCTCGTTTTCTTCTTCCAGGTGTTCGCCATTGCATGATTTTTTTGGGAATTCGCTCATCCGGCATTCTTTGTACATGCCCGTACCAAACCAGTTGTTTTGTTCTTAAGTCCTCTACAATTGTATGCCTTACGTCCATTATCCTCCGTATACTTTCATTTCTCACTCTCTCTTTTCTTGATCTTCCTGCCGCTCTTCTCCAAAAGTCCATCTCAGTAGCCAACAGCATTCTTTCTGTTCTCCTCTTAATTGGCCATACCTCACTACCATATGTTATAATGCTTTTTACAATTGTGTCATAAATTCTTTTTTTATTCTCTTTTGAAATGTTTTGATCCCACAACACCCCGTTCAGCATAGATACAGCTCTCCTTCCAAATACTATTCGTTCTTTAATTCCTTCATCTAATGTACCAAACACTATATAATGTCACTAAATGTCAACTATAAACACTAAAACTAGATAACATTATTAAAATACATAAACTTAATCAAAAAGAATTAACAGGAATATAATTGTGAAAAACAAAACAAATAATACAAAAGCATAAGCGTGTCTAATAATACAGTAAAAAAAACGATCAATTATAAAAAGTGTTTTTATGAAAGCGATGCAATTATTAACAGCGACTGAAGTTTTATTTGTAAAAGTTCACAAATTGCCGCGAGTTATACAAAACGTACAACGGTCACCACATTAATGACGGTAAAATACAGAAATAAAACGTGACAAAAACTTTAACAGCCATCAGAGCGGAGCGAACCCTTAGGGGTAGACAGGGTAGGTTCTGTCTGAAGTATGCTTGATTATACTGCCCTCATTAGTCTTCTAAATGACAAAAGGGATGAGATATAAGGAAACTATTCACTTTTAAAGATGGGTAAAAAAAAAAATTATGACCAACTTAAGTTAAAGGGGTGCAAAAACAGTGTCATATTAGATTAAATGTACTTTTTGTTCTTGAAGTACTTCACTTCACTTTGTAATTATGAACGCGGCAGCGTTCCGTTCCACCATTCCACTTAGCCGTATATTGTAACACAATTCAATTTCACTGAAAATATGCCTGATGAATGAATTTATAGGGTTATTATTATAAATATATATACTGTTATTTAAAGGTGAAAAGCACATTGAGGCTATTATCTCCTCGCTAAATGTAAGTGTAAGTGTAAAGTGTTAAAAAGCACATTGAGGCTATTATCTCCTCGCTAAATGTAAGTGTAAGTGTAAAGTGTTAAAGTCGTAAGTGTAGTGTTGTAAGTATAAGTGTGTGTTAGACTCGCGTACCGCGAGGGACGTCTAAATCCTCTCAATAGGTGCAGCTAGTCTGCACCCCCTGCGGGGTACTATTATTATAATACATTATTTATAGGATTATACGGTCACTGTGGTCTTTGTAGATCCATTGCGCTCCATTTCTATGTACTTGGGATGCTCAGTTAGGCTACAACGCCGTCTGCAGTCTCTTCTTATAGTCTTGGATTTGGAGAGGATTCAAGGTGGGTAGCCCCCGCACTTCTAACTGGTGACTTTCCAGTTCCTTATTGAGTTGTTTTCATATGTTTTCTCTGCCTCTATACACTTCTACGTGGTGACTTCCCAGTTCATTATTGAGTTGTTTTCATATGTTTTCTCTGATTCTATACACTTCTACGTGGTGACGTCCCAGTTCATTATTGAGTTGTTTTCAGATGTTTTCTCTGCTTCTATACACTTCTACGTTGTGACTTCCCAGTTCATTATTGAGTTGTTTTCAGATGTTTTCTCTGCTTCTATACACTTCTACGTGGTGACGTCCTAGTTCATTATTGAGTTGTTTTCAGATGTTTTCTCTGCTTCTATACACTTCTACGTGGTGACTGCCCAGTTCATTATTGAGTTGTTTTCAGATGTTTTTTCTGCTTCTATACACTTCTACGTGGTGACTTCCCAGTTTCTTATTGAGTTCTTTTCAGATGTTTTCTCTGCTTCTACACACTTCTTCTGCTTCTGTAGTTCATTATTGAGTTGTTTTCAGACTTCCCAGTTCATTATTGACTTGTTTTCAGATGTTTTTTCTGCTTCTATAAACTTCTACGTGGTGACTTCCCAGTTCATTATTGAGTTGTTTTCAGATGCTAATTCCGTTTCTATTTTCTTTCTCTTGTTATGTATTCCAGATTTTTTGCTTCATTTGGTCAATATTTTTGTTGTGCAGTGAGATCCCTTTCATTCCGTTTTACAATTTTACTTATTGGAACACCCACAAGTAGTTACAGAAATAATGTCCGTTTTTTTTCCGGCGAAAAACCGTTAAGGTTATCATCGCCGTCATGCAAAATGAAAGTATAAAAAAAAAAATAACAAAATTTACTTAAATAAGAAAATAAAACTACAACAAACTATAATAGTAAAAATAAATTAAACACAAATTTAAATAACAAGTATAACTATATAACAATAACGAATACTTAAGAACTAAATAACGATGGATAATGAATAAAATTTTAATAACACTTCGTAAAAGTATACATAAACATAACAGAAATAAAGTTATTTAGATAAAATAAATAAATAAAATAACACAACAAATAACAAATATGTACATTAAATTTTATTTAAAACATTCAGACGATGAAGGAAGTTTAGAACCCGGTCAACGGCCGCCCACACAGAGCCATAAATGCATGATTAAGGCTACAATACACATTGGCAAGTCGCCAGGGCTCCGTTTGATACACAGACCGGTGTTATTCATTTAACGGCACGGGTCGTTTTACACTAAGAGTTAACCATGCTATGCAGAGTAGTAAATTTAACTTCACATACATAATTTAACTTCACAATGAGTGATCTAGAGGTGAGGTCGGTGTTCATTTCAAGGTCCTGAGTCTGAATCCTTACATAATGACCACACCAATAGTTCGTCGTTTCTTCCATTGTGAATTCGCTAAAAACACGTAGTATATAGACACACACGGACAATACACCTCGCAGCATGTTCTACGATGATTGCAGGACACTACGACTGCAATCAGATGACTGGGACTTGATTTCGCAATAGAGCCAAATCAATGGGCTCTCAATGGGGGGTATTGTTAAAGTGGGTTATATCTCTAAAAATAGTTGTAATGTAACAAATAAAAATTGCTAGATGATTTTTTTTTTGTTTTTTTTGTATTTAACGTCCGACTATTGTGCACACTTGGGCTAATGCAGACGATGTGATGATTTATAGCGTATGAAAATGCCAAGCCCTGGCCGGGAATCGAACCCGGGTCCTCGGGGTAAAAGCCCAGTACGCTATCCACTAGGCCACCGAGGCAGCTAATTGACTGTAAGACCCCGAATGATAAACCATGATGAAGTATGACTACTATAACTTGAGCAGAAATATAAGATCAAGGAGTGATCAAAACCTAAAAATAGAAGTATCAACAAAAGAATTAGACCGTATAGAAGAACAAACGCAAACTGACCCAGAACTCACAAAAGATATATTGACTCCAGAATACATTGACATACTACACAAATTTATAGACAAACCTTAAAGTATCAATTTTGAAAAAAAACATCTCATTTAAACAAGAAGCAAAAACACGCATTAAAACAAATAGAACAAGAAAAAAAAATTGCTAGATGAACGGGCAAACGGAGTGATAATAGTGAATTAAAAACAAAAATGATCACGAAGTAAAATTTCCAAAACAGCCTAAGATTAACGAGTTATTTTAATACTAGTGGCCATACGACCTTTCGCAGTTAGTGGGAAAAAGAAACGTATATTACAACAATGTACAGCAAGACGTTTTCAGTTATTTTAAAGCAATGCCATTCACTATATGTAAGTTGTATAATACAATAGGCCCTACTTTGTTATACTTTCATATTTAAGACTACAACCCACACTGATGTCTGAATTCTAACATTGTACCTTACTGAAATATTTAGAAATAAAACCTATTAAAATCGGATTTTTATTACATATCTAAAATAGGCTGTTTTATTACATATAAAAAAGAGCTGTATTTGCTGTTTAGTACAGGGTCCGCCAATGAGACGGGATGATTTAGGTGGCCTTGAGACAAAGTTGGCAGGTATGGTTACTGGTGCGTCACCCATTTAGTAGGGATGGGCATTTCTGCTATTTTTACAAAATATCAACGAACTGTTTGAAAAAAAAACCTGTTTGGAAAAAGCAGTTGGAAAAAAACAGGTTTAGAAAACTGAAACTCGAAGTTGTATTAGCAGCTAAAACATAAAGCACAAACGTTCAGTTTTCTAAGACTACTTTTTCATTCCCATTACCACCATGTCCTTAACTGTTTTTTGGGTATAAAGCATTTAGAAAAAAATAATCCTTATAAGTGTAGTAATAATGAAATATTAAATTACATTCTCAAAACGTAATATATATGTATGCAATTTTATATTTATAAAATGCAATGAATTTCTAATAGAAGCATTCTTTTTTTCTTACTTAAAAATTAAATAGTCCTTTGCATATTTACTGAAATGCAAACAATTTAGAATATTTTTAGTTGATTAAAAAATATTGATGATTGATAATAAATACAAAAAATACGTTTAAATAAAATTAGGTTATGTATTTACAAAATGTGAGGTGTTACTGTCATATTTTTATTTGGGAGAAAGTAGGTTTTCACTTTTCAACACAATACAGTAATAAGGACATAGGCCAAATGTTTTTAAATAAAATTAGCTCTATATAGTTACAAAATTATAGGTTATTAACATTAGCATTAGCAAAAAAATAAGTTTTCCATTTTTCAACGCAGAAAAAATATAAACTTCATTGTAATAACATATTTAACAAAACAAATATTTTTAAAGAAAATTTTAGAAAAAGTACTAAAATAACCTAAAATTATTCAAGATATATACAAGAGTAGATATTGTGACTTTTAAAAAATCCACACATCCAATAAATAATTAAAAACTATGCACTTAATTATAAAAACATAAAAAAAGTAAAAGAAAACTTTCAAAATTGTCCACTAAATATTTTTAAATTTCTACACAAAGTAAACTACGGAGAAAAACTAATATAAAACACAATTATGGCTGTTTTTAGAGTTTAAAAAATGTTTGAACAACAAATTTTACATTTAAAACTTTCAAACAACTCGCAACAAAATAGAGATAAACTTTGACAACGCCCAAACAGTTCTTACTTCACTACGTTGCAACAAGAAACTTTGAAATAGAGGGAAAACGTATAGCAAGTTAAAGAAAAGGTGTTTGCAGGAAAATACTTAGCGGGAAAATAGCAGGAAAAAAGTTTTAGCGCTTGCGGCAACGTTCGAATAGAACGTAGGTGGTGGGGAAGTCCAAACTGCTGTTCCTTGTTTAACAAATCACGAACTAGTCCAATTCAAACTGCTTGTTTCCGTTTGGAAAAGCAGTTTGTTTGTCGTATATATAAAAACAGTTTGTTTTAACAGTTTGGTGTTTTCTTACCCACCTCTACCATTTAGTTGCAATGGATTGTTGGACGGGTGGCTGCGCGGTGAAAGTGTATTATCAAAATGGCGAAATTTTTTGCAAACTCGACGCGCTTTCTTACGTCATTTTAACATACCGCGTAACCAGCCTGTTCCGTCAGATAATGCAATCAACGTCTTAAAAAAGAGGCGGCAGTGTAAAAACGGTTAGAACACCTGAACACATCGCAACTGTTCAACAGGCTATGGTTAGAAGTCATCGCCGATCAGCCAAACATGCCCTTCGCACTGGAATAAGTGACATCTGGGGGGGGGATACCTAAATACAAAAGTGTTTCAAACACCCACAAACAACGAATTGTAGACGAGATTGCGGCAATACCTGTCAACATGCTGCGAGAGGTCATGCAAAACTTCCAAACCAGGCTCCAGGAATGCCTTAACTGCAATGGAGGACATTTGGTAGACGTAGTGTTCGGAAAATAATATTTTTTTCGTATTTTATCCACCATTTCATCCCGTTTCACTGGAGGACCCTATAAAAGCATAGTCCTTCATTTAATAGCATTTACATATTTAGAACTGGCCTAGTTTGTCTTACGGAGTCCACTTGATTCGTTCAGTAATTATGTAAGTCTCGGATACAATAATAATTTAAATATTATTTTCAACAATGCTTTTTTTTCAGCTAACAGCTGTTTTGGTACTCACACAATTATTTGTCACCTGTGCATGCATTGTGCTGCACCTGGAATTTTTTTAACAAAACTTTTTGGTCGGTTTTATTTTATTGTAAATTCTTAAAATTGAATAAATATGAGCTTCCTGTTGTTCTGACGAATCTGTAGGCTCCCCGCATATGTAGTTTCAAAAACCCAGGTCCTTATTTTTGGTAAAAACCCTACCAAAATGCTTAGCGTAACAATATACGAAATATTTCAACTTTTTTGAATGTTAAGACTTCGAACGGTGCTTGGGAAAAATTTGTCTAAACTTTTACGAAATTCAATTGTTTGCCAATTTCAATTTCTGTGTATCTCTACATCTGTGTTTACGTGATGTTAGCTATTTCAATGTGGTTAGTTTTTTGGAAATTTTTATTCACTTTTTTTTCGGCGAAATACCTTTAAGGTTATCATCGCCGAGGCGTGATATTATTTTAACACCAACGATACAGTGCGTGTCATGATTATATAAAATTTATTTATGTATGCACACGATATACATAGACATCAGTAAATATATGCATAGCTGTAAGTACTTCCGTGCGACAAATCAAATTAATTGCTTAATAAAAGAGATGAACACATTTGCTGATATTTACATTTTGATTGGCTTCCATTAATAATGGATACACTCGGTTAATTTGCATCCGAGTGTGTACTTGTACTACTTGTAGACGGTTAATATTTGTAGCTAAATAATTTCAAGTCCGTGCAATTTTATGTACAGAACAAAAATAACCGCTTGTCAGTAACGCTCCTTTAACGTCAAAACAGTATGTTATTGTTATTTGTTAATGACTTAAGTTAAACTAAATTCAGGCATAATTAAAACTAGAATTATAACCCTTATGAGAGGTATCATTGCACGCTCCTACTGGATGTGTGCTCACAATGAGCACTTGGAGAAAAATTTAAGTTGCATTTTCATTTCAGGTACCATTTATCAGTGTAAGTAAAAAAGTAGTGCTACTATATAGCTTCAAAACCCCGATTTTCATTTCAAAACACACTGTATATTAAAAATTCCCTGATCGAGGCTACTTTCATGCTAGGACAGAGCGATAACACCAAGCTTTCCCGCCATTAGTTGACCATCAACGTACTAGACTCGTTCTTCTGCCTATAAACGTAGAAACTAGACTCGTTCTTCTGCCTATAAACGTAGAAACTAGATTCGTTCTTCTGCCTATACACGTAGAAACTAGATTCGTTCTTCTGCCTATAAACGTAGAAACTAGACTTGTTCTTCTGCCTATAAACGTAGAAACTAGATTCGTTCTTCTGCCTATAAACGTAGAAACTAGATTCGTTCTTCTGCCTATAAACGTAGAAACTAGACTTGTTCTTCTGCCTATAAACGTAGAAACTAGATTCGTTCTTCTGCCTATAAACGTAGAAACTAGACTCGTTCTTCTGCCCATAAACGTAGAAACTAGACTCGTTCTTCTGCCTATAAACGTAGAAACTAGACTCATTCTTCTGCCTATAAACGTAGAAACTAGACTCGTTCTTCTGCCTATAAACGTAGAAACAACATGGCGGCTAAAAACTTACTTTTATTTTAGTTTTTTGAAGGCTCTGAATCTTAAAATGTTTTTTACTAAGACGTGAGCGTGCACAACTTGCGACTAGAACTAGCAGCGGATTTTGATGAAATTCTGCGTACTGTTTTGGCAGGACAATTTACGAAAAACTGTATTTTTTCAAAATGTTCCCCAATTTAATTAATATATTCGATAAATATTTAAACAAAATGTATGGGATTTTTGTTTATCCAAAACGTACATGCAATTTGGTTTCCTGAGCTATAGAAATAAATAAAATAATCTGCACAATTTTTCAATTTACCAAATTTCCTCAAATTTCGTTAATATATAAAGACTTATAATTCAAACCCGTAGAGCGAATTATAAACAAAAACGTTTTAAGGGAAAAAACGTAAACCCTGACAGCCGTCTCAAGATGTCATATTAAGCTTTTGATTTTTTTTCCAGCGAAAAACCGTTCAGGTTATCATCGCCGTCACGAAAAATGAAAGTATATAAAACAAAAATTAAACAAAATTTTACTTAAGAAGAAAACAACAACAAAAACAAAAACAACAAACTATAACAGTAAAAATAAATTAAAAATATAGATAACAGGTATAGATATATTACACTTAAGAACTAAATAACAATAAATAATTAATAAAATTTAATAACAATTCGTAAAAGTATGCAAAACATAACAAAAATAAAGTTTTTAGATAAAATAAATAAATAACATAACACAATTAAGCTTTCGAATGCAATATGTTTCGCAAAGGCGTTTACCGTAGGAAAAAACAATATTAAGTTTGGCACAAAGGTGTACTCACTGGTATTTTCCTAACAAGAGTCTATGGTTAGTGACAATAAGTTTCACGATCCCAGTAAATAAATTTGTTTAAAACGAAGAAGCGATAAAAGGAAAAGTTCCAAAAGACGTTCTTTAGTCAGAAAAGGAACTACGTTTAACTTGTTAACTCGTGGAAAATGCAGATCACGTAACGCTAGAGTACGGGCAAGTTTTAAACTTCAAATTTCATTATGCAAACACAATTTGTACAATAATTTTATCGAATAATGATAAAGTACGTAGCCACCGAGCTTAGATCTGTAGAAATTTTAAATTTTTGGGTAGACCTAGAGACCGGTATGACCCGATTTATTTGCGTTTTTCTAATCCGAAACTTTGGCTCAGAAACTGTTTTTTTCCAAAATCTTACAATAATCATTTGAGCCGTTTCTGAAAAAATACATTTATCCATACGTAGATTGTTATTATTTCATTTGAAATATATGTACTTCGACAATCGTTATTAAATAAACAAATAAATCTTCTTTTAATATGAATTCAGTTTTCAGAATGTTATTTCATAATTACAAATATTATATCAGCTGATTTACATAAACAACATTTAAGTTTTCAGCTGGTTGAAAAAAGTACAAGTGTGGAACTCTGGGAGTTAATGACATAAACTCTTTTGTAACTGATATTTTTGTTAAATATAACATTAGTTTACATATATCTTGTTTTGTTTAAATAAATAAATACGTAAACATTGCTGAGATATTACTTCCTGTAGTTATAGTAAAAGATCAGTTATAAAAGATCGTTAAAAAAAACGATCAGTTGATTTCTTTGAACAGCTGAAAATCTATAATAAGTTTTAGGTTATGTTGTTCAAAACTAGAAATATTAACAATTTTTATAAACGGTTACAACGTGCACGTATTCTTCAACTAAAGAAAAATACAGAAACCAAACACGTTTTCATATAATGCGCGTGTACTGTTGTCGAAAAGGAGGAAGAAAAAAGAATACAAATAGAGAAACGAAATTTGTTTGCTCGATCGTTCCGTATTTCCGTTACATACTTCCGTTTGGCAGGGTTTTTCTGTTAAAAAAAGCTAACATTAAAAGCTACTATAAGTAATAACTGGGAAAGAATTTTCCCAGTCAACAATAGTTTTTGCTACGATATTACAAATATCATTTCTGTAATAATTGAAAGACCATGGGAAAATAATGAAATGATTTATTTTCTTTTATTCTTCAGAGAGCTTCTGTAACATTTCATTGTTTTCTTGATTAATAATTTCATTCCTTTTTTCCTAGATAAAATGTCAAACATTTAACTTTTTTCATATTTAGTATAAAACCATTTTAAACACTTTCTTTCTTTAACGGTAATGATGTGTCTAAATTAAAATTGATTAGTGTTTAAATTAAAACCGATGAATGCCTATGTTTGTGTAAATGATTATGTTAAAAGTAAGACGGAGATAAGTGGGAGGGGTTAGCCAATGGTTCGCCTCTTATCTCAGTTCAGTTCGCAAGTAACGGGCATTCAGTGCTGTAAGTGATATCAAAGTTTCTCCCTTGAGTTAACGTCACTTCTCCCTTGAGAATAACTTCGAGTGCACCCGCCTTCCAGGATCACGCTTTCAAACATCACATCTGACGGAATCAAGCCTTATTATACAGTCCACCCGAAGTTAGTAAGATTAGCCTAATTAATTTTATTCGTCAATGCGTCGCCCCAATCTAACGTAAAATTGATGAATGGCTAAATTAAAACTGATTAATGACTACATTAAAAATGATGAATGTCTATATTAAAACTGATGAATAGCAAATTAAAACTGATGAATGGCTAAATTAAAACTGATTAATGACTATATTAAAACTGATTAATGACTATATTAAAACTGATGAATGTCTAAATTAAAATTGCTGAAAGTCTATATTAAAACTGATGAATAGCAAATTAAAACTGATGAATATCTATATTAAAACTGATGAATAGCAAATTAAAACTGATGAATGGCTAAATTAAAACTGATTAATGACTATATTAAAACTGATGAATGCCTACATTAAAAATGATGAACGGATAAATTAAAACTGATGAATAGTTAAATTAAAACTGATGAATATCTATATTAAAACTGATGAATAGCAAATTAAAACTGATGAATGGCTAAATTAAAACTGATTAATGACTATATTAAAACTGATGAATGCCTACATTAAAAATGATGAACGGATAAATTAAAACTGATGAATAGTTAAATTAAAACTGATGAATATCTATATTAAAACTGATGAATAGCAAATTAAAACTGATGAATGGCTAAATTAAAACTGATTAATGACTATATTAAAACTGATGAATGTCTATATTAAAACTGATTAAAGACTACATTAAAACTGATGAATGGCTAAATTAAAACTGATTAATGACTATATTAAAACTGATGAACGGATAAATTAAAACTGATGAATATCTATATTAAAACTGATGAATAGCAAATTAAAACCGATGAATGGCTAAATTAAAACTGATTAATGACTATATTAAAACTGATGAATGTCTACATTAAAAATGATGAATGGCTAAATTAAAACTGATTAATGACTACATTAAAACTGATGAACGGATAAATTAAAACTGATGAATGTCTATATTAAAACTGATGAATAGCAAATTAAAACTGATGATTGGCTAAATTAAAACTGATTAATGACTATATTAAAACTGATGAATGTCTATTAAAACTGATTAATGACTACATTAAAACTGATGAACGGCTAAATTAAAACTGATGAATGTCTACATTAAAACTGATGAATGTCTAAAAAAAAATTGCTGAAAGTCTATATTAAAACTGATGAATAGCAAATTAAAAGTCATGAATGTCTAAATTAAAAATGATGAATGGCTGAATTAAAATTGCTGTATGTCTACATTAAAAATGATGAATGTCTATTAAAACTGATTAATGACTAAATTAAAACTGATGAATGTCTACATTAAAACTGATGAATGTCTAAATTAAAATTGCTGAAAGTCTATATTAAAACTGATGAATAGCAAATTAAAACTGATGAATAGCAAATTAAAACTGATGATTGGCTAAATTAAAACTGATTAATGCCTACATTAAAAATGATGAATGTCTATTAAAACTGATTAATGACTACATTAAAACTGATTAATGGCTAAATTAAAACTAATGAATGACTACATTAAAACTGATGATTGTGTAAATTAAAACTTAAAAAAATGTATAAACGTGACCGAATTTAATTTTTTTTTCCGGCGAAAAACCGTTCAGGTTATCATCGCCGTCACGAAGAATGAAAGTATATACAAAGAAAATTAAACGAAATTGTGCTTAAGAAAAAAAAACAACAACAAAAACAACAGCAACAAACTATAACAGTAAAAATAAATTAAAAATTTAGATAACAATTATAGATATATTACACTTAAGAACTAAAAAACAATAAATAATGAATAAAATTTAATAACAATTCTTAAAAGTATGCAAAACATAACAGAAATAAAGTTTTTAAATAAAATAAATAAATAAAATAACACAAGAAATTACAAATACAATAAATTAAATTTTATTTAAAACATTCAGACGATGAAGGAAGTCTAGAACCCGGTCAACGGCCGATCCGAATTTAAATTAATAGATAGCTATGAAATCAAACGAAACCTAAAACTAGGCTCACCTAAAAAACCTGGTATGGCTCCCAGAGGCATGACGAAGAGACTGACCAGCAGGTCGGCCACCGCTAAGGACAACAGGAAGTAGTTGGTGACGTTCTGCAGCCTCCTGTCCAAGCACACGGCCAAACACACCAAGATATTACCCACACCGCCCGCAACAATGAACACCAACACAAATAAGAAGCCCCATTCGTAACTGTACTTCGTCACGTCATCCGTTTCACCCGCACCATCGTAGTCTCTCAGTAAACACAGGTAATCACTAGAATTTGTTAAAGTACAGTTCATCGATAGAGTCGCACTACACACGGAACGGTTGAACCTAGGAAGAAACAGAAACAAATTTGTCTGGTTTAAAATTGTGTTCAAACTGAAATTGACAAATTGTTCGGTACAGTTTTCCGAGTGGCAGGAAAAGTTGTTTTTTCTAGTCCGACAATCGTAGTTTGAACTTTGCACGCTTTCAAAATCGTTGAAACAGTTCAGAGTGGCGTTGGGTTCTGTTAGGCGGCACGTTAGGTTGGCGAACCATGGTAGAAGCGCGGAGGTTTCGTGGGATACGTTCATATTGTGACCATGTTCATCCGCTGGTGTTCTTGACCATTGCAGTTTGCCGGTGATCATGTCAGCGACCTCAGGTGATCATCAGCCTCATCGTGATACGTTGCTAGCACGCCCGCCTGTCAACAAAACGTACAAGTATTGAAAATCATGAAGATCTGTCAATTTTTTAAATAAAGTTTTTGGCGAAAAGCACATGAAGGCGTCCAGCAAAATTCTTTTACACAAAGGGGAAACTAAATCTAAATACTGTTAAGGCTACACAAAGACTAAAAACTAAACACTGAAACTAGATAGCGTTATTAAAATATATTAACTTAATCAAACAAAATTTAAGTTTACGACCGACGTATCGTCCTTTAAAATTACCTCCATAAAGGCAATAATCTACACATTTGACGCATGCTTTTGAAACCCTTTTTTCTTGTGGGCGACAAACCTGTTTTATACCATAGTCCAAAAACAGGATCGGAAAAAGATTGCCAATTATAAAATTATCCAGTTCAAAGAAAGAGAATTGGTTCTAAAGTTCAAACCAAGATAAAGGCTCAATTTTAAGGAATTAATAATAAAACATCATAAGGTCAGGATATTTAAATAAAGTATAGTAAATTGTTATAACGTTTAAACAGCCGTTGTACGGTATATGGAAGAAAAACCCATACCTGTCCGCTTGCACCACATAACCTAACCTAATACAACAACCACATAAAGGAAAACTCAAAGTGAGTTATAAAGAAAAATCAACGGCCGTTGTACGGTATGCGGAATAAAAACCCATACCTGTCCGCTTGCACCACATAACCTAACCTAATACAACAACCACATAAAGGAAAACTCAAAGTGAGTTATAAAGAAAAATCAACGGCCGTTGTACGGTATGCGGAATAAAAACCCATACCTGTCCGCTTGCACCACATAACCTAAGCTAACCTAAAACCCCAACCACAGAAAGGAAAACTCAAAGTGAGTTATAAAGAAAAATCAACGGCCGTTGTACGGTATGCGGAATAAAAACCCATACCTGTCCGCTTGCACCACATAACCTAACCTAATACAACAACCACATAAAGGAAAACTCAAAGTGAGTTATAAAGAAAAATCAACGGCCGTTGTACGGTATGCGGAATAAAAACCCATACCTGTCCGCTTGCACCACATAACCTAAGCTAACCTAAAACAACAACCACAGAAAGGAAAACTCAAAGTGAGTTATAAAGAAAAATCAACGGTCGATGCGGGGTTCGAACCAGTTCACGCCTAAGACACTAACACTATACTGATCAAGTATAGCACCTTAAACCGTTCAGCTATCTTATCGAATACGTTTACACTTTAATAAGCCTTATATTATAAGCAGTTTTCTATTGTGTTATTAATGTTTAGTTTGGCTAAACAAATTACTGATATTTCTAACAAACAGCTGATATTTCTATCGATCTGATATAAAATATCAGTAAGATATATACTAAATAGCTGTTATTGAACCAAAAATAAAAATCATGTATCATATTTTATCTTCCTTTTTATTTTCATTACGATAATTTGTTCTAAAACACGACAAATTAACACAACTAGTTCTTAACATAACCTGAACTTTATTATAGCCCATAGAAAAGGCGAGGTATGCAAAATGTCAAACATTATGTGTACGGAAATTGCCTATTCTGCCCCTTAAAGAAGTTATCCCAACATTAACCACTTGCTGTACTGTAGCGTGCTCGCTAAGATTTTTTTAAAAACCAATTTTAGGGAAATTCAATTTTTCCAAAGCAAGCTTATAAATATCTTAGTGCTAAAGGACACTATATGTATTTATTTATATGTGTTTCTATATCTGTCTTTTTTTCTTTCTCCTTTTCGATAACAGTGCACGCGTATTATATGGAAAAGTTGTGTGCTTTGGTTTCGGTATTTTTCCTCAGTTGAAGAACACGTGCAAGTTGTAAACGTTTACAATACATTCGTAATTAATATAAACGTTTATAATAATTGTTGTTAATACTGCTAGTTTTTAACAACATAACCTGGAACATATTATAGCCTATCAGCTGTTGAATGAAATCAGCTGATCGTTACGAATTAATATAAAACAACTAATCTTTTACTATAACAACCAATTTAAACTTCATCATAGTTTCAGTTGTGTAGTGGTTATCATGTGCGCCTAACAAGCGCAAGGTCGGAAACACAGAAATTTTTAATCATAATTAATTTAATATGAGGCTATATAATATTATATACCGATATAAAGTTGTGCGCTCGCATCACGCAAAATCCAACATCAAAACCAGCCATAAAACATGATACATGTTACAAAATCTACTCACATTTAATTTATAAAGCATATTTTTAACAGCTGTTACAGGTTTATGTAATGTTTGTTGAAACTCCATGATATCCAGGAAAATTATACCACTTATATAGTTTCACGAAATTTATTTTTTATTCAGACATGTTTCGCCGTGAGGCATCTTCAGACATGTTTTTGAGAATCAGTCTTTAAATCGTAAAGTCGGCGTAATTATTTGTGTTTTTAAATATGTTTAAGGATACGAAACATAAACAACGAGGTTATTAGAATTTCATGCTACTAAATACGTTGACATCGAATTTTAAACCTTTAAGCGCATGACTGCTTTTCGACGGGTTAAAAATCTGTCCACAATTTTACTAATAAAGTTTTCTTCCAACTTTTACGCCTTTACACTAACACTCGTTTCCAACAAGTTATTCCATCATCTGTGCTATGTTATTTCTAATTACGTAAAAATCTGTCCACAATTTTACTAACATAAAGTTTTCTTCCAACTTTTACGCCTTTACACTTTTACGCAGTGTTATTCTATGTTGTTATTCTCAGGTTCGTTTCCAACAACTTATTCCATCATCTGTGCTATGTTATTTCTAATTACGTAAAAATCTGTCCACAATTTTACTAATAAAGTTTTCTTCCAACTTTTACGCCTTTACACTAACACTCGTTTCCAACAAGTTATTCCATCATCTGTGCTATGTTATTTCTAATTACGTAAAAATCTGTCCACAATTTTACTAACATAAAGTTTTCTTCCAACGTTTACGCCTTTACACTTTTACGCAGTGTTATTCTATGTTGTTATTCTCAGGTTCGTTTCCAACAACTTATTCCATTATCTGTGCTATGTTATTTCTAATTACGTAAAAATCTGTCCACAATTTTACTAATAAAGTTTTCTTCCAACTTTTACGCCTTTACACTAACACTCGTTTCCAACAAGTTATTCCATCATCTGTGCTATGTTATTTCTAATTACGTAAAAATCTGTCCACAATTTTACTAACATAAAGTTTTCTTCCAACGTTTACGCCTTTACACTTTTACGCAGTGTTATTCTATGTTGTTATTCTCAGGTTCGTTTCCAACAACTTATTCCATCATCTGTGCTATGTTATTTCTAATTACGTAAAAATCTGTCCACAATTTTACTAACATAAAGTTTTCTTCCAACTTTTACGCCTTTACACTTTTACGCAGTGTTATTCCATGTTGTTATTCTGAGATTCGTTTCCAACAAGTTATACCATCATCTGTGCTATGTTATTTCTAATTACGTAGATAAAATACGAGGGTGGTTCAAATATAAACTGGAATTTTGCTATAAAAAAAATGTATTATTAAGTTACAGTGCTGACATTGTTTACAGTTTTTCTAGATAGTCTCCGTCACACTCTACACACTTTTGCCACCTCTCCGGAAGCTTTCGGATTCCTTTTTCGTAAAAATCTCTCGGCTTGGCACGTAACCATTCGCGCACGAAGGATTCTACCTCCTCATTGCTTTCGAATCGCAGTCCGCCAAGTGCCTCTTTCAATGGACCAAATAAATAGTAGTCGCATGGCGACAAATCGGGACTATAAGGAGGGTGTTCCAGTGTTTCCCAACCCAATTTGTTCAATGTTTCCATGGTAAGCCGAGCTGTATGCGGTCTGGGGCGTTGCCTTGCAGCAATATCGCACTACGGATTGGAATATCGCGTCGTTTTGATCTGAAGGCAGATTTCACCCTGTTTTTTAGGAGATTACTATAATACTGCGCGTTCAGTTCGTTGTTCAGTGAGAAAATCAACCGCAATTACTCCTCTCATGTCCCAAAACACGGTACACAACACCTTCCCCGCTGACAGTGTAACCTTCCCTTTAACTGGCGCGCCTTCGTCTTTCTTTCTTCACTCCATACACGCGCGTTTATTCTCCGGAGTATATATAGTAGTGCATCCAAGTCTCGTCTGTGGTGAATATTCGGTGCAATAAATTTTCTCCTCCCTTTTCATATCGCTGCAGGAAACGCGTGCAAACTTCCCAGCGTGTGAATTTCTGCTCAAAATTCAGAAGTCTTGGCACCCATCTGGCTGAAATTTTGCGGTAACTGAGCCGTTCATAAATTATTTGCTCAATACTGCCTACGCTGATGCCCAATTATTCAGCCATATCGCGTACAGTACTGCGTCGGTCTTCCAAATGAGTTTTTCTACAGCGCTGACGTCCTCATCGGTAACACTTTTTTTGGGCCCCGCGCATGTGGAAAGTATTCCACCACTTCTCGGTCTTTTCGGAAAGCGAAACACCATTCATACACTTGAATCTTGGAGAGGCACTCATCCCCGAACTGCTCGAGTAATTTTCGATAAATTCCCGCAGATTTTACATTATCTTTGACCAAAAAACGAATAATGATGCGTTGCGCAACAGACACTGGTACATCCTTCTCGCTCATGGCTATAACTACACTAACAAGCGAGGTTACGCGCTCCCGGCTGTTCTCTACGCTTCGTCTGTTACATCCAGTGCAGCCACTTTTACGACACTAAATTTTTCACGCGATTATTCAAAAAATCCGGTTCATATTTGAACCACCCTCGTAAATAACAACGAAAATTACACACATTTTGCTCGATTTTTTACAACGTCAATACCTACCAAGAAATTTCTGTTAAATCCGAAATTCTAGAAATTTTTCATAATTAAAGCTGTCAGCTGTTTTTAAATTACAATAAATTCTCTTCGTGTTTCTTTTTTTAAGTGATAAAATACAAATACAGTCTAAATTATAAAGTTATAAAGAGGCAAAAGTTTGCTAAAAAAAAGTTGTAATGATGTTTAATAAAAAGAAAACAATCGCCGACGTCAAATGAATATAAAGTTAAAAGAAAAACAACGCACAATCTCAATTTTATTCTACAGAAAACATTCAACTCCTGCAGGCGTACAGTTTGAGGGCGCTAACAGGAAGGCTTTTAATCGATTTTAACAAAACTTAAAAACTTTCACTCGAGTGTTAAATTATATTCTCTCTGAATGAGTTCACCAGCCTAGCGCAACTGTTACATTATCCTTAGACAAAAAGTTCGACACAAAAAAATCAATCTGATATTGTACGAAAACACTCTAATAAAATTAATTATTTAAGGGACTTAAAAGAATCCATTAGCAACACAAACAAGAGTACGATTGCTATCAGTGAATCCCGGAAGTGGATCCCGGGCTGAACCAAATGGAAATATGTAAAACACTTAACGCAATCACACTTGGAAAGTTAAGTGAAATCAATTCACTTTACGATGTATTAACAAAGGCTAATATCGTTGTGTGCACCTCGACACAAGACACGTGGACATAACATGTTTGTAAAACACTTCTCTCTGAAAATTCTTCACCATTTTTATGAAATTTTGACACAAAGTTGCATTCGAATACGCGCATGTTTTTATATACCTAACTTCTATGTATATAAATAAAAATGTAAATGTTCTTTTGTTCAAAATCTTAAATCTCTGAAAATTCTTCACCGATTTTTATGAAATTTTAACACAAAGTTGCATTCGAATACGCGCATGTTTTTGTATACATAACTTCTATGTATATAAATAAAAATGTAAATGTTCTTTTGTTCAAAATCTTAAATCAAAAATTCTTCAGCGATTGTTTTGAAATTTTGACAACGTTGCATTCGAATACGCGCATGTTTTTATATACCTAACTTCTATGTATATAAATAAAAATGTAAATGTTCTTTTGTTCAAAATCTTAATTCAAAAATTCTTCACCGATTGTTATGAAATTTTGACACAACATTGCATTCGAATACGTGCATATTTTATATACATACTATTATATAGCTATCACCGGTGTGACAGGTAAAAATACACTTTTAAAAAAAACAACGCCATCTGTTGGAAGTATAAGCAACGCACGCTACACTACGATGAGCATAAAATGGAAATATTTTACAATTCTATTTCAATGTTTCCGATTTACGATCCATTTACGATTTCAAAATTTCCACTTTTACGATTTCATTTGCATATTTTCGAATGCATTGTTGAACCAGACTGAGCTACAGCGACGAGTGGCCGGGTACAGCTAGTTTTAAATAAATTAAAATTACTGTACGAGAGTAAAACCGAAAAAAACAATAAACAAACTTGACAACTGCCATTGTTTATTTTAAAGTTTTATCGAATGACTCTAAAAAATAAATAAAATAATTTTATTTAAAATTTGTTGCATTGAATTCGTACATGAAGCGTAAAACTGTACCAAAGTTTGAACAACATTTGATTCACCGATTTTGAGAAACCAAGCCGTTGTTCAGGTTTTAATCGATAGTTTAAAAACCGGATATTTTTGGCATCTACGAACCGTACGTCTCATTTCGGTTACTTATGGACTACTTTTGAGAAAATTCTACTTTTTTAAATTACGAAAAAAAAAGATTTTAAATATTTAAAGACTTCGAGATAACATGGTCTAATTATACATTACAATTTTATCAAAATTTTGAAATTAGTAACCCGACTGATGTCATGACGTGGTTTTGGTTTTATGCAATTTAATGCAGAACATTTTTAAAAAAACTTATATTAGTTACGAAAACTTGAGTTAATAAGTACAATGTACTGTATTACGAACATTTTACCAAAATTTGACGAACTTATATCGTTTTTTTTAAAGATTATTATTGTCAAATTTACTTTGAAATCGTAAAATGATTTTATTTCCAATTTAATAAGCCCGTTTCATTTGTGCATATTCATGTATAAACAAAATTTCAATAATATCCATTTGAAATGAGCTAACAAAATAAAACTGATTTCGTACACAATACGTTTTTTTTTGTCCTTGAGTGTTTCTTTTAAAACTAATGTAGTGCAAAACACGTTTTTAACATAAACACAACGTTTTTTGTCTTTGAGCGTTTCTTTTAAAACTAATTTCATACAAAACACGTTTCAAACATAAACACATGTTTTTTTGTCTTTGAGCGTTTCCTTTAAAACTAATTTCATACAAAACACGTTTCTAACATAAACACATATGTTTTTTTTTTTTTGTCTTTGAGCGTTTCCTTTAAAACTGATTTCGTACAAAACACGTTTCAAACGTAAACACATAAGTTTTATTTTGTCTTTGAATGTTTCCTTTAAAACTAATTTATTACAAAACATGTTTCAAATATAAACACACATGTTTTTTGTCTTTGAGCGTTTTTCCTTTAAAACTAATTTAGTACAAAACATGTTTAAAAAATAAATACATGTTTTTTTCTTTGAGCGTTTTCTTTAAAACTAATTTCGTACAAAACACGTTTCTAACATAAACACATATGTTTTTTTTGTCTTTAAGCTTTTCTATTAAAACTGAATTTGTACAAAACACGTTTCAAACATGAACACATATGTTTTTTGTCTTTGAGCGTTTTCTTTAAAACAAATTTCGTACATAACACGTTTCAAACATACAAACACATGTTTTTTTTTCGTTGAGCGTTTCCTTTAAAACTAATTTCGTACAAAACACGTTTCTAACATAAACACATATGTTTTGTTTTGTCTTTAAGCGTTTCTATTAAAACTGAATTTGTACAAAACACGTTTCAAACATAAACACATATGTTTTTTGTCTTTGAGCGTTTCCTTTAAAACTAATTTCGTACAAAACATGTTTCAAATATATAAACACATGTTTTTTGTTTTTCAGCGTTTCCTTTAAAACTAATTTAGTACAAAAAACGTTTCAAACATTAATACATATGTTTTTGTCTTTGAGCGTTTTTCCTTTAAAACTAATTTAGTACAAAACATGTTTAAAAAATAAATACATGTTTTTTTCCTTGAGCGTTTCCTTTAAAACTAATTTCATTACACAAAACACTATTAAAACTGATTTTGTACAAAACACGTTTCTAACATAAACACTTATGTTTTTTTGTCGTTGAGCGTTTCCTTTAAAACTGATTTAGAAATATTACCTTACTACTGTCGATATAGCCAGTATTGTTAAAAGATACAATGGTTTCTAGAAAACCGCTATGAACAATTCATCTAATTTAACAAATGGACGTACAGCTTGTTCCATATTATAACAAAACGAAGCAAATAGCAAAAACAGATCAACCCACTTCACAATATAGTAACATTGCTACTATGTAGGTTACGTTATACAAAGAAACACAACAATACAAACAGCTGATAAATTAATATCACAAGTTTCACGTTTTCCTATAAGTATTGCAGATAATATTACCAATTAATATTAAAGGTAGGAACTACGCAATTGGATGGGTTATTTCATTTTTGAAGCGAACTTTTAATTATTTCTTTGGCGAGAGTAGTAAATAGGGAACGTTTGCCAAAAGGAAATATGTAACGAACGAGCAAATGAATTGCGTCTCTGTTTTTGTACCTTTCTTCTTCTTCTTCCTTTTTTATAAACAGTACGCGCGTATTATATGAAAACGTTGTATTGTTTTGGTTTCCGTATTAGTTGAAGAACACGTGCACGTTGTAACCGTTTATAATACATTCGAAATTAATATAAACGTTTATAATAATTGTTGTTAATATTGCTAGTTTTTAACAACATAACCTGAAACTTATTGTAGCCTATCAGCTGTTCAAAGAAATCAGCTGATCGTTAGGAATTTATATAAAACAGCTGGTCTTTTACTATAACTACAGTAAATAATATCTAAGCTAGGTTCGCGTATTTATTTATTTAAACAAAATCGATGATATTTATTCGAAATCAATATAAACGTTTTTAATAATTGTTGTTAATATTGCTAGTTTTTAACAACATAGCATGAAACTTATTGTAGCCTATCAGCTGTTCAAAGAACTCAGCTGATCGTTAGGAATTTATATAAAACAACTGATCTTTTACTGTAACTGCAATAAATAATATCCAAGCTAGGTTCACGTATTTATTTATTTAAACAAAACAAGATATTTGTAAACATATCTTCAGACTGATTACATAATCAGCAAAGATATTAACTTCGGTTCCGTCGGTATCTCACAGAGTTCCACACGTGTGTTTTTAAGATATATTACTCAAACACGGTGGTGAAGTTTTTTTATAGCTAAAAAAAATATTCGTACAAATTACTACTATGTATTCCTTAAAAAAAAAGTAGATATGTCATTAATCCAAGTATACTATATATACAAGAAAATAAAAAAAGTACATCAAAATTATAAACTAACAAACTAAATTATGTTACTATGTAAAATTCTCGAGTCTGTAATGCATACAGCTGCCTCGCAATGTTAAAATCAGGATGCCAGAATGAAAGGTAAAATGCACGTAGTACAAACACCCGACACCAGAGCGCTCTGCACTCGTTTTTCCACTACCTACCCATCCTGAAGTCATAAACTGCTGCAGTGATGTGAATTTATCTTACACTCGATTAAGATGTCTAATTAATATCATTAGTGATCCATACATTAACAGATAACCCAATTACAGTCTCAAAAACTCATTTCCTTGCTGATAGATAGCGTTCTCCATTTTCATTCTCACAAAATTACGGATAACAAACTGAGGGTAATTAAAAATACTGTTCGTCCTTTAGGGTCGTCAATACGTGCAAGTCGTAGGGAAGAGGTGGTGATCACTCGTCTCCGTATTGGTCATTCCTTGCTAACGCATGGATTCCTGATGGGAGGCGGGGACCCACCTGAATGCGAGTTCTGTAGGGAAACCGTCACAATAAAACATATATTGCTCGATTGTGATGGTTTCCAAAATTTCCGTGTTATGTGTGGACTGAGCAATTGTTTGCAGACGATGTTGGGAGATAGTGTCTCGGCCGTTGACCGGGTCCTAGACTTCCTTCATTGTCTGAATTTTGTAAATAAAATTTAATTTATATTTTTATTATTGTTTGTGGTAGGGCCCCTTTACAGCCCTGAAAAGACTGTTTATATTTGCTGTTTTGTTTTGTTATTTGTTTATATTTGTTTTATTTGTCATTTAGTTTTAGGTAAGTTTATATTTATTTTAATTTTCGTGTTGTAGGTCCAATTTACAGCCCTACAATAATTTGTGTTTGTTGTTGTTTTTAGATATATTATTGCTAACAAGTTTGAGTCATATATTTATAACTGTTATTTTGTTTTGTTTTATTTATTTGTTTTTATTATTATAGTCAGTTTTTTTTATCTGAAAAATCGAGAATAAAAAAACTTGAAAACAAATACATAATAAAAAAAGTTGAAAAAAATACAAAAAGTAATGCATATAAAAAAATGAAGAAACAAGATCGCAAGAGGACAAAC
Source organism: Callitettix versicolor (assembly GCA_022606455.1). Taxonomy (NCBI): domain Eukaryota; kingdom Metazoa; phylum Arthropoda; class Insecta; order Hemiptera; family Cercopidae; genus Callitettix; species Callitettix versicolor. The sequence continues at coordinate 17,058,448 of CM040186.1, forward strand.
CCACACACAAAAAATTAAGGAATAGTGAAGAAACCTGAAGATTCATATAGACGTAACAAACACTGTAACGAAGTAATGTATGACCCGTAAGAATAAAAATTTTTTTTTAAAAAACCCAATACAAAAAAAAAATGAAAAAACCTGGGAAAATGAGAACCAAAAAAACTTTAAAAAAATACAAAAAGGAAAGCAATAAAAAAATAAAAAATCTTAAAAAAATTGAAAACCAAAAAACGAATGTACACAAATTTGAAAATAGCAAGAAAAATCGAGAACAATAAAACTAGAAAACAAATACATAATAAAAAAAAAAAGTTAAAAAAATACAAAAGTAATGAATATAAAAATGAAGTTAGTTGGAATGCAGATGAAGGCAAGGCAATGGAATCCAGGAAAAACAAACTTGAATTGGCCTTCCAATTGACGAAAGAAACATACAATAAGAAATCCCTTTCATGGGGGTCCAAAATTAAACATTATAAAACAGTGATCAAGCCGGAAGCACTGTACGCAGTAGAAACATTAACCATGAATCGCATAGGCCAGATAGAAAAGCTTGAAATAACGGAAAGGAAAATCTTAAGAAAAATTATAGGAACAAAATTTCAGGATAATGAGGTGGTATATATAAGAAATGAAGCTCTCTACAAGAAAATTGAAAAACTGTCAGATACTATGAGAAAAAGGAGAATAAATTTTTACGGTCATCTTCTTAGAATGAATTCTAATAGATTAACGTAACAAATGTTTGATTTTTTCCATAATCGTAAAACAAAACCGAACTGGTTTAAAGAAATTGAAAGACCTAATAGAATTAAAAATTACAGAAAGTTCACTGCTTGACCAAACTGCTAAGATTACCAAAGACGAAAGAATAAGATTCCAAGATAAAACCAAAATAAAACCTAAACCTATCATTTCAGAAGAGGAGAGGAAAAGAAGATCAGAAAGAATGAACAGCTACTGGGAACAAAGAAAAGTACAGCGCGCAAGAAATGATTAATTCAGCGTACCCCAAAGAGGGTGAAATGAAAAGAAGAAAAAAAATGAAGAAACAAGATCGCAAGAGGACAAACCCACACACAAAAAATTAAGGAATAGTGAAGAAACCTGAAGATTCATATAGACGTAACAAACACTGTAACGAAGTAATGTATGACCCGTAAGAATAAAAAATTTTTTTTAAAAAACCCAATACAAAAAAAAAAAAAAAATGAAAAACCTGGGAAAATGAGAACCAAAAAAACTTTAAAAAAATACAAAAAGGAAAGCAATAAAAAAATAAAAAATCTTAAAAAAATTGAAAACCAAAAAACGAATGTACACAAATTTGAAAATAGCAAGAAAAATCGAGAACAATAAAACTAGAAAACAAATACATAATAAAAAAAAGTTAAAAAAATACAAAAAGTAATGGATATAAAAAAATGAAGTTAGTTGGAATGCAGATGAAGGCAAGGCAATGGAATCCAGGAAAAACAAACTTGAATTGGCCTTCCAATTGACGAAAGAAACATACAATAAGAAATCCCTTTCATGGGGGTCCAAAATTAAACATTATAAAACAGTGATCAAGCCGGAAGCACTGTACGCAGTAGAAACATTAACCATGAATCGCATAGGCCAGATAGAAAAGCTTGAAATAACGGAAAGGAAAATCTTAAGAAAAATTATAGGAACAAAATTTCAGGATAATGAGGTGGTATATATAAGAAATGAAGCTCTCTACAAGAAAATTGAAAAACTGTCAGATACTATGAGAAAAGGGAGAATAAATTTTTACGGTCATCTTCTTAGAATGAATTCTAATAGATTAACGAAACAAGTGTTTGATTTTTTCCATAATCGTAAAACAAAACCGAACTGGTTTAAAGAAATTGAAAGACCTAATAGAATTAAAAATTACAGAAAGTTCACTGCTTGACCAAACTGCTAAGATTACCAAAGACGAAAGAATAAGATTCCAAGATAAAACCAAAATAAAACCTAAACCTATCATTTCAGAAGAGGAGAGGAAAAGAAGATCAGAAAGAATGAACAGCTACTGGGAACAAAGAAAAGTACAGCGCGCAAGAAATGATTAATTCAGCGTACCCCAAAGAGGGTGAAATGAAAAGAAGAAAAAAATGAAGAAACAAGATCGCAAGAGGACAAACCCACACACAAAAAATTAAGTAATAGTGAAGAAACCTGAGATTAACTATAAAGTTAAATTTTTGTTTATTTTATTCGTTGCTTTATAATTTTATTTTGAGTATCGGCGATGATAACCTCAACGGTTTTTCGCCCGAAAAAAATCATTCTCATAATTTCCTATGAAGTGAGATCTGTATGTGTTGTAGACTTAAGGGTAATATTAAAACCGCAAAAACATAGTATAAAATCAAAAACAAAATATAATCCTGCCACAAATATTACCTCTCGCAGTTTTCCTTCATTACTTTGTAGGAGAATAAGATTATAACAATTTAAGAAACTGGCACAAAACTGTATTTAATTGTGTTAGGGAATGATTTTCATAAATCGTACGATGACTTTTTGAAAATGTCTGTTCTGTTTGTCGGTGTAACTAAAGCGGTCGGAAAATCGATAAACAATAAAAGCAGTAGTTTGATATGTATAAAACGCACCCGGAAGAAAATTTGTTTCAGAAAAATGTACTTTTCACGAGATACATTTTTCGCTTTTTCACCCGTAAGTCATTAAAATTGTCCGACTTTCATAATTATTTACAAATCTGCACAGTCATTGGTTTCCGTTACACAAATAAACCTCTCTATTATATCAGCACAGATATTTTATCTCGTTTAATGTTCAATTTGACCGAAATTTTTGTAAAATAAAAATGTAACAACTAACAATTATTATTTATTTATTCAACTGAAATTCTATTAAAAGCAAATAGAAATTATATATTCATTTTGTACGTACAATATTTTCTCATTTCGGACGAGATGTTCGTGAAGGCAGAGTAATTAGTGCGTTTATAAGACACCACACACACACACACACACACATATATATATATATATATATATATATATATATATATATATATATGCGTATAGAACCTGTTGGATCACGCAAAGCACTCCGACTCATGTCTTGTTCCTTCCAATCCTCCACACCTCTCTCATCCTGTCCCCATGGATCCTATTCCGCTCCTCCGTTCATTTTACCCCTGCTCTCTTTCATTCTCTGGGACCTTCCAACCGAGCATCTTTCTCCTGTATGCGTTCCTGTCTTCAATGTCTGTTGTCTATTTCTGCGTCATGTAGGTCTATTCTGACTTGTGCGATCCACGACGTTGTTGATTTGACACCTTGTATATACTTAAGGATTCTGTTGGCAAGTCGCGTTGTTGGGAGTCTACTGATGTGTCCATAGAACCGAAGCCTCCTTCTTCTGATATCTGCTGCCAGGTTCGACATCTTCTCTGTGGTCTTCTGGGAGTGCAACCTGTATCCATCTTCTGTTAATCTCGGGCCAAGGATCTTCCTCAAGATTTTGCATTCTTCCTTCAAAATACCCTCCATGGTAGCTTTTGTGTGGAGTGCTTGCGTCTCGCTTGCATTATATATATATATATATATATATATATATATATATATATATATATATATATATATATATATATATATATATATATATATATGGGGGTTCAGTGTTTGAAGTGGTAAATCATCGGTCAGTCTACTGCGTCACTCAACTGCGCACCTTAAGGTTCTTAATTCGAGCCGCAGTTGCTCCCGTTGCTATTCCCTTACGGTAAACACTGAGCCCTCGTCTGTTAAGGAAAAATAATGTGTATGCGCGCGCGTGTGTATGTGTATTGATAAATTTTGTTTTGAGGTTAATTTTACAACCTACCTTATTGAAATAAAATATAAATTTTTTTCTGTAAGTTCTAAAATGTTTGTAAAAAAACGTTACCTTACAGTTTTTTCGATTTTATAGTTACTGATAAGGTTATCTCTATTCTTCTTGATAAACTAATTACACTAAGTCTACCTTTCTTCACGCTTATTTATTAAATTATCTTCCACTGTTCGTTGCAGATCAATTTCGTTCACTAAACGCTTCTCGAAAATATATCCAGTCTCTCTAACGGTCCGACATCACTACAAATTGTTGCTTCTTAATACTTAACTGTTAATTCAATTTCGCTCCATTGATTATTTCATGTCTTGTCTACTATCTACGTTTTTATTGGCTGCACCTGGCTTTACCGCCTTTTTCGCTGATTGGTTCTTTGGTTCGTATTACAATAGGCTTGTCGATCAGCTGTTCTTACCGATATCTGTTACTTAATTTTAACCTAAACGATAATGTATAAACAGAAATGTCTGCGCTGTCACATTTCCCGTATTAATAAATTTACGGCGATTAAATTTAATTTCAACATTTACGTTTTATTACGTTGCAGACGATGACTGAAGGAAGCCGAGCGTGTTTAAACCGGTTGTTACGCGTCTAACCGTAACATGTTCTGGCGTCTAAGATTACACTGGAACCGAGACAATTAAACGCATTAAGGCAACAATGCTGCAAGTAATGCCGTTAGTTGGCAAGCCTGCATACTTTTGCCAAACACGAAGTGGTACAACTTCGCAACAATATGCAATGTAAGCAGAACAACACCGTCGAAAAGTTTAGGTTAGAAACTTGGGATTTTGGTGTGTATGTAGAAAAGGATTTTTGGGTTTTCATTTAAAACGGATTTTTTTTTAATTAAGGCTTTGCTGAAAAGTAAAGGCTATCATCGCCGTCCAGCAAAATATCTTACACGGAGGAGAAATTAAACCTAAATATTGATAGTACTATACTAAAACTAAAATATAAACACTAAAACTAGATAATATTATTAAAATATATAAACTAATTCAAATAAACAGTCATTGGGACTGTTGGCAGAAGAGTTAGCTTCTTCAAAAAATATATATATTTAACGCTTCGAGAATATAAAAAAAATCAAATCAAACGCACGTGTTATTACTGATTATAAAGCTTATACCGTGTAACTGTTTCTGCTGGTAATATACACAATGTACACAACATCATTACTTGCGCGCGCAACGGGAACAGAAGAAGAAAAGTGGGGGGGAGGGAGAAAGAGAGAGAGTTTTTTTTGCGGCGAAAAAACGTTAACGTTATCATTGCCGTCACGCAAAATGAAAGTATAAAAAAATTAACAAAAATTTTATCAATTTTTAAAATATAAATAAAAATTAAATAAGAAAAAAACCAACAACAACAAAATATATTAGTAAAAATAAATTAAACAAAAATTTAAATAACAAGTAAAACTATATTACAATAACGAATACTAAAAAAACTAAATAACAATGAATACAATTTAATAACAATTCGTAAAAGTATATATAAACATAACAGAAATAAAATTATTTAGAGAAAATAAATAAATAAAATAAAATATAAGGGATGTAAATTGTACCTGAAAAAAAAATAAATATAATGTAAGCACAATGTACAAAGCAAAATTAAAAATAAAAATAATAACAATAACAACAATAATTTTAATTTTATTTAAAAGATTCAAGCGACGCAAGAATGTACTCGGTCAATAGCCGTAGAATCATCTTTTAATATTTCCTCTAAATTGACACCTAGTCCACATAATCGGCGCATGTTCCTTAGACCATTACAATCTCGCAGAACATGTTCAATGGTTATGAGTGCTTGGCAGAACTCACTAAGGGGCAGGTCCCCGCCCTCATCAAGAAACCATGTGTGAAAAGAGAGAGAGAGAGAGAGAGAGAGAGAGAGAGAGAGAGAGAGAGAGAGAGAGAGAGAGAGAGAGAGAGAGAGAAGAGCAGACAAAAGAAAGGAGAAGAGCTGAGAACTGGAGGGGGTCTGTGTAAAACTTGCCCTACTCGCGTTACTTACGCTTCGTAAGCCTACTCGATGAAGCCGAATTACTCCATGGTGACAAATACAAAGGGCACAACGCGGTATAAGAAACTAACGCTTCAAAATGATTAAAACGAATACAAATGTGAAAATAACACAAACATTGTAACAACAAAAGTGGGTGGTATAAAAAAAATAGGTACACAAATTAACAATATTACACTGCACAATAATAACATAGCTAAAGTAGTTCAAATATATTTATTTACGTAAAAAAGTAAGGATTCGATCAATGACTGACATCCTTTAAAATTGCCCATAGAGACACCCAATCCACACATTTGAAGCACGCTTTTGAAACCATCACAATCCAGAAAGTGTTTGATTGTGATGCTATCGCAACAAAACTGACATGTAAGTGGGTCCCCGCGCCCCATGAGTAATCCGTGCGTTAACATTGAATGACCAATGCGGAGACGGGTTGTAAGTCTTCCTTAAGACTTACACTTATTGACGACGCCCAAGGACGAACAGTATTTTTAAATACCCTCAATTTGTTGCCCAAGGCTACCCATTCATTTTCCCAAAGTGAATGCAATAGATGTTTTGCTTCGAAAATTGTCTGAACAAATAACACGTTGCGTGCTTGGCGACAATTTTTTTTTAATAATTACCGCTTTTAGCAAAAATCACCTAAAGGCTATCCTCGAAGTCCAGCAAAATAACTTACACGGGGGGGGGGACTAAATTTAAACATTGTTAATACTATACTAAAAACTAAAATCAAACGTAGGAAAAATATAACTTTTATGGAATATTTTATTGCTACACAAAGTTTATGGTTTGTTTTTGGAAAAAAATCTTTTTTTTTTTTAATTTTGATTGATTTATCTATTTTCAGACCTTCAGAGTTACATTAAAATTAATTTCTTTTAAAGTTACAGGATTTGTCTTAAGAGCCTATCGTGCATCTGTTTGGGACTAGTGCAGTAGACTTCCCCTCAATGAGTTTTTACATTCCACTAACATTCTGCTGGAAGTCCTCAAGGTCAAGGAAACCATAAACCTTTCACCTCCTGCTGGCAAACGCATCACGATTATTATGCAGCAGTTACTTCTTCCTTCTGCACAATCTATACACGGTTTCTTCATGGTAAGTTCCAATCATGTTCGCAGACACCCACAGATCACAATGCACTGTAATGAGTCCTATAGTTTTTTTTTAGTTACTCTCTGCTCAGGATCTTAATGTTCCTGTTTGAGAGGCTTAAAAGAATTGGGTTTGTCACACCCGAGTTTTGATCACTGGGAAATCTTCTGCTTCTAGGTTTCTTATGAAGCCTCTTTTTTATCGCTCCTCTCTTCTTACTTTGCGCTCCTGATGTAGGTTTCTACATCCACAAATGTCTGTCTGTATTGAATCACGCAATCGACTGATTTGAGATGTTTTACACCATCTTTCGCTTCTTCCACCGCGTATTGGTAAGGGCTGCTTACCCCTTACAGTATGCTGCAATTCATTGCTTGTAGATTCTACAGCGTAAACGGTATCAGTTTATTCCCTTCCATGGCACCTTTACTTATTAGGTACACGTTTTCCAATCCTAGTTAAAGGGTAGTTAAAGGTAGTTCATTTGTTCACACACACGCACGCATGCACGCGCGCGCGCGCGCACACACACACACACACACACACACACACACACACACACAGCTTGGCTAACTACACAGCTTGGCTAACTCCAGTGTACAGCGATTCCAGGCGACCTCCCAGTGTACCTCAGCTTTACCCATGCATACAGCGCGCTGTATGTGTGGACCGAGTTTCTCTAACTTGTGGTGTTCCCATAAGTATTAAAGTAAAACAGAATAAGAAGGATCTCCCCACACAACAAAAAGTACACGTGTGGAACTCGGTGAGTCACTGACAGAAGCGAAGCTTTTGTTAATATCTTTGCTGAATATACAAAATAGTTTGAAGATATGTTTACAAACATCTTGTTCTGTTTAAATAAATACGTGAACCTAGCTTAGATATTATTTACTGTAGTTGTAAATTTACAGCCTAGAAGATCAGCTGTTTTATACAAATTTGTAACGATCAGCTGATTTCATTGAACAGCTGATAAAATATAAGTTTAAGATTTTGTTGTGTTAAACTAGCAATATTAACAACAATTAGAAACACGCACGCACGCACACACACACACACACACACACACACACACACACACACACACACACACACAATTGTTGTGCGTAATTTTTGTACGATTTGATTCAAACTTTGGCACAAAAATCGATGTTAGCAACAGCTTGCATAAGTTCTTTAACCAACAATATTCGTTCATTTAAAAAAAGGCGGTCATTTCAAATCTATAAAAAAACCTACAACGTTTTTGTCTTAAACATTTTTGGAAATCTTATTCATAGCTGTAATTAGCGGTAAAACTGCGTAAATCAGCATTTTCGATTTTCAAAATCGGTTGAACTGGAGAAATTTAGATTTGATGGCGACTAGAGGTCAATGATGGTGAAATGAGAATTTAATAAAATTAGGTAAGATATAGTAAAATACTTCGGGAAATTCGCTTCCATCACGTCAGCGCGACAGCTGCGTGTCGAGATTATCTCAATCTCCCACCAATACTAACAACTCGTACAAATTTTTATTAAGACACGTTATAAAAACCTAACGAAATTACTTTAAGAACTGTAAATGGGATTCTAAATAATTTCGTATCTACAGAAAAGTGCCTTTCATAAAGGACAGCAATTTTGTAACTGTCCTGTTCGAACAGTTAAAGTAGGACGTACATTTAAAGAAAATTACAATCAGTTAAAATCACATCTCTATTCGGCACGCCCGTCGTTTCCCAATGTCAACAATGGCGACTGCTTTCAACAGCGGAAACCGATTTGTATTTTACGAGGCCGTAAAAATTTATATTAACGGGTCCGCCGTAAAAATTTTATACATTTTATTACTTAACGTTAGCAAAGTGGCCTAGAAAACAATTGATTGCCGGGCTGTAGTATTTGTAATCTCGAACTTGTCGAAAGATATTTCCAGCAAAACAGTAAATTGTACTTAACGATAAATGCACTCGTATTTTGCTTACGTAAACAAAAAGAACGGCAACTCACTTGATATTCCCACAGTGTGCAACGGGAACGCGTAAGACGATAATTGGAAATACAATGCAATTTGATACTGCTTGGTTATTATTGCCTTATATACACTAAAGCTTGTCGGCAATCAGCAAATATAGAACGTACACGACTTGAAAAACGTACGAAGAAGTTCCAAGCTGTTTACCAATGAATACAATAAAATACTGGATGGACAGCGCAAACGACCTTCAATGATTAAATTATTTCTCCGAAAACTACATATAAAAATATTATATAAATAAAAAACTTTTTTTAAAAAATCACGTTTTTAAAATGGGCTAAAAAGTATAAAATAAATTCTTATAAATCCATCAATCTATCGAGATTTATAAACCTGTACAGATTCATAATCACACACAGATTGTCTTGAAAAATTTGTGACTGAATTTTTATAGATATTAAAATACTTGTACAATTAAAAACAAAAAACGTGGGGCGCTTATAGGCTAGTAGATAGTAGTTATCCAATTTCAAGCGCCCAACGTTTTTTGTTTTTCACTGTACACTATCTATAAAAATTCACTTTTTAGTCCGTTTTAAAAACGTGATTTTTTTAAAGTTTTTTTTTTTTAATTTAAGCCCACATTGGAGCACACACAGTCAATTTAAGTCTTTTGGTTTTTCTGCGTTCTTCCCAGTATTTTTTTGATCTTATTGATCTCTGAAGTCTGAGTTCTTCCGAATATACTACGTTTCGCGGACGTTTTTCCCTAAACTGTAATTGGGTTTCCTGATTTTTTAAGATCGCTTTTCCTTTCGTTCCTGCCAATTGCTCCTTGGTTATTCCCAGTTCCTCCAAGTCCTGTTCCACCTCCTTTAACCAGTTGTTCTTAACTTTACACTTCAGTTGGTAGTCCAATAATCTTCTCGTAAGTCTACTCTCCGGTAATCGAGTTAGGTGTCCAACCTTCTTTTCCTAAAAATGTTAGTGAGCTGTACAAATTTTTTTTTATTATATAATTATTTTTTATTTTTTAGTCTTGAGTAATTATTTTTAAAATACCAAAAAAAAACGGAATGTAGTTATCGTATATTTTTTTTATTTACTGTAAATTCTGAATTTTGCAAAGGTAAAATTAGAACATTAGCTACTGCCAAATCCTTGACAAGTTAATGCAACTTTTAAAACATATGTTTTGTAAAAAAATATACTCTTCCTCGCTTATAATAATAATATCCTCGCTAATACTAAACAACGACAGCATTACTACCAATAGCAAGAAAACAGACGGAATGACGTTATCGTACATTTGATCATGCCGAAATAATGGCCAAACAATTTCAGTAATAGTGCACTTGGCACAGTTCAATATTTATAAATAAGCCAATATTATTGTACTGTCATCGAGTTAAGAGCTGTATACAAAATTTCAAACCTCTAGCTCATCGGGAAGTTAGTTTAAAATCGATTGCAAAATTCCATCCGGACAAAACCCATAGTGACTTGTTACCCATAGTGAAAAAATGATACAAAATCAGCACAGTTTCTCAAAAACAGTTCACCTGGTATTGTTCAACCAAACGTGTGCACAGTAAATCGTAAATCAGGCCTGGTTATCACATTTGAAAAATCAAATTGAAATCAATAAAAATCTGTTTTCACCTTAATCGCCAGAATTAAATGTCCATAAAATTACTACTTAAACTATACAGGGTGTCCCGGAAGTCCGGGTACGGCGAAATATTTCGCACAACGAAATCTTATTTAACGAAAATAAAATTTATCGAAAATTTGAGTCCGCCATTTTAAAAGTATCTTATCCGTTAAAAATACGCAGGGGGTCATGTGACACATGATTTCCTTGTACAATTTTGCGGATGCCTTTGGTGAAATTAGTTTTTAAATATTTCTTTGAATAACGAGGAAGCAATATTGTCGTAAAAAGTTATACAAACTTTGTATTAAAAAAAACGTGCTGATACATAAACACGACAAGATGTTCCGCAAAATAATTGTATGCAACTAGTTCAGTATTTGTGGCACAAGATCGTGTTAGCGTATGCACAGCTGTTAACCGTAACAAACTGCCTGACTTCCGCTTCCGTTCTTACCACAAGATGGTATTAATAGATTCACAAACAGGTCGTTATACGTGCTTTAACCAACTTGTGCTGATGCGGTGCAAGCTACAGCAAGCAATGTTAATGGAGTGCCATTATATTAAGACCTAGACCTCGGACCTTGAAACGATTGCAGCTCCTTATCTCTACAACCTTTTAAGGGTCGTTAAAACATGTGTTCTGTACACACAAATAAATTTAAGATATATATTTTTTTTTGACGAAAAACCGTTAATGTTATCATCACCGTCACGCAAAATGAAAATATAAAAAAAATTAACAAAAATTTTAATGAATTTTAAAATTAATATAAATAAAAATTAAATAAGAAAAGACAACAACAAACTATAATAGTAAAAATAAATTAAACAAAAATTTAAATAACAAGTAAAACTATATTACCATAACGAATACTTAAAAAATAAACAACAATGAATAAAATTTAATAACAATTCGTAAAAGTATATATAAACATAACAGAAATATAGTTATTTAGAGAAAATAAATAAATAAAATAAAATATAAAAGGGATGTAAATTGTAACTGAAAAAAAAATAAAATGTAAGTACAATGTACAATGCAAAATTAAAAATAAAAATAATAACAATAACAACAATAAGTTAAATTTTATTTATAAAAGATTCAAGCGACGCAAGAATGTTAGTACTCGGAATTTAAGATATATATATATATATATATATATATATATATATATATATATATATATATATATATATTTCATATATTACTACGCTAAGCATTACGACGTTCGGTTTTGTACCAAAAATATACCTGCGTTATTGGAACTGCATATATGTTGTCAGAACACATAGAATACTCACGCCTCATACTTTCCAATTGTAAGGCTTCGCGATCAAATAAAACTGACTTAACACCGATAAAAAGCTTGTAAAAAATCCATGAGCAGTATAATGTGTCCCCGTAAGAGTGCAGCACATGCAGTTGTATACTAAAACAGATTGCTAAAAAGAAATTGCTGAAAGTAATATTTAAATTATTACTGTATTTAAGACTTAAATTATTGACCAAATCAGTTTTGAAAGTAGAATCGGTATGGCGATCCAGGCCAGTTCTAATATTTAATGGCGCTGTAACTAAAGCATTCAGGAAAATAGAAACGAAGCACAAAAGCCTGCAAAGGTCGTAGTGTAACGGTAATTCTAGAAATTTAATCATTCATCAGGAACTAATCCAGTGATATTTCGTAGCCGTAAATCACATCAGTTGGCTGCACTGCGGAGAAGAGAAGCGGCGCTAGGCGGGGTAATTAAAAATGACGGTCTCTAGGTTAAAAACCAACCGATGCACCGTAGCGTTGACATTTTTATTCAAGCTATATACTAGGTTCCAATGTTGGCATTACTTTTTCTTTTATTAAAGTATACATTTTATAAAACCAAACAGAATTGTCTGTCTGTCTGTCAATAACGTCCATTTAGCGTTGAAACTTGACAGTTCTGTGAATGCCCAAAGTAACGGTCTTCAAATGTGTTTTTGTTATCCAAATCGACGAATGAAGTTTGATGCTGTCAAAAATAAGCTCTTTAAAATATGCCGTGTTTAGTATCGCATTTTAAAATTGCGTTTGTTCAATAAAACATTACGAAATCACGATCAATTTGACAAGGAACTCCTCGAATACATACTTCAAAAACAACATGTGTAATAAAATGTTTGTTTTTTTTTGTATTACTGTATATATATATATATATATATATATATATATATATATATATATATATATATATATATATATATAATTTTTTCGTATCTTTAGAATTAAGATCACTAAATTCGGACCCCACCCGGTAATTAGGACCCCTTGTGTATTTTCGTAAGTAATCCTGTAGCGAAGCGTGGGCTAACGTAAACCCTTCTTCACCGTTACCGGACATTGAGGCTCCGCCATTGTTCCGTTACTTGCTCTCAGCCTTTCCTAACTTTAGTATTTTTGTTTTTGTGACTCCTTGAATATTCGTAGTGTTCCACTTTTAATTTTCCTGTACAGATTCTAGTTGAGGTAAGCACTTCATACTATTCTAAAGTATAGTATATTAGTTGTCAAGTTTAAGGTGATGTACGAGGTAACGAACACGCACACACACACACACACACACACACACACACACACACACACACAAACACAGATATGCAGGCTCATGCCAAATCTGGGAGGTCCAAGACTGGCACGCCGTCGACTCCCGGCTGGGGTAGTAAGCCCAGTGCTCCTTTATCGAGAGCCGATTTGGAACCAGGCTCTGATGGTCGCGAGCTATGCGCGAACAGTTTCCTACGACGCTGCATGCGTAGTGGCGGGTGAACCACCAATGGAGCTGATGGCTGATGAAAGAGCGAGGCTCTATTAGCGCAAGCGAAGTACTGAGCAGCGGTATAGTCATACAATGGCAATTACAGAGGAGCGAAATCGGACCCTGGAGACATGGCAGCGACAGTGGGACGAATCAACAAATGAACGATGGACATACCAACTCATACGTAACATCCAGGATTGGTGCAACACGGATCATGGGGAGGTGGATTTCTATCTCACACAGATTCTCACTGGGCACGGTTGCTTCCGAGCTTACTTGTTCCGTTTCAGGCTGGAAACAGACTCGGCTTGTCCCCTCTGTCTTGCAGCAGTGGAGGAAGATGCGGAGCATGTGTTTTTCCAGTGACGGAGATTCGACGAGAAAAGGATGAGGCTGCAAATATATCTGCGAGGCAGCATTACACCGGAAAGTCTGGTTGCGACAATGATGGCTTCAGAGGCCAACTGGAGGGCCGTTGCGGGATTCGCTGCAGTGGTATAAAAAACCTGAGGACTGAAGGTCAAGAAAGGAGAGCCAATACTGTAGAAGAGTAGGCGGTCAGCCAGTTCACCTTCCCACGAAGGAACGCTTGGCTGTGGTTCTGTGGGGGGTTTACAGAAGAGGAATGCTTTTGGTGGTTTTTTTAGTGGGTAATAGTATATCTTAACTTGAGTTTGAGCTTAATTTGAGTCCCACACTCTGGGGTAGTGCGTAACCTACCCCAGGAAGTCTATGAAAGATTTTTTCCACCTTTACTTGGCATCGCAAACACACACACACACACACACACACACACACACACACACACACACACACACACACACACACACACACACACACGCCTTAGTGGAGAAAAAACTGCAATCTCACGAACCCTTACAAGAGTGTACGCACTGTTGCATCTATACGTTAAGTAATTGCGTTCTACCAAAGCAGGTTCGATTCCTGACTACAGCGCATAACGTTTTCATTGAAAATAATTCATAATTGTGTGTGTTACGATTGCAAATTGCATTGTCATCTGGTATACTGACGTTTGCAAAAGTTCAGTTGCCCAAGCAGTCGGAAAGCGAGAGCCGTACAAACAACAAACAGAAAGTGAATTAAATAAAAGCTTATGAAAGAGTGAAAGAAAGTGGGCAAACAAATGCAATTAATTTTATAGTAAGGAGCAAAATTGAGAACTCGAGAGTTTTTAATAATTCAAATGTTCTTTTTATGTATTTTTTAATAACTCCAGTATTCTTGTATTTACACATTTATTAACTGAAAAAAACTGGCATTTATTAAAATGAAATCTTATTTAAGAAAATAAATAGAGCTTGCTGACTACGATATTGATGTTTGTATTATATAACGGTTGGAAAAATGAGTTAAATACAGGATGGTCAACGGGAAACTGTCGGTTTTGAATCGCGTTGTACTCGACGACTGGTAGAGAAGGAAACCCGCGGTGAACGTCACTGAAATCTCCACTGAATGCCATTTAGTCGCCAATATGCCACTGTGGACGAAAGATCATAGCGTGTTTGCGTAATACTATTGTAAAAAATGACGAGTACGTGGTTGAAACTCAACGATACTTCAGGCGTCACTTTCATATCGGGCGCTATGGTGAAATACTGAGTCCAATACCACTTTAAGGTGGGTGAATGCATTTAGATCTAAGGGATCTGTTATGAAAACAAAGCCACCTGGCCCCACTCACTCTGGATTCAGCGCAGTCCCGGCCGTTCTGCCAGGCGTCACGCTACGGAACTTGGACTGAGTATGAGCACAGTAAAGCGTATCTTACACAAGGATTTAGGGTTACACCCGTATAAAATTATGATTGTACAGAAGTTAAATACTGCAGATCAACAACACCTCACGTTTGCTGTGACAGTTTTAAACATATTTGAAGAGTAAGAGGAACTGACGAATTTAATGAATGAGGAAGCACTTTTTCATTTGAATGGGGCTGTTAATAAACAGAACTACCGTTATTGGGTTTTGGAAAATCCTCGTGTGCTAAAGCAAAGACCATTAAACAGTCCAAAAGTGACCGTTTGGTGCTCTGTAGGAAAGTGTGGGATTTTTCTTCGGTATTTTCACGGTTTTGTGATGCTGCGTAGCCTCCAAGCTCACCCGACAGTAAAGCGTATCTTACACAAGGATTTAGGGTCACACCCATATAAAATTATGATTGTACAGGAGTTAAATGCTACAGATCATCAACAACACCTCACGTTTGCTGTGACAGTTTTAAACATAATTGAAGAGTAAGAGGAACTGACGATTTTGATGAATGATGAAGCTCTTTTTCATTTGAATGGGGCTGTTAAGGTTGTGCGATCAAAAAAACAATTATGGATATTTTAGCTTAAAATAACTCACACAAGTTTGGAGACATGTTATTTTCACATAGAAATTTTTTTTTTAATTTTAAAGTGTTTTTGGGGGGGGGTATTATATGGCCTTTTTTGTGTTTTAGTCAATCCACACCCACGTGTAAACGGAAGAAGCAATTTAAACCAAATTTTGGAGTTATATGCTACTAAACATGACCAATACCTTAATTACCCTCATTTTGCCATATCGGAAATTTTTAAAAAAACTGTTTTTTTGAAAAAAATATAAAAAATATATTTTTTATTGAATCAAAATTTAAACTTCATAGCGAGGTGCAGATAGGTTTGAAGCTTATTTTCCAAAAAAATATCTGTTCTAGACGAAATCGTTTAACCGTGAGGTTGTTTTAAAAAAATTGGCTTACTCCTGCAAATGAAAAGATGCATCCCGCAAACTTACTTCTCTGTCTAACAGTCGCGCTCTCTCTTGCTCCCCCCTTCACCGGCACGTCAATTCCCCCACTACTTGGTCTCTCGCCATTGGCAATTCTCTTTTGCGTACACTTTTACTGTATCAATGTGTGCTTGTTTCGGTAATATAAATGGCTACTATGGAGTTGTACTATGTTTTGACGAATTAAATATTTTAGAAATACAGTATTATAAAATGTTGTATAAATAAAAACACGATTTATGCATTAATATTTCGATGTTTCTAACATTTATTTATCTTTTATTATTGTATTACATTTATTTTTATTTATTGAATATAACAAACAAAAACAATGACGTATTGTTGAAGTAAAACAATTAGTAGACCTGAAACGGAGAGCCCGAAAAAAATGGCAAATTAGTCGTACTCCTGAAAATAAAAGCAGACTCAACAATTTAATAAATAAACTTAAGGAATTCATAAAAGAAGTTAAAAACAAAACAATTAATAAATATTTAGAAAACCTAACAGCTGAAAAAGACACTGACTACTCATTATGGCGTGCCACCAAAGGATTTTTTTTTCCCGGCGAAAAACCGTTCAGGTTATCATCGCTGTCACGAAAAATGAAAGTATATATATAAAAAAAAAGAAAATTGAACAAAATTTTACTTAAGAAAAAAATAACAACAAAAACAACAACAACAAACTATAACAGTAAAAATAAATTAAATTTCAAATTTAGATAACAGGTATAGATATATTACACTTAAAAACTAAATAACAATAAATAATGAATAAAATTTAATAACAACTCGTAAAACTATGCATTGACATAACAGAAATAAAGTTTTTAGATAAAATAAATAAATAATATAACACAAGAAATAACAACTATATAAATTAAATTTTATTTTAAAACATTCAGACGATGAAGGAAGTCTAGAACCCGGTCAACGGCCGAGGCACTATCTCCCAACATCGTCTGCAAACAGTTGCTCAGACCACACATAACACGCACATTTTGAAAACCATCACAATCGAGCAGTATATGTTTAATTGTGATGGTTTCCCTACAGAATTCGCATTCAGGTGGGTCCCCGCGTTCCATCAGAAATCCATGCGTTAACATGGAGTGACCAATGCGAAGGCGGGTGATCACCACCTCTTCTCTACGACTTGCACGTATTGACGACCCCCAAGGACGGACAGTATTTTTAATTACCCTCAATTTGTTACTGCTTGTAGCTGCCCATTCATTTTCCCACTGCAGAAGAATTAAATGTTTTACGTGACAAAGGAAGTCAGACACGATTACACGTTGAGTGCATGGCGGAAGAAGAGTTGCTTCCTTTGCCGCATTATCCGCTACAGTGTTTCCAATGATTCCACAGTGGCCAGGAATCCAGATAAATGATACTCTTGCACCTCGTAGTTCAAGTCTATGGACAGAGCACAGAATATCTTGAACCAGAGGGTTTACCGAATACATATCCTGGATTGCCTGGAGGGCACTTTTTGAATCAGAACAAACTACGTAATGCAAACTATCGAATTCAATAGTGTTCAGAGCCTTTAAGATGGCAAAGAGTTCAGCTGTAAAGACACTACAAGTTGAGGGTAATCCATACTTATACGTTTCGTCCAGTGAGTAAAATGCACAGCCAACATTGTTATTCATCTTAGAGCCATCTGTGAAAATAAATTTAGCAGATGGATATGAACTAGTCAGTCGAAAAAACTCACGTTGATACACAATGTTAGGAGTGTTGTCTTTCTGGTATGCACACAAGGAGAAATCAAATGTCGGCATATTGATTTTCCATGGAGGGACAAGACAAAAGGACCTTTCAAACATTGGGGGTAGTTCAATACGTAAGTCATCAAAAATACGGGAAGTTCTAATACCAAGAGGAGCAGTAGCATTCGGTCGAGTTTCATACTGTCGCACCAATTGATTTTTTAAAACTGTATTAAAAGCAGGGTGCCAAGGTTTAGATGATAAATTGCTTACATAAGTTAGCTGTAGTTTCTGTCTCCGTCGAAAGAGTGAAGGTTCCCCAGTCTCGGCGAGAATGCTTACAACGGGACTAGAACGGAAGGCTCCAGAGACGAGTCGTATTGCAGAGTGATGGACTGGGTCTATTTTTTTTAATACGGATGGTCGTGCAGACGAATATACAATGCTGCCATAATCAATTCGCGAACGAATCACCGCACGGTAAAACACCAGCATACAGGTCCTATCAGCGCCCCATCGAGAACCACTAAGCACCCTCAACATATCGAGAATTTTGTTACATCGTAACTTTAAATCACGCTAATGAGGGTTCCATGATAGTCTTTGGTCGAATATTAACCCCAAAAATCGAACAGATGGAATGGTCCGAATTTCTGTACCATCGAGAAATATTGAAGGAGTTCGGATCTGTCGACGGCGACTGAAGGCAATACATTGAGTTTTAGCGGCAGAAAATTTAAAACCAGTAGAATTCATCCATGACTGCAATCTATTTACTGTAAGCTGAAGTGTTCTTTCAGCTGTGGCCAAACTTCTAGCACCAACATAAATTGCAAAGTCATCCACAAATAGAGAGCAGCGAACAGGAGACCGCACATTAGTAGTTATACTATTGATAGCAACGGCAAACAAGGTCACACTAAGTACACTTCCCTGCGGGACGCCATTCTCTAACCGAAAACGATCTGACACACAACAGCTCCAATAGCCATTAAATTTGCTTACGGAAACTCGTTTGCAATAACCAGTTACATAAAGTATAATAATAATATTTAAACGTATTGATTTTGTCCGATATAAAAGCATTTTTCTTGTGTGTAAATGAAAAATGTGTAAATGAAATTGTGTAATGAACTGCGGAGAAGGGTGCGGAAGGCGGCGTATAATTAAAAATAGCTGCGAGCTGATTAAATTAAGCCAAACCACCCCGGTGGCGCGCAGGGCGAGGGGAGGAAAATTGGAAAATAGTATTGAAAAACTGTGAAACGAATGTTGCCTTCTAAATCGGAAAATTATTGCCACTGTATAATTTCAAACTTATCGGTCAGAATTACATAGTTTTTTTTTTGAGGCGAAAAACCGTTAAGGTTATCATCGCCGTCACGCAAAATGAAAGTATAAAAAACAATTAACAAAAATTTACTTAAAAAAAGACAACATAACAGGTATAACTATATTATAATAACGAGTACTTAAGAACAAAATAACAATGAATAAAATTTAATAAGAATTCGTAAAGTATATTTTTCCCCGGCGAAAAACCATTAAGGTTATCATCGCCGTCACGCAAAATAAAAGTATACATACATACATACATATATATATATATATATATATATATATATATATATATATATATATATATAAAACAACAAACTATAACAGTAAAAATAAATAAAACAAAAATTAAATAACAGGTATAACTATATTACAATAACGAATATTTAAGAACTAAATAACAATGAATAAACTTTAATAACAATTCGTAAAAGTATATATAAACACAACAAAGATAAAGTTATTTAGAGAAAATAATTACATAAAATAAAATAAAAAGGGATGTAAATTGTCCCTGAAAAAAAAATATGTGAGTACAATGTACAAAGCAAAATTAAAAATAAAAATAATAACAATAACAACAATAAGTTAAATTTTATTTAAAAGATCCAAGCGACGCAAGAATGTTAGTACTCAATAGCCGTAGAATCATCTTTTAATATTTCCTCGAAATTGACGCCTAGTCCACATAATCGGCGCATGTTCCTTAGACCATCGTAAAAGTATATATAAACATATTAGAAATACAGTTGTTAGGAGAAAATAAATAAATAAAATAAAATAAAAAGGGATGTAAATTGTCCTTTAAAAATAATATTAAAAAAGTATTAAAAAAATAAAACAAAGGTCAGAATTACGTATTTTTATTATTTCATTATAAGACACAGTTTTAGATTTATTGGGCGGAAACCTACAAGATTATCATCATCGGAAAATAGAAAAAGAAGAGAAATGTATTAACGATAATATTATTGACAATAAAATAAAAGATTTAGGTGTTTTTGAAGTAAAACAAAATTACAATAACGAATACTTGAAAATTAAATAACAGAGATAAAGTTATTTGGAAAATAAAATGAAGTAAACAAGGATGTGAATTGTCCCTGGAAAGAAAACAACAAATAAACAATGCGCGTTACAAAATTTAATAATAAAAAGTAAATTTTATTTAAAACATTTAAGTGACGCAAGAACATTAGTACTCGGTCAATAGACGAAGTATCATCTTTTAAAGTGTCCTAGTAAATGAAAACACTTGGGAAAGTCCTACACGACTTCTCGTACCCACAAAGACAAGCAATAAACGTCTTAAATAAACAGTGACTTTTTAATGAATTTCTACTATTAGAGCGCCATCACTGTAAGAAAACCCAGACTGTGACCTTGAAATGAGCATCGATACTGACTTCTATATTACTTCTTCAGAGGTCATTAAAATTTGTTCGCAATTTTAATCCGATTTGATTCAACAACAAAAATCGATTTTGTTAACAGCTTGCACAAATTCATTTAGCCAGCAAAATTCGTTTAACAATTTCAAAATGGCGGTATTTTCAAAATTTTTCTTAAATATTTTATCTCTGTACAGTGACTCGTACAAGTTACTAGCGTCGTTTAAAGATTACGTTACGGATTTTGGTTACGGAAAGAGTCTGTGATTTTTTTTCTGTTCCCGTGTAAATTCGTGTGTACAAAATATTCTGGCAAAACGAGCCAAAAGAAGTTTTCACTTAAAAAAATGTAAGTGTTCAAATGAATGTAGGTGTACGAGGCGTGGCTATTAAATAACGAGACTGACGCTGCGGCGGAACAAGTGCGCATGCGCCAACCGCCATTAACCGACAGCTGTTTAGTGTGAAGCTTTCTCTTCAGAATGCAGTTAGTCTCGTTTGTGTAACCAACACCGTTTAGTCATAACCTTCATTTCCGTTAGTGTGTTATTTTGTTTTGCCGGAAAAAATGGTTAGTGTAATAATAGAGCAACGAATTGTTGTTAAATTTCACTTTAAACTTGCAAAAACCGCTACTGAAACTTATAATTTACTGTCTGGCAGTTTATCGCGGGCACGTGTTTTTGAATGGTTTAAGCGTTTTCAAGATGGCCGACAAGACGTTGAAGATGATTCGCGGCCAGACGTCGAAAACATCCGATGACAATGTCGAAAAATTTGCTAATTTGATTCGGTCAGACCGTCGACTAAGTATTCGTGCAATTGGTGAAACTGTATGCATTGATAAAGAATGTGTACGGCAAATTTTATGTGACAATTTGAACATGCGAAAAGTGTGTGCCAAAATGGTGCCAAAAATTCTCACGTTTGAACAAGCAGCTCGAAAAAATGTTTGTTTTGACACTTTGGATGCCATTGAAAATGACCCAAATGTATTGGAAAGGATAATAACATGTGATGAATCGTGGTTTTTTATGTATGATCCGGAAACAAAGCGTCAATCCATGTCTTGGAAGACCCCAACTTCACCGAGAGCCAAAAAAGCAAGAATCAGCAAGTCAAAATTTAAAGCAATGATGATTGTTTTTTACGATATTCATGGGATTGTGTACCTTCACTGGCTTCCTGAAGGTTAAACAATTAATCAACATTACTACCTTGAAGTAAACTACGTGAAAGAGTAAGGGATAAACGACCATGATGGAAGAATAAATCATGGGTTTTCACCAAGACAATACGCCAGCTCATTCCGCGTTATCTGTCAAGAGGTTCTTGGCCAAGTACAGCATCCCAGTGTGAGAACATCCACCTTACTCACCAGACCTTGCACCATGTGACGTTTATCTGTTCCCTAAGGTGAAATCTGCATTAAAAGGGACAAGATTTGAGTCCGTGGAAGCTGTAAAAGTGAAAGCGGCAAGAGTCCTGAAGGAGTTGTCAGAAAATGACTTCCAGCACTGTTTCCAACAATAGAAAATTCGCATGGAGCGTTGTAGGGATAGATAAGGTATGTATAATAAGTAATTATTATAAAATGAAAATATTGTTTTTTTACAAAGTCAGTCTCGTTATTTAATAGCCACACCTCGTATAATTACCGTAAAGTGTAATAGTATCTCCACAAAATTGAGATGTACGTGGTTCCCGACGTCCTGTTAGAACACTACGTGTATGACCAACGCCCCCGCAGGGGGGTGCAGACTAGCTGCACCTATTGAGAGGATTTAGTCGTTCCTCGCGGTACCCGAGTTTACAACACTACACATACGATTTTAACACTTTACACTCACACCTGCATTTAGGGAGGCGATAATAGCCTCAATGTGCTTTTCGCCTTAAAATAACAATAACAAAATAATAACAACAACGCTGAAACAAGTAACCACTACTTCTATCCTACGACTTGCACGTATTGAATACCTCGAAATCAACCAATAAATCCAGCAAACATGCTCAAAAATTAAAACTCTCGATAGATACTCGACAAATGGCCGGCATACAATAAAAGCAAGAAAGTGAAATATATTTTCACGGCCTTAAGTTAGCGTACGAACAGTATTTTGGCAGTAAAAAGGAAATATAAATCAGCTCGAGTCAATAGTTGCTCTCTGCCCACAACACATTAATAAAACACCGGCTCTGCGGAAGTGAAAAAGCCGGCACAAAAGTGACAACTTATTTTTGGCCGCGTTCCAACATTGTGGTTTGTGTAACCCCGAACCGACTCGTTACCTTGGCAAACAAATCACTTTAAATGTTGCGGGATTCTATTTAAAATTGTTTACTTATTGCTGTTATATTCCTGTTGTTATTATTGTTTAATTTATCCCGGCGAAAAACCGTAAGGCCGTGACACGAATGTGAAATAACACAACTAAGTTATTTTAATTATAAATACACATCAAATGTTAAAATAAACAAATAAATGCTTACAAAATAAAATACCAATTATAAATATTTCTTCTTCTTCTTTCGAGGAGGCCTGCTAGGGACCACGTGACAATTTCAATTCTTCACATTTAGCTGTTTCTCTTCCGTTCCCTCCAATACTCCCTCATCCTTTCACTATACAGCTTCTTTCTGTCTTCGGACCACTTAGCACCAGGTTTCTTCTGCAATCTTCCCTGGAATCCCTCCATACTCAATATCCTCTTTCTAAAAATCTCTCTGTTCAGCGTCTCTTCTTCTTTTATATTATTTCTTTCTAAATCTTTCCTTACCTCTTGAATCCAACTAGTTGTTGAGTTTTCCCCATAGGTACTTGAGTATCCTTTTCGCTAGTGTTGAATCATTCATCCTGTACATATGTCCAAAAAATTGCAGTCTTCTCTTCCTTATCGTCTCTGTCATGTCCTCTATGTTCCTGTATATTTCATCATTAGATCTTAGTTTCCATGTTTCTTTAGTTTTCACTGGGCCTAAAATTTTTCTCATGATTCTCCTTTTTATTATTTTCAGTTTATCTAAACTATAATTCAGTACCAAGCATTTACTTGCGTACAGGCATTCCGGTTTCACTACTGTAGTGTAGTGCCTTATTTTAAGATGTTTAGATAAGCACATTTTGTTATAACAATTTTTAGTGATTCCATATGCTCTTTCCATTTTGCGTACCCTTTCTTCAACAGCAGACTTCTCCAAGCCATTGTCTTGGATCATTTCTCCCAAATATTTGAATTTCTTTACTTTTTCCCCTGCACCAATATCCGTAACCAAAAAATTTGGAGTGTTTTTGATGTTTGTAATAAATTCAGTTTTTTCTACGGAGATTCTCAAACCTGTTTTATTAGCTATTTCATTTAAGAGATTGATTTGTATTGCTGCATTTCTTAGGGTGTCCGACAATACAGCAAAATCGTCTGCAAATGCCAGGCAACTTACTTCAATGCTTTTGTTTTCTTCCCCAAAGTTACTGGCGAAATGTTATGTTCCTTTAGCTTCACATTCCAAATTCTGACAATTTTTCTAGAACACAGTTGAACAGAAGAGGTGACAAACCTTGCCGTACACCTGTATTTATCTTAATAGGTTTTGATATCTCACCCATAAATTTTACTTTTGAAATCGTGTTAGTAAGTGTTTCACGTATTAAGTTTGCCAATTTATTTTTAACTCCAAATTCACGTAGAAATTGTTTTATCTATGGTTTCTCTACCAACCGAGTCAAAAGCCTTTTTAAAATCTACAAAAGTCACAACTATGTCTTTTGAATTTAGTAACCTATGGCGAATGACAGATTTTAAGTTCTGAGCAAGATCTACCTTTTCGAAAACCAGGTTGATACTATCCCAGTTGATTGTCAAGTGATGTTTCTACTCTATTCAGCAGGATCCTTGAGAATAACTTATATGCAATTTGCAGAAGAGATATAGTTGCCTCTATAGTTCTCTACATATTGTTTGTCCCCTTTCTTATGCAATGGGTGTATTAGAGCCACTTTCCATTCCTCTGGAAACCTATGTGTTCTCCAAATATCTTCAAAAATTAACTGCAGCTCTTCAATGAGTTTTGATTGAGACCATTTCAGAAGTTCAGCTGTTATAGAGTTCTCTCCGCTAGCTTTATTATTTTTTAAATTGTTAATTGCTTCTAGAATTTCTTCAACATTGGGTGATATATCTTCTTCTAGATTTTCAGCTGTTTGAGAGAATTCCAACTTATGTTCTGGTTCAGTGCAGTTTAAAAGTTTATCAAAGTGCTTCGCAAGTAAATTATAAATATATATATTTTTTTTTAATTACGGCTTTTGGCGAAAAGCACAAGAAGGCTATCTCTTACTAAAAACTAAAACACTATAGACACTAAAAATAGATAACATTATTTAAATATACAAATTTAATAAAGAAGGTTTAACAGAAATAAAAATTTGAAAACAAAACAAATATTCAATTTAATTTAAATATATAAACAAAATAAATATTTTAATATTAAAAAAAATTATATTTACACTGTTCAACAATACCTTAGCTAGAGTAATTCAAATACGACGTAAAAAATTAAAAACTCGGTCAATGACCGATGTATCACTTTTTAAAATTACCTCCATAGAGGCACCCAACCCACACATTTGACGCATGATTTTGAAACCATCACAATCCAGAAGAAAATGATATTTACTAGGAACTAGTTAACAATAATATATTTTAAAAACAACATACACAATTTATTGTAGAGCTGTACATGGGACCTACAATAATAACAATAATAAATTAAACAAATATAAAACATGCTTAAAACTAATTAACAAAGAATACAACCGAAATATACAATTAATTTTAGGGCTGTAAAAGGGCCCTACAATATTATTTTCGTTAGTATTAAATTTTATTAAATAAATCAAAACGATGAAGGAAGTCTACAGTCTGGTCGATGGCCGAGATATCGTCTATAAACACCTCATTTACATCTAAACCACATATTTCGGAAACCACCGCAATTGAGCAATACATGTCTTACTGCGATGGTTTCCCTACAGAACTTGCATTCAGGTGGGACCCCGCCCCCATGGTAACAAGGAATGACCATATTACTGTTTAATTTTGTATACAGGATCAACGCTCGTTCTCAACTTGTCTGAACACTTCTTGTACTTTGTAATTGGAAAGAGGCAAACATAACCACTGTGACAGCGGTTTCCAAACTATGGATCGGCGGTGGGCAGCGGGAGGGCAGACGGTGAAAACTTCTGTGTTCTCTCGACTGCAAAAAAATGAACATCTCAAGAAATATGACCTGCTTCACTGCCAATTGTGAAGTTACAGAAAAACAGACATTTTCGAAATAAAGTGAAATAGGAGAATGCAGCCGTTGAGTTTATTTCTGTTAGCAAAGTGACCACGCCGTCGCCTTTTGTCTGTCCGTCTGGATCGTGGGGAACCTGGTGAAGGTGTTTACCCGTTGCTCGCGTTAATGCTGGAACTACGACGTACGTCTAGCTAGTTTGTATTCGGTTTTCTTTTAATTAGTTTGTATCTAATTAAATTTAAAAAATAATAATTAAAAAATTATATTTTCTTTGAAAAAATATTTAAAAAATCAGTTCTATACTTTATTTTGGCCGCCATTTTTTTTTTCCTACAAACATCAACCAGATGCAATTCTCACTTGTTTCTGGTATCTTCTTTAAAAAGTATGTACAGTTTCAAAATGATCAATAGAGGAATGAGAAAATAATGGAGGATCAAACGCGTGAACCTCTTCGTGGGACACACTGTATATATAGTTTCAAGATATTAATCACGTATCGACAGTACATTATCCGAAGTAATTACTAATAAATTAAACGATAAGCGCTACTCGAAACACTGTATCAGCAAGTTTATCATTGGATGCACTTTAATTAACGAAATGAAACGGAACAAATGCATTTAAAAATTTCCTGTTTAACGCGAACGCCATTGAATGTGCAAGGAAACTTGTATCCGTGTTTCAGTTCGGCTTTCAACGACAGCTTTAAATTAGTGTGCAAACTTAATGTTACTTAAGGATGTATAAAGTCTTTCAACTAAGTTAAAATTTGAAATAATTAGTCTGTAACTAGAGTTCTACTTTACGATGCTGATCGTTATTGTGTGCTTGTTTATGGGATTTATTAAACAACGTTTGTTACTTTTCTTGTTGCCATTGAAACGAATTTGTCACAACATCGTATTGCAACAATGGCAAAACACTGTTACTCGAATACGTGCCAGATAATGTGACAGCGCAACTGTTACTGTGTAATGAGATTTAGTGCGATTTCATACATAACGAGAGTAATTCATACATCACGAGGGACATTTATACATAACGAGAGATATTTATACATAACGAGAGATATTAATAAATAAAGAGAAATACTCATATATCACGAGAGATATTTATACATAACGAGAGATATTAATAAATAAATAGAAATATTCATACTTAACGAGAGATATTCATACATCACGAGAGATATTTGTATATCACGAGAGATATTTATATATAACCAGAGATATTCATACATCACGAGAGATATTCATACATCACGAGAGATATTCATATATCAAGAGAGATATTCATATATCACGAGAGATATTCGTATATCACGACAGATATTTATACATAACGAGAGATATTTATATAAAACGAGAAATATCATACATAGCGAGAAATATTCATAAATAATGGGAGATATTCATATATAACGAGATATATTCTTACATAACTAGTGATATTCATAAATAATGAGAGATATTCAATCATAACGAGATATATGTACATGACTAGATATCCATACATAAAGAGAAATATTCGTACATAACGAGATATATTCATACATGATGAGATATTCATATATATATATATATATATATATATATATATATATATATATATATATATATATATATATATATAAAACAAGAGATATTCATATATCACACGATATGTCCATATACAACTAGTGATAATCATATATAATGAGAGATATTCGTGCATAACGAGATATATTCATATATAACGAGATATTCATACATGACTAGAGATATTCATACATAACGACAGAAATTCATATATCACGATAGATGTCTATGGACATCTGTGGCAACGTCAAACTTTACGAGAGATATTCATACATAAAAAGAGATATTCATACATAACGAGAGATATTCATACATAACAAGAGATATTCATACATAACGAGATATAGCATACATAACATGAGATACTCATACGTAACAAGAGATATTCATAAATAACAAGAGATATTCATACATAACGAGAGATATTTATACATAATGAGAGATATTCATACATAACAAGAGATATTCATACATGTCGAGATAATCGTCAAGTAGAAAATCTGCGCTTAAAGATAAACACACGAGAACAGAAAAGAGTTGTATGCGCTGAATTCTGATTTGAGTATAATGAATTACGTTAGTTGGTTTTTTTTTTTGATACAGCTTTTGGCAAAAACCACATGAAGGCTATCATCGCCGTCCAGCAAAATGTCCTACATTGGTGGATGGGTGGAAACCAAAACTAAACATTATTAATACTATACTAAACTAATACTAAAACTATAACACTATACAAACTAAAACTAGATAACATTAAAAAAATGGATTTACTTTTTTTTATTTAAATAGACATCGTTACAAAAATAATCGACGTTGGATTCGAAATCGAATGTCCCGAACCCAAAAAATCAATCTCACGCAAATTGTATACACACTTCGAATTAATTGTTTCGTTTGAAAGCGAAGGTAATAGATTTAACCCCTTTCATGTCAGTCGATTTTGAAATCCATTCTTAGATAAGGCAGACTACTATATAACCACATCTTAATTGTGAAATTTCAACTCTAGCTATTGGGTTTTAGAGTACTGGAATGGAGTCGACGTTTCCGAGGATTTTTAGTGAATTCACACACACACACACACACACACACACACACACACACACACACACACACACACACACACACACACACACACACACACACACACACACACACACACACACACACACACACACACACACACGAAATGTTATTATATTATAATGTTGTATATTATATAACTACAATTCCAAAAATCTGTAGATCAGGATCGATGCACTTTTCAAGACATGTTCCATTTCTTACCACAATAGTTCATAGTTCACTGAAAAATCGCTAAAAGGGGTAAAAACATTGTAACCACAATACACTAATATTTTTTGCTCGTATAGGTTTTAAAAGGTATATTATTGTTCTACTGCTCGGGTTGGCCCGCTGAAAGAGGTTACTAGAGAAGTATTAATGGTAAAACTGGTTCTATATTCCCTAATGAGTTGATTTTCCTTAAAACATCTCCCACGATTTATTGCAATCGATTAATATTTTAAACGAATAATCTTGAAGCATTTTCCGCGCTAACGTTGCATGGCGAGAATAATGTTTATAATTAATTATAAAAATATATGCAGATTTCTGTGGTAAGACTTCTGGCGAAGCTTTGTTACAGCAATCCATCGGTGTCAACCTCCATTGTTTCTGTGCTAACATTACGTTAACTAAAATTAGGACTGTTCCTATTGGTTCACGATTTCTTTAATTAAGTCCAGTTGTTTCACGATTTCGTTAATTGTCCAGTTGTTTCATGATTCGTTAAGTCCAGTTGTTTCACGATTTCGTTAAGTTCAATTGTTTAACGATTTCATTAAGTCCAGTTGTTTCACGATTTCGTTTATGAAGTCCAGTTGTACCACGATATCGTAATTTAACTTCAGTTGTTTCAAGATTTCGTTAATTAAGTCCAGTTGTTTCACGGTTTCGTTAATTAAGTCCAGTTGTTTCACGGTTTCGTTAATAAAGTTCAGTTGTTTCACGATTTAGTTAAGTCCAATTGTTTCACGATTTTGTTAATTAAGTCTAGTTGTTTCACGATTTTGTTCATTAATTCCAGTTGTTTCACGATTTCGTTAATTAATTATTGACTAATTAAATTATTAATTATTTCGTTAATTAATTATTAACTATCGTCCAGTTGTATCACGATTTCGTTAAGTTCAATTGTTTAACGACTTCGTTAAGTCCAGTTGTTTCACGATTTCGTTTATTAAGTCCAGTTGTACCACGATATCGTAATTTAAGTCCAGTTATTTCAAGATTTCGTTAATTAAGTCCAGTTGTTTCACGGTTTCGTTAATTAATTATTGATTAATTAAACTATTAATTATTTCGTTAATTAATTATTAACTATCGGTTAGATGTTTCAAGATTTAGTTAAGTTAAATTGTTTAACGATTTCGTTAAGGGCCAGTTGTTTCACGATTTCGTTTATTAAGTCCAGTTGTATCACGATATCGTAATTTAAGTCCAGTTGTTTCAAGATTTCGTTAATTAAGTCCAGTTGTTTCACGATTTCGTTAATTAAGTCCAGTTGTTTCACGGTTTCGTTATAAAGTTCAGTTGTTTCACGATTTAGTTAAGTCCAATTGTTTCACGATTTTGTTAATTAAGTCTAGTTGTTTCACGATTTCGTTAATTAATTATTGACTAATTAAATTATTAATTATTTCGTTAATTAATTATTAACTATCGTCCAGTTGCTTCACGATTTCTTTAAGTCTAATTGTTTCACGATTTCGTTAATTAAGTCCATTTTTTTTTTTTTTTTTTTTTTTGAATACAGCTTTTGGCGAAAAGCACATACAGGCTATCATCGCCGTCCAGCAAAATGTCCTACATTGGGGATGGGTGGAAAATAAATCTAAACATTATTAATATTATACTAAACTAATACTAAAACTATAAAACTATAACTAAAACTATAACACTATACATCCTAAATCTAGAAAAAAAAAATTATATACATATTTACACCGTTATGCTGTTCAACAATACCATAGTTAGAATAACTCAAAAACATTTATACGACGTAAAAAATTTAGAACTCGGTCAATGACCGTTGAATCATCTTTTAAAATTGCTTCCATAGAGGAATCCAATCCACACATTTGACGCATGCTTTTGAAACCATCACAATCCAGAAGTAATGTTTGATTGTGATGATATCACCACAAAACTGACATGTAGGTGGGTCCCCACGCGCCATAAGAAATCCATGCGTCAACTTTGAATGTCCAATGCGAAGCCGGGTAACAACCACCTTTTCCCTACGACTATCAAGTATTGATGACCCCCAAGGACGAACAGTGCTCTTAATTACCCTCAATTTGTTATTGCCCAAGGCTACCCATTCATTTTCCCAAAGCGAATGAAGAAGATGTTTCGTTTCGCGAATAAAATCTGAACAAATAACACGTTGCGTGCTTGGCGGCAGCAGAGTAGCTTCCTTTGCCGCAATATCCGCTCTAGTGTTCCCAATTATCCCACTGTGACCAGGTACCCAACAAAATGTTGTTTTTACACCTCGTAGTTCAAGCCTATAGATGGAGCACAAGATATCTTGAACCAGAGGGTTTATTGAATACATGTCTTGTATAGCATGCAGTGCACTATTAGTATCGGAACACACTAGATAATGCACGAAATCGGATTCAACGGTGGAGTTCAGAGCTTTAAGGATGGCGAATAATTCGGCAGTAAAGACACTACAAACTGAGGGTAATCCATATTTCTTGGTTTGGCCTGTTCTGTAAAATGCACAACAGACGTTGTTCTCCAGTTTTGAACCATCAGTAAAAATAATTTCACTGAATGGGTAGGATTGAAGAACATGATGAAACTCCTGGCGATACACAATATCGGGGGTGTTATGTTTTGGAAAGGATAGCAATGATGACTCAAAGGTTGGCATTGGGATACACCATGGAGGGATAAAACATTGAGTCCTCTCAAACACTGAGGGCAGCTCAATACCCAAGTTGTCAAAAACACAGGAAGACCTAACGCCAAGCGGAGCAGTAGCATGCGGACGAGATTCATATTATCGGAGCAACTGATTATTGAAAACAATATTGTAAGCAGGGTGCCATGGCTTACATGATAAATTGCTTACGTAACTTACTTGCAACTGCTGTCTCCGTTGCGAGAGTGAAGGTTCACCAACTTCCGCCAGCATACTCACAACGGGACTAGAACGAAAAGCACCAGACGCAAGACGGATTGCAGAATGATGGACAGGATCTAGTATCTTTAATGCTACCATCTGATGAATAAACAATGCTACCATAATCAATTCGAGAACAAATGACCGCACGATAAAACATAAGCATACACGTCCTATCAGCGCCCCATCGTCCTTGTGGCTTGGTACACAATCTTTGGTCGGAAGTAGGTGGATTTAATATCAGAGGTACAGATTTTGCTGCCTTAGGCAGTAATTTTATGGTTGGTTTTTCATTTCGGATGGGTTTCACTTCTTTAGTGGCGCAATCAGACGATTGAATACCAGACAGTTTTGATTTGTTGGCTATAGGAGTGGTACTCGTAGAAATTAAAGTTAATAGCTGAGCTACTTGTTCGGATAATGCTTTGACGGCTTTGGTCAGTTCTTCACAATTTGAGCATGTTTTCTTGCTACTAGAGGCGACCGAAGCAAACGATTTGCCCTCAACGATTCTGGAACTTTTGAACGCTTTCTTAGCTTCAGAAAATGATACTTTATCCCGTGCCATAATAGTTAAAATTGCTTTCTCGTCCTTAAACTTTTGACAGTTGAAGGAACGAGCCTGATGGTCCCCACCACAATTGGGACACTTTGGGTCTTCTGTGCATCTCTCACTACCATGGCCACCGCAACCACAATTCCCACACACCTCAGGCTTCTTGCACGTAGATTTTTTTTTTTTTTTTTTTTTTTTTTTTTTTTTTTCGGCGAAAAACCGTTCGGGTTATCATCGCCGTAACGAAAAATGAAAGTACATAAAACAAAATTTAAACAAAATTTTACATAAGAATAAAACAACAACAACAAACTATAACATTAAAATAAATTAAAAATTTAGATAACAGGTATAGATTATATTACACTTAAGAACTAAATAACAATAAATAATCAATAAAATTTATTAACATTTCTTAAAACTATGCATAAACATAACAGAAATAAAGCTTTTAGATAAAATAAATAAATAAATAACACAAGAAATAACAACTATATAAATTAAATTTTATTTAAAACATTCAGACAATGAAGGAAGTCTAGAATCCGGTCAACGGCCGAGGCACTATCTCCCAACATCGTCTGCAAACAGTTGCTCAGACCACACATAAAACGCACATTTTGGAAACCATCACAATCGAGCAATATATGTCTTATTGTGATGGTTTCCCTACAGAACTCGCATTTAGGTGGGTCCCCGCGTTCCATCAGAAATCCATGCGTTAACATGGAGTGACCGATGCGAAGGCGGGTGATCACCACCTCTTCTCTACGACTTGCACGTATTGACGACCCCCAAGGACGAACTGTACTTTTAATTACCCTCAATTTGTTACAGCTTGTAGCTGCCCATTCATTTTCCCACTGTAGAAGAATTAAATGTTTTACGTGACAAAGAAAGTCAGACACTATTACACGTTCAGTGCATGGCAGCATAAAAGTTGCTTCCTTTGCCGCATTATCCGCTACAGTGTTTCCTAATATTCCACAGTGACCAGGAATCCAGATAAATGATACTCTTGCACCTCGTAGTTCAAGTCTATGGACAGAGCACAGAATATCTTGAACCAGAGGGTTTACCGAATACATGTCCCGGATTGCCTGGAGGGCACTTTTTGAATCAGAACAAACTACGAAATGCAAACTATCGAATTCAATAGTGTTCAGAGCCTTTAAGATGGCAAAGAGTTCGGCTGTAAAGACACTACAAGTTGAGGGTAATCCATACTTATACGTTTCGTCCAGTGAATAAAATGCGCACCCAACATTGTTATTCATCTTAGAGCCATCTGTGAAAATAAATTTAGCAGATGGATATAAACTAGTCAGTCGAAAAAACTCACGTTGATACACAATGTTAGGAGTGTTGTCTTTCTGGTATGCACACAAGGAGAAATCAAAGGTCGGCATATTGATTTTTCACGGAGGGACAAGACAAAAGGACCTTTCAAACATTGGGGGTAGTTCAATACGTAAGTCATCAAAAATACGGGAAGTTCTAATACCAAGAGGAGCAGTAGCATTCGGTCGAGTTTCATACTGTCGCACCAATTGATTTTTGAAAACTGTATTAAAAGCAGGGTGCCATGGTTTAGATGATAAATTGCTTAAATAAGTTAACTGTAGTTTCTGTCTCCGTCGAGAGTGAAGGTTCCCCAGCATCGGCGAGAATACTCACGACGGGACTTGAACGGAAAGCACCAGAAACAAGGCGGATTGCAGAGTTATGGACGGGATCTAGTTGCTTTAAAATCGATGGTCTAGCAGATGAATAAACAATGCTGCCATAATCAATTCGCGAACGAATTACGGCACGGTAAAACATCAGCATACAGGTCCTATCAGCACCCCATCGAGACCCACTAAGAACCCTCAACATATCCAGGATTTTATTACATCTTAATTTTAAATCACGCACGTGAGGGCTCCACGAGAGCCTTTCGTCGAGTATTAGACCCAAGAATCGAACGGATGGAGAAGTCCGAAGCTGTATACCATCAAGATATAACGACGGAGCCTGGATCTGTCGACGGCGACTGAAAGCAATACACTGAGTTTTAGCAGCGGAGAATTTAAAGCCAGTAGTTCTCGTCCAGTTCTGCAACCTATTTATTACCAGCTGAAGGGATCTTTCAGCTGTTGCCATGTTTCTGGTGCTTACGTAAATAGCAAAATCGTCTACAAAGAGAGAACATCTGACAGGGGACCGTACGTTAGACGTTATGCTATTGATTGCAATAGCAAACAGAGTAACACTAAGTACACTCCCCTGTGGAACACCATTCTCTAAGTAGAAGCGATCTGATAGCGTATTACCAAGACGCACCCTAAAATACCTATTACTAAGGAAGTTTTGGATAAAATACAGAATCCTGCCTTGTATACCCCATGATTTTAAAGTGTTCAAAATTCCCTTCTCCAAGCCATGTCGTATGCCTTCTCTAAGTCGAAAAAACAGCTACTAGTGTTTGACGCAAGAGAAACGCATTTTGTATTGCAGCTTCCAAAGACACTAATTGATCCACAGAACATCGTCCTTGCCTAAAGCCGCACTGGTCTTTGCAAAGTAAATTGTTGGTTTCCAAATACCATACAAGGCGACGATTTACCATTTTTTCTACCAGCTTGCAAAGAACGCTGGTAAGAGAAATCGGACGATAGCTACTTGCATCAGTTTTATCTTTACCTGGCTTAAGAATAGGAATTACTATTGCTTCCAACCAAGCGTCAGGGAAAGTATGTTCATCGAATATACGATTGTATATCTCGAGGAGGGCAAGCCTACCTGACGCTGAAAGGTTTTTGATCATGGAATATACGAGGTTGTCAGGACCGGGAGCTGTGTCCTTCGTTGAAGACAGTGCAGATTCCAGCTCATGCAGAGTAAACAGCCTATTAAGAGGAGAGTCGTCAGAAATACCGATGGTGAACGGCAATGGTTCCACTGCACTTTTGTATTTACGAAAGGCAGCGTTATACGCCGTAGAACAGGAATAGCTAGCAAAGATGATCCTAATAAATTTACAATATCGGAACACTGAGAAACTAACTCTCCATTCGGCCGTTTAAGACCCATCAACTCCGTGGATGGTACACGGCCAGATATAGAGCGCAGTTTCTTCCAGACGACAGATGTTGGCGTTGTTCTGCATATTGTTCCGATATATTGCGACCAAGATTCCTTTCTACTTTGTCTAAAAATTCTTCGAGCTTTAGCTCTAAGAATTTTGTACCGCTCAAGATTTTCATCTGTCGGGCTTTTGTTGAATCTCCGTAGTGCTTTTCGGCGTAGACGCAAAGCCTCCTTACAGTCCTCATTCCACCAAGGAACAGATGGACGTGGTGGGTATGCGGATGATTTAGGATAACATCCTCGGCTACATTTAAAATCGTATTGGTGAATTTCTTAACCACTGTGTTAATGCAGTTCATTTCAATGTCTGGTGATACAAATCTTTTGCAAATTCTTCCCAATTTGCCTTTTTAAGGATCCAACGCGGCAGGCGTCGTTGCACATGAGCGAAAGTACAAAATGAAATATTAATGGGAGTATGATCACTGCCATACAGATCTGGTAACACCGACCATTCAAACTTTGTTGCCAAAACTGGACTACAAAATGTCAAATCGACAACTGTCCATCCGCCAGTAGATGCTGATAAATGAGTTGGAGAACCGTCATTTAGAAGGCACAAATCTAAGTTTGACCGTAGTCCTTCAATTCGTATTCCCCTTGAGTTACAGGATAAGGAACCCCATGAAGTATGGTGAGCGTTAAAATCACCTGTCAATAAAATCGGTTGTGGCAACTGAGATATTAAATCATATACTTCATGATGTTGGAAATTGTAACTAGGCGGCAAGTAAAGGCAACAGACGGTAACTTTGAATGGAACGGTAATCTGAACGGCAACAGCTTGTAAAGGAGTTATTATATTGACAGATATGGACTGGACAGAGTTGTGAACCAATATGGCTACGCCACCTCTGGCTCTTTCCTCAGTGACGAAATCTGTTCTGAAAATAGAATAACCCCTAAAATTGAAGGTGTGGGATTCATGCAAGTGCGTCTCTTGGAGACACATTATTAGAGGAGATGAATCTCGCACAAGAACTTTGAGATCTTCCATGTGGCTTCTTATCCCATTAATATTCCAC
This sequence comes from Callitettix versicolor, assembly GCA_022606455.1. Taxonomy (NCBI): domain Eukaryota; kingdom Metazoa; phylum Arthropoda; class Insecta; order Hemiptera; family Cercopidae; genus Callitettix; species Callitettix versicolor. Next base: position 17,094,915 of record CM040186.1, read on the forward strand.
TGTATCACATTGCTATTAATTGGAAATGCAGACATTGAAATAAAATAAATTAATATAGCAGCGGGTTCTGTTCGTTTTTATCATTTACTACTTTTGATTTATCAGAGTCTACCGACATCGAATCACTACTGTGATCAACAGACACAGAGTCACAACTGTGACTAATGTCAGACTCTGATGATTTTTTGGTTTTGTTTGCAAGAGGTTTGGTAGTGGAACCTCCTTTAGAAGTTTTTTCCGTTTTCTTTACAGGTTTGTTTACTGTGGCAGGATTTTTATTTTTAGGTCCAACTGTCGGTGGACAAGTGTTTGATTTTTTTTTTAAGAAATACTCTAGACCCGGAGTGGTTTTCTTATCAACGGGCGACGGGAGGTTTCTTAGTACTTGCGACGTTGTCATTAGAGGCTTCGTCACTGGAGATTTAGACTCTTTACATGAACTAGACCCAGAAGTAACTTTAGTAGGAGAAATCAATGAAGGACCTTTCTTAGCAACAGGAACCGAAATAGGTGTGACATTGGAGGATAACAGATTTAACAATTGAGCTACTTGATCCGTCAAAACTTTGACAGTTTTGGTTAGCTCATCACAATTCATACAAGATGATATTTTTGGATTAGATGTGACAGCTGCAAAAGATTTTCCATTGAGAACAGACATAGAGCTTTTGTGAACTCTCTTGGCTTCAGAGAAAGAAATCTTATCTTTGGCCATTATCGATAAAATTGACTTTTCTTCTTGAAACTTGGGGCAGTTTGGAGATCGGGCAGGATGCTCACCTCCACAGTTCACACAATGTGGGCTAGCCTGACAACCTTCACCACTATGACCCGCAGTACCGCAATTGCCGCAAACCTCGGGCTTCGAACACGAGGAACTCATATGGCCGAAACCTTGACATCTAAAACAACGCCTTGGGTTCGGAACATAAGGTCTGACCGACAGCCTTTGGTATCCGGCATAGATATACTCGGGTACAGTGGGTTTTCCAAATGTAAGAATTAAGGAGGCTGTGGGAATTTTTGTCCCTTATCTACTCGCATTATTCGATTTACATCGATTACTCCTTCCGAAGCCAATTCTGTCTTTATTTCTTGGGTATCAACGTAAACAAGATCTCTGCATGTTATGACACCCCTTGCAAAATTCAAGGTTCTGTGGGGTTCCACAGATACCCTGACATTCTCAAAGAATGATGTCATTTTAAGCAGCGACTGTGTCTGTTTGTCGCTGTGGGTTTGAACTAGTAAGGTCCCGTTTTGTAGTTTCTTGATTGAAACTACGGGACCCGCTTTTCCAACGATTGCCTTATTGATTATAAAAGGAGAGACTTTTCCAAGATCAGCTCCTTCGGAAGAATTTTTAAAAACGAGATATCTAATAGAAGGTAACATAGCGCTACCTCCTTCTTCTACTTTCGGATTACTGGGTAAATCTCCAACATCCTCACTACAAACAGACTCGTTTGACACGGTCACACGATGCCTCTTTAGACTCAGTTTGGCGTTTTGTTTTTTGGTATCCATAGTGTTATTTACCGAGCGATTCATGAATGCAGATTTTTCGAACAACTGGCACAGGGTGCACCCAAACGACCACCAGCAGCCCAGGATACTCGAACTAAAGCGAGAACCCCCAATAAAAAAAAAAAGAGAAAAAAAAAAAAAAAAAAAAAAAAAAAAAATTGAAAATGAAGAAAAAAATGGGGGGGACCTCCAGATATCCTGGAGCCGAAACACATGTCTGTCAGCACTCCAGAATATTTTAGGAATGGGTTCCGGTACAAAGTTACGGTTCCCCAAACCCAAGTACCACTGGCAGCCGCCCTCTATGTACTCACAGAATGCAACCATTTGTTTCGATAGACCCAGCTATGGGCTCCGACACCCATAACTCAACATTCATGTGCTTGCCAGACGCCTATAGGCTGCTCGGTCCCAGAACTTATCCCATCAGAGGTCCTCGGCAGTGCTAGGCACACATCAGGTTCCACATACTTGGCCCCGCCAAAGGAAATCAAGTAGTATGGCCACTCCCAGACGTAACGGAACAAGTACAGCAAATCCCTAAAATGTACGTGTGAGTGTAAAGTGTTTAAATCGTAAGTGTAGTGTTGTAAGTGTGTCTGCAAGACTCGGGTGCCGCGAGGTTCGTCTAGGTCCTCTCATTAGGTGCAGCTAGTCTGCACCCCCTGCGGGTGTGTATGTGTTTGTGTGAGGGAGTGTGTTTGTGGATGTTGCGTGTTGTGTGTATGTTGAGTAAATGAGTGAGAGTAGAATGAGCTAGAGGTATGGTGGGGTCGCTAAGCCCATCAGCTGCTCACGTCAGCTGCCTCCGCCGGCTCTTGCACGTAGAACTCACGTGTCCAAAGGCCTGACACTTAAAGCATCTTCTCGGGTTTGGAACGTAAGCTCGAACAGAAAGCCTTTGATATCCGGCAAATATATAAATGCAGTTCGAGTATAAAATGCATTCAAGTAAAAAATAAATTTTGCATCAGTTTGACAAAAAAGCGTGGGTTTAAAGCCATGAAAAAAGTATAAAGTTTGAAAATTAATTTTTTCTTTATATTATTTTTTTTCATTCAAGGATGGAGTGAAGAAGAGGTTGGTCATGGGTTGTTTCTCATTGACCTTACTGGGGGGTAATGCCTCTCGCGTCCGTGACATTCCTAAGTCACACGTGCCCCCTGGGTGGTGCTAAATGAGTGTCGCGATCGCCACAAAGAGTCTCCCAGCAGAAAATAATGATCGCCACAAGAAGAACCCAAAACTGCCCTTATCAGGGCAAAAATGACGATCTCCGCATCATTTTTTGGAATGCGGGTGGTTTAAATAATTCAAAATTTACTGAACTAAAAACAGTAATTTTTAATAGTGACGCAGACATAATCATTATTGTTGAAGCAGGAGCTTCCACAGAAGCTCAACAGTTTTATAAAATGACTAATTTTACAAATTTTATTCTAAAGAGATCGAGGCAGGTTGCATCAGGAATTATCATTGGTGTGAGAAACAGCATGGCAAGCAAGGCCATAACTCTACATGAAATGGATAACAGAGACAAACTTGAGGCTGTCTGCATTGATGTTTGGCCGAATGGTAAACACTACAGAGTGATTGGTCTGTACAACCCACCAACAAATGTCCCAAACCTGGACATGATTACTGATTTGTGCCAACATTGTAATAGCATTGTTGTTGGTGACTTCAACGCTCACTCAAACCGCTGGGGATACAGTTCCTCTAATGCAACCGGGAGGACCATCGAGGGCTTTATTGACCAGACCAATCTCGTTCGTGTGCCATATGACCCCACGTTCCTGTCGTTCTCTGGACACACAAGCACTCCTGACCTTGCCTTGGTTCATGCAAACCTGTCGCTGAGAGCAGAGCTAAGTCTTGAGAATGCCCTGGATGGATGCGGCCACCGTCCATTAAATTTGTTGATTGAGGGTAGAGATGGGGAATGCATAGCTCCTCGGCTCACCCGCTGGAACTTCAGAAAGGCTAACTGGAATAAATTCTCTCTCTTGACTGATGGATATGTCGATTTGCAACTTGTCGATAACAACCCTGATAAATCAATGGAAAGATTTAATAAAGCTATTACTAAGGCTGCACAAGAAAGCATACCGAGGGGCCAAGTTAAAAAGTACAAACCTTTCTGGAACAAAAACCTGAATGAACTTAAGAGACTGAGGAACATCGCTAGGAGGAAAGCTGAATCAACAAGAGATTTAGAGGACTGCATACAGCTTAGAAAAACCCAAGCTTCTCTTAGACGTGCTATTACACTTTCTAAAAGAGCCTCATACAGATCCTTCGTTGCCAACCTGGACTTTAGAAGGGATGGCTTAAAGGCCCATAGATTCATTTCCAGCCTGAACAACGACAAAAGCAGCCGGAAATGGGAACCAATTACCGTCAATGGCAAGCAGTTATCATGTCCCACAAGGATAGCCAATGCCCTTTGCAAACATTATGCCTCAGTAAGTCGACTAAGGGTAACCAGACATGAAAGAAAATTCTGTAGCACAATAAAAATCCACACTTGTCCTTCTGAGAATGAAACACAGTTTTTCTATAATGACTTCTCTTCCGATGAATTAGAACTAGCGATCTCTCCCTTAATAAAGGAAAATCTGCGGGTCCAGATTCTGTCTTTCCGGATTTTATTCGGCACCTAGGGCCAACAGCTAAAACAACATTCCTTAAACTAATTAACCTAACATGGAATGTTAGAGTGCCCCAGCAATGGAAGAAAGCAGAAGTTCTGTCGCTGCTTAAGAAGGGAAAACCAGCCAATGACCTCAGCAGCTACAGACCAATCTCTCTTACAAGTGTGACCTGCAAGGTAGCAGAAAAAATGGTTGAACGCAGACTTAGAGAGTTCTTTATGTCTTGACTTATGGAGTCAACAGGAGCCATAAGTGAATGCCAGGCGGGTTTCCGTAAACATAGATCCACCATGGACCAGGTTGTAAAATTTTCACAGGCAGTAAAGGATGGTTTCCATAAAAGACAGTCCACTCTGGCGGTGTTTGTAGACTTTAAGGCAGCCTATGACAAGGTGTGGCGTTTATTGCTGTTAAAAAAGTTGAAACAACTGGGTGTGTGTGGAAACATGTATCAATGGATCCGAAATTTCCTATCCCAGCGATTAATAAGATGCAAATTTAATAATTCAACATCTGGCTATCGGCAATTGCAGCAGGGACTACCGCAGGGAGCGGTTCTTAGTTGTCTGCTCTTCAACACAATGATTGATGATTTGAAGAATGCCATCCAGGCACCGGGTGTCTCGTGTCTTTTCTTTGCTGACGATGTGGTGATTTGGGCAACTAGCAGCCACATCAAGGCTCTTGAACAAACGCATTCTTCTGTCCACTAAGAAGCATTCTGTCAAGATAAATTACAAGGGTAAACTTCTTCAACAAACCTCAGAAACAAAGTACCTTGGTGTAACTCTTGATGCTAGGTTGTCGTGGAAAAAACATATATCTAATACATCCGAGAAAGCACAAAAACGGAACAACTTGCTGAAACGACTGACCGCAACCAAATGGGGGGCTACACAGGATGTGCTCGTGACTGCTTATAAAACATATGTTAGGCCTGTCATGGAGTATGGCAGTGAAGTGGTTTCCTTGTCTTCTGCGGCTAGTCTGTCTAAATATGATGTAGTACAGAACAACGCCTTGAGAACCATCACTGGCGGAGCCAAGTCAACTCCTGTAGCGGCATTGCAGTTGCAAACGGGTCTGGAAACCCTAGAGTCCCGTAGAGATAAGGCAACACTCAAATTTTGGGAGAGGGCTAGAAGAATAGACAATAATCATTGGTCAAATTACAGACATGCAACTCAGCGGCTCAAGACGCAGCTCTCTCCTTTAGGGCATGCCGAGAGACTAATAGAAAAATACCAGCTACCAGCAGGAAATGCCGCACCTGTTAAAAGTTACACGGTAGTTGTTAAGGCATTGCCAAACATACGCCTAAGCCTTCAAAACCTAAACCCAGAGTTGAACAAAGCAGAAGTAAACCTCTCAGAACTGAAGATCTATGCCTTAGAAGCCATTAATAATATCTACCCACCTGAGGAATGGTTACATATATATACAGATGGCTCTTATACTCTGGAGGCAGGAGGAGCGGGTGCGGGATGGCACTGCCACCTGTTCGAGGGATCGTTGGCGGTTGGAAGGGGAACCACTAACTTCGATGGAGAAATGAATGCCATTTACGAAGCGACCTGCAAGTTGCGGACATTGTCACTGACTCCGCATAGGTTGGTTTTCTTTGTTGACTCTCAGGCAGCAATTGTGGCCCTGAGTAGCAATTCCCCAACGGACTGCCTCCGCACTGTTCGATGTCGTGCCAGATTGGCTGAACTCATTTCGGAGGGCTGGATTCTTTGGATCCAGTGGATTCCTAGCCATGTGGGAGTTCCTGGCAACGAGAGGGCAGATGAACTTGCAAAAAGGGGAGCGTTAGCGGAGCAACCAGCGATACCTGTGACTCTTGGTGCTGCCCGCAACCTGATAAACAGTGCCATTGACTCCTATTCAAAGGCAACCCTGCAGGATCAAAGCAAGGGGAAAAGGTGGGAAAGCCTCGCCTCAATGGGACCCATTTCTAAAAATATGGAGAGGCCTGCTGCTGTCGCCCGATTCCGTCTAGCTACCGGACACGATTATCTCCAGGCACACTTACACCGCATTGGAGTGGTGGGGGACGATATCTGCCCATTATGCCGATCAGGCAGAATGGATGGCGAGCATCTGATGTCCTGTGTGGAGTTGCGGAATGCGTCAGGGGAGATCACTGAGAGATACTGGGAGGCTCGTCGTCGAATGGCTGAGCAGCCGAGGACAGGCGTAGGCTAAAGTAAGTAAAGTAAAGTCATTGACCTTACTAATGACGACAATATGGATTCAATCACGGAAAGTGATAAATATGCACATGCTAACCTTAAAAATATTTCAGGTAATCATTCACTTAAATACATATTTAATTTAGAAAACCAATATTTCGTAGATCACTGTAATATTTTTTTCATTATACTCCTGTTTATTTCTCTGTAATAACTGCTTATCATTAATGCTTTGTGAACAGTTAGTTGCGCTTTTCTTAAATTTTACGCAGGTGATAAAGGAAGTAAAGTTTTGTCTTACTTTTGTCATGTGTTTTCTTTATAGAAGGGAGAAAAGAGAAGTGGTTATATTAGATATGAAAAAAAAATTACGTAGATTGACGTGAAAGATCTGGTCATTTTTAAAGACGGCTTAGTTTATTGGTAAAAATTGCGTTTTATGGAATTAATTAAGTCCAATTGTTTAACGATTTAAAGATTTTACGAAATCATCAATGTAAAAAATACCTGACTAGCAAGATTTGTGTATAGCTTGGCTAACTCTGAAGTGTTTTAAAGCGACCCGGGCTGATGGAGTGAATGATACCGTGTATCAACACAGTGTATCAAACAGAGCCACGGGTTATCTGGTAACCTCCCAGTAGCTGTGCATGTAGGTCTTTGTATGGGAGAACCTCGTTTCCTTAGCTACTTGCGGATGTTCCCATAAGTAAGAATGTAAAATAGAATGAGCTGAATCTCTCTGCATAACAAAAACGTTGGCGAAATGGAGTAAATCCTTCGTAATATAGATCAAGAGAAAGAAAAATTGAAAGGAGCAAGCACATCAATAAGGGACTGGAAAATCCTCCGCTGCAATTAGAAGTGGGGGATTACCCACCTTAAATACTCTCCAGATCATAGACATTATGAAGAGACATTATTTCTCTGTAATAAGGGATAAAGAAAAATTGAAAGAATTAATAGAGCAAGCACTTCAATAACGAATTTGGGAATCAGAAGTGGGGAGTTGCGCACCTAGAGTCCTCTCCAATGCTTAGACGTTATGAAAAGATTAACACTGGAAAAGGAGTTGTAACTGAGCCCAGATCTACAAAGGCTGCAGAGCAATAGTGACCCTGCATACGCATTTTCTTCTTTATTTGTTTCACTCAACTTTGGGGTACACTAAATCAATCACTTTTTAATGTTCTGTGCCTTCCTCGTAGCCCAGTATTGCTTCATTCGTTATGATCTTGTTTTTTTTTCGTCATAGATTTGGATCGTTTGCTTGGATTTGACTTTGCCTTGGAACTGTTGTTTCTTGTCCTTGGTTATTGTTTTGGCTGTTCTGTCCATGAGCATAGTGTCGTGATTTGTAGTTCTGTTATGTCTTTCTCTGTTTCTCTAAACCAAAGTGGTTTGGTTCTTTTATTGTGAAAGTAGTCAAATATTTTTTTGGTTAGTCTATTTATGTCCATTCGGAGGAGAGATCGCCAATTATAAAATTATCCAATTCAAAGAAAGAGAACTTTCCACAGTTCAAACCAAACAAAAATTGTATTTGATGTTTGTTTTAGTGAAACGAATTTTTTTTTATAATTTTTTTTTTAGATGGGTACAAAAGAATCGGATGAAATTTTGATCAGATATCAAAATTGAAAGAGCAAATCTCTGTAGAAGGAATTTCCTGTATAACAGTACAGCGAATAAAAAATTTAAAAAGTTGACTACCATTGAATTTTTCCGATTTACTGTCAAACCGTAATTTTGTTGGTTTCAGATTTGGTAAACTTACTGGATTTACGGCACTTCCATTTATAATAAAAGTTAAAGCAAAATCTGCTGAACAAATTGTGTGAAATTCGTTTTTTCGGGGAAATAATTGAACGTCAGACAGTTCGTGTGACGTTGCACCGTATACTTAACTGAAGCCAATTTCATACTGAACTGTACAATTTTGCAATTGAACATTTAAAATACTTTGCCGCATAATTTGTTATTAAAATCGGTCGACCCGTTTTACAATAAATAACCCTGAATTAGAATCCCTTTGAAGCTAAGACTGCCAGATGCACTTTCCAGTGCAGCTAAATCTAATTATATATCAAAGCTGCAATAATTGTTGCACTTACAAAAGGGATACGTTAGTGCTGCATTGTAATTCCTTAAGGAACTTCGCAAGGTTTATAAATGGGCTTAATTTTGGGAAAACCGAACATTAGATTTTAATTAAATTTTCACTGAATTACTATGTTTATAGATAGGCAGGTAATTACGTAAAGTAGTATGCAACATTCAATTTTGGGGAAAATGAACGACAAATATTCATTAAATTTTTGCTAAGATAGGCACTCAATAACATAAAACAGTTATAGTATGTAATACATTTAATTTTTGGTAAACAGAACGACAAATTTTCATTAGATTTTCACTGAACTAAATAGCTATGTTCTATATAAGCCTTTAATTACATAAATCAGTTATAGTATGTAATATATTCAATTTTTGGAAAACCGAAAACAGATTTTCATTAATTTTTTACCTAGCTAAATGACTACTACATAGATAGGCACATTATTACATAACACAGTTATAGTATGTAATACGTTTTATTTTGTGTAAACATAACACAATTTTTTATCAAATTTTTACTTAAGTAAATAAATAAGTATATAGATATGCACTTAATTACATAAAACACTTACAGTATGTAACATATTCAATTTATGGAAAACCGAACAACAGATTTTCATTAACTTTTTACCTAAATAACAGATAGACACATTTATTACATAATACAGTTTTAGTATGTTACGTATTCAATTTTGGGAAAACCGAACGACAGATTTTCATTAAATTTTCACTGAATAAATGACTACGTTTATAGATACGTACGTAATTACACAAACAGTTATAGTATGTTACGTATTCAATTTTGGGAAAACCGAACGACAGATTTTCATTAAATTTTCACTGAATAAATGACTACGTTTATAGATACGTACGTAATTACACAAACAGTTATAGTATGTTACGTATTCAATTTTGGGAAAACCGAACGACAGATTTTCATTAAATTTTCACTAAATAAATGGCTACGTTTACAGATAGAGGAGAAGGTAGGCATATGAGACAGGGTAGTAATATGACATACAGTGATTTCTAAGAATGCATGCTGGCAATATATAACGAAACGGTTGAGAATTACTTCTTTTACTAACGCCGGTATATTCAGTTTACCGGCGGCCATTGCAGTTGTGACTCTTAGTGGATGTTAGTTGATTTTTGTGCAGACGAAAGTTTTTGTGTTCTCTTAATGAATTGTAATTTGCTGGAAAGATTTTGAAGTTTACAAGGAATAAACAAGGTAGGTTATACTACAAGCATTGCTTCGATAGTGAGTGTGAATTAAAACGCAAACATATTTTTTAACGTGACATTGGGTCAAAAACTAAAATGATGAGATTGTCCCAATATGAGACACGCGACAGGTAGTAATATGAGAATGTCCCATAATGCTACCATCCTCTAATATCAGCTGTTTCGATTTATTTTCAGATGCCAAGAACAAAGTTAAGTAAAGACAATAAAGGCCTAAGAAAGAATTATCGGGAAGAAGATATGATAATGGCTATTGAAGCTGTAAAATCGAAGGAATGTGGTTACAAAAAAGCATCTGTCAAATTCAATGTGCCCCGGTCTACTCTATCACGTTCGAGTTCAAAGGTATGTCCGAATTTCGATAACAGAATTAGTCAGGCGAACAAGACGTTGAACCGTATATGCTTATATTAAATTCTTACTTCATGTTTTGTAGGTTAATGATAGTAATACTGCTGAAAGTATAGCTTCTGCAAAATTAGGAAGGAAAACCATTTTAGGTGAGAAATAATTATAATTACGTTTAAATAAATAGAAAATCAAGTATTGAGTTTAGACACGATATAAAGGCACTGTTTTCCTCCATGTGTTCCATGTGTTTCCTGATGCCCGAGCAATAGCCTAAATTAAAGTATTTTATTTTAGGTGATGAATTGGAAAAAGAATTGGTGAGATAAATTCTGGAAATGGAATCGATGTTTGGTTTGACAACCAATTAAGTCAATGGCCTACCAACTAGCCGTGAGAAATGGAATCAAGCATCCTTTTGGGGGCGGAACGGCAGGAAGAGGCTGAAGATCAAGTATTGAGTTTAGACACGATACAAAGGCACTGTTTTTCTCCATGTGCTCCATGTGTTTCCTGATGCCCGAGCAATATCCTAAATTAAAATATTTTATTTTAGGTGATGAATTGGAAAAAGAATTGGTGAGATAAATTCTGGAAATGGAATCGATGTTTGGTTTGACAACCAATTAAGTCAATGGCCTACCAACTAGCCGTGAGAAATGGAATCAAGCATCCTTTTGGGGCGGAACGGCAGGAAGAGGCTGAAGATCAAGTATTGAGTTTAGACACGATACAAAGGCACTGTTTTTCTCCATGTGCTCCATGTGTTTCCTGATGCCCGAGCAATATCCTAAATTAAAGTATTTTATTTTAGGTGATGAATTGGAAAAAGAATTGGTGAGATAAATTCTGGAAATGGAATCGGTGTTTTTTGGTTTGACAACCAATTAAGTCAATGGCCTACCAACTAGCCGTGAGAAATGGAATCAAGCATCCTTTTGGGGGCGGAACGGCAGGAAGAGGCTGAAGATCAAGTATTGAGTTTAGACACGATACAAAGGCACTGTTTTTCTCCATGTGCTCCATGTGTTTCCTGATGCCCGAGCAATATCCTAAATTAAAATATTTTATTTTAGGTGATGAATTGGAAAAAGAATTGGTGAGATAAATTCTGGAAATGGAATCGATGTTTGGTTTGACAACCAATTAAGTCAATGGCCTACCAACTAGCCGTGAGAAATGGAATCAAGCATCCTTTTGGGGGCGGAACGGCAGGAAGAGGCTGGATAGACCATTTTCTGAATCGCCATAAAGACAGGCTTTCTCTAAGAAAACCTATTGGAACATCAGCGGCTAGAGCTCTTGCTACCAAAGAAAATGTGAACGCTTTTTTCAACGTACTTGATAAGGAATATGACAAACACCATTTTGCTGCTAATTGCATTTATAACGTGGACGAAACCGGGCTTTCTATCGTTCAGACCAAAATACCCAAAGTTGTTGGACTGAAAGGAAAACAAATAGGCAGTTTGACATCAGCTGACCGAGGCGCACTGGTAACGGTGGTATGCGGTATGAATGCAGCCGGGGATTTTGTGCCTCCTCTAATAATGTTTCCCAGGAAAACTTGTTTGTTCTGTGAAAGCAAGTTTTCGGATGATTCCAAAGGTGAACTGTGGATCCAGTGCATCTCATGCAAGTTATGGGCGCATGCAGATTGTGCTGGTCTAGAGAACGAGACCTACATTTTTGACTATAAGGGCTCAACTGAATCTTTAAAGTACTTGTACGCATACAAAACTTCATTGCTAAAAATAATATTTTTATTTGAAGAAATTATGTTTAGAAATAGTAGTGTCTCATATTACTACCAGCTTTACGTATTCTCACATATTGCCACATTTGAAAAAAAAGTATTAAAAATGTATAATGTTTTAAGACCATGTATTCTTTATTAATCCTATATATTCAATACACTTTTTATTAAGTTAATTCGTTTTTATTTAAGTTCTATGTCGATTCTGATACTTCCTGGACCAAAAAACAAAATAGGTATCTCATATTCCTACGGTTTTACGTACGTGATTACATAAAATAGTTATAGTTTGTTACGTATTCAATTTTGGGAAAACCGAACGACAGATTTTCATTAAATTTTCACTCAATAAATGACTACGTTTATAGATACGTACGTAATTACACAAAACAGTTATAGTATTTTACGTATTCAATTTTGGGAAAACCGAACGACAGATTTTCATTAAATTATCACCTAACTAAGTAACTAGGCACGCAATTACATAATCCAATTATAGTATGCAACATTTTTAATTTAACATTATTAAAGCCTTCATCACAGAAAAGCAGACGAATACTTGAACGATAAGTAGGGAAAAAATTACCAAGGCGGAGGTGATACAAGCGAATTTTCAAAAATAATTAATTTTCTTACACATTTTTCAAAATCGTACTTCTCCATTTGGTAAGAATTAAAATTTATATATATAGCCGCCTCGGTGGTCTAGTGGATAGCGCACTAGGCTTTCACCCCGAGGACCCGGGTTCGATTCCCGGCGAGGGCTTGGCATTTTCATACGCTATAAAATCATCCCACCGTCTGCATTAGCCCAAGTGTGCACAACAGTCGGACGTTAAACAAAAAAAAAAAAAAAAAATTATATAAAATACATTTTAAACTTTTAACGGATTTTGGAAAATTAAAGTGCTGATTTATTCAGGTTTTAAGGGTGATTATTTTGGTGAAATTCGATTTTCAAATGAAAATGAAAGATAAAAGAAGTTGCGAATGATAGTGCCATTTGAAACTGTTTGGACGGATGTTGCTGTGGAACAGATTTGTCATTAAACTATATGAATAATTTCGATTTTTGAGTCAAGTACAGTTCAAATTGGCCCAAAACGTTTGAACGCTAGATTGCTAAAACACGCTCGTGCGCTTGTATAACAGTATTACCCCTTAAAAAGTGATAAAGGTGTCAATCACGATCAGAGTTCATTTTTTTTTGCGGCGAAAAAACGTTAAGGTTATCATCGTCGTCACGCAAAATGAAAGCATAAAAAAAACCAACAAAATTCACTTAAATAAGAAAAAAAAAACAACAACAAACTGTAATAGTAAAAATAAATTAAACAAAAATTTAAATATTTCCAAAGTGTGTGAAAATTCCCTGAAAATTAAATATCGTTAAATTCCCAATAAGCAGTTTATCATAAATAACCTTTTTATTTATATAACAATTGTTTCAAAAATACACATTTTTTTAATAATTGTTTTACAGTACAACAATAACTTTTGATAATGGAAGTATTCCGAAACGCGTCAACAAAATAACATAGTTCAAAGAACAGTAGACCTCACAGTATAGGCTACACTTAATTAAATGTTTGCATTGTGATCACAAGGATTAGTTAATGTATTGTATAAAAGCATTATTATCAGGGGCACTGGGCATTCATACAACCACACATTAGTCTGTACAAAATGGTAACGATAAGATGCCAATATAGTGTTTTACAAGTTTGTTGTAAAAAGGAAAACTAACTTCAAACTGCAGTAAAATTTCAAAAATCAATACACACAAGAAATAATTTTACATTTGCATTAAAGGGAACAACATTAATTGGATATTGTATACTCTTTCTCCAAGAAGCGGTAAAACTGCGATAGAACAAGCCAGTATTAAACATGATAACCAGCAACTACAGCTAGTCATTGATTAATCAATGTCCGCCATCTTGAAACGGGTTTTAGACAAGGTACCTTGGCACCGAATTTCGAAGGCTGTAAATGCGTTTGATAAAACGGCGTAACAAACAAAACATATTCCGACCGGTCGCGTTGAATCAGAGGCTCGCTTCGCTCGCCCAAAAGCATTCCCGACAGGAATAAAAAAGATTACATTAAAAATTTATTTAAATTCCCAAAAATAAAGCAATAATTTGAAACAAATAATTTCGCATGTTTTCATATTGCTTTTTAATAGTGTTCATAATTTACATTGTCGTTCAAAATTTCGCAAACACAATAAAAACGTTAAAAATTTTAAAGTCCGTATTAAACACACATTGTTTAAATAATTTGTCGTTTTTCATCAAAATTCTAAAGTTTTAATAAAATATACCCTAAGAATATATATTTTTAATCGTACAACAAGTAATACAATAAACTTACCCGAAGTTTTACCAACTTTTGACTAAATACTTGCAAACACTCTTCACAAAACCACTTCACACGCGCAAAGGAAAACACGACAAAACGAGCCCGCTGAGCGATGCGCCCACTTTGGCATAAGGACGGCTGACTGAGGTTCTGCAAGTCGCGATGCCGTGACGCATGCGCGATGACAAAATGCGCGAAACTTTACTTCGTCGACGAGTGTAAATAATTAACGCGTTTAAAACATTCGTGTTTATATTCTTCTTCAGTTTTGTGAAACGTTTGTAACAGTGTAGCGTGTTCGTAATATCCGGCAATACAAATTAATCTGTCGCGCTCGCTACGCTCGTAGCTGTAAAAAAATTACCCTTTAAGTCGGTATTACAATAGTAAATAGTGCGACAACAGTGTATATCACAAAATCGGTTTGTTATATTTTGACCTTGTAAGATTTTTTTTTCGCTGTCGAAAAAATGATGGGGTTAATCATTGCCGATACTCAAAATAAAGATATGAAAGAGAATAAAAAAAATAAATAAATAAATTTAGTTTCATAAGAAAAAAAAAACAAAAAACAATAATAACAAAATCAAACAAATAAAACAAAACACAATAACAATATTTTGCGCCTCGGCGATGATAACCTTAAAGGTTTTTCGCCGGAAAAAAATAACAGTTATAGAAATATGACTAAACTAGTTAACAACGTATATATCTAAAAAAAAAAAAAAAACAGAAATTATTGTAGGGTTATAAATTGGCCCTACAACGGACCATGTAAGAAAAATCATAACTCTAGAACCAAATTTGAAAACCAAAAGGGAGTTTAACAGTTTACTTCCGAAAGGGGAGGTTCTAGTTTTTTTTGCGGCGAAAAACCGTTAAGGTTATCATCGCCGTCACGCAAAATGAAAGTATAAAAAAATTTACAAAAATTTACTTAAACAACAAACTATAATAGTAAAAATAAATAAAACAAAAACTTAAATAACAGGTATAACTATATTAGAATAACGAATACTTAAGAAATAAATAACAATGAATAAAATTTAATAACAATTCGTAAAAGTATATATAAACATAACAGAGATAAAGTTATTTAGAGAAAATAAATAAAATAAAATAAAAAAGGGGTGTTCAATTGCCCTTGAAAAAAAGTAATAAAATAACATGTAAGTACAATGTACAAAACAAAAATTAAAAATACAAATAATAACAATAACAACAATAAGTTAAACTTTATTTAAAAGATTCAAGCGACGCAAGAATGTTAGTACTCGGTCAATAGCCGTAGAATCATCTTTTAATATTTCCTCTAGATTGACACCTAGTCCACATAATCGGCGCATGTTCCTTAGACCACTACAATCTCGCAGAACATGTTCGACGGTAATGAGTGCTCGGAAAAACTCACAAAGATCCCCGCCTCTATTCAAGAAACCACGTGTGAAAAGAGAATGTCCAATGCGGAGACGGGAACCCTACAACAAGCAATAACAAATCATATAAATTAAATTTTCTCCCGAGGCACTATCTCCCAACATCGTCTGCAAACAGTTGCTCAGACCACACATAATACAAATACCGATTTCAGGATTAACCAAAGCGAGGAGTTCATCAAATAATTCTCTGCCCATCCGTAAAAAGTTGCTGAAACCATTTGGTTCAATTACACTCAGTACATTGAGTAATTCGTGGGTATGCTTCTCCCTATCAATAAACCACTGTTTGGCCCATTTTCCACCTTTCTGCGAACCCTTTTTCTTTTCTTTTTTCGCACTTGCGGCCACATCAATTATCACGCAAAACAACTCTACATGTTGACTTTCATGAAAGTCTGGCGGGGACTGTTTGCACAATGTGGTTGTACGAATGTGCTCGCGATTGCGCAATATATTGCACAATCTTCAGTATCGCCTCTATACGGTAAAATTTGTTCCACCAAAATATTGTACAATAATTCTGACCGTTTAGCGCCATCAAAATATTGTGCAGCCCACATTGCACAATAACACTGAACGTCTATGGGCCGCTTTAGACTCGGGTACCGCGAGGGACGTCTAAATCCTCTCAATGGGCTAGTCTGCAGCCCCGCGAGGACTTTATGTAAAAACGAAGAATTACTTTACGAAAACGGTTAAAAACATTACTTCACCACTATCAACGGAAATGCCACAAAGGCGAATAACACCTGAAGTTCCATCTGTTTGGCGGCACCAAGTGAAATAATTTCAAATTAAACTGTCAATTATTCACACACTTAGGTACAATACCCGGCTGTCACGCGAAGAAACAATAACGTCGACTGTTTCTTTACGGAAACACTTTACTTGACAGACGCAAGGTCATTAATCATCAGCGCCTGCATTAGCCATTGTGTCGGTGTCATTCATAAGAACCTTTTTTGGGAGCGGCGAAAAAGACGTTGAAATTGTTATATTTACGTTAAAAGCGCCTAAGTGACATAAAGCGTGTTAAATGTGCGCATCTGTATTGGAAAATACGATGTTTCATCGGTCATTATAGTAAGACCCAGCTCCACAAAATGACGGCCAGTGGCGAGAGAAGTAGTCTCCTCTGTAACAATCTTGTTTCTGTTGAACAACATTTACAATATGTGAAATGTAAGTGGCTTTATTGCGTCTTGTCTAGGTGAGAAATGAAGATGTGGGTTGGGCTTGGATTTTAGGAATGCATGGTTTGAAGAAGAGTGACTATGCGATTTTCACATGAGCCACTTCATGGGGGTTCGTAGACTAGACACAGAGGCTTTTTTCTGTATTGTAGTGGGGGAGCGGGATCTGTCACAATTTCCGACAGATGCGCATGTTTGGAGCCTTCTGCTCGCGATGCTAGTTTTCTTGAGAGTTTGAGGGAATATTCCTCGAGTGTGAGGACTTTAAGGCCATGACATATGATTTCGTTCCTAACGAACCACGAAGATTCAGTCAGGAAACGGAGGGAGCGGTTTTGGAAGGATTCCAGCCGTTTCCTTCGAGAGTTAGAGGTGAGTGTACTCACTCCAAGCCGGAGCTGCATAAGTAAGAATGGATCTGATGTACATTGTATACATAGTCAGCCTGATTTTTAGGGGTATTGGGCTTTTGTTCGTAAAAACAGGAAAAGCTTACCGCGAGCCGCAGAAGCTTTGCCTATCGTTTGCTTGATTTTTTTTTTCGGGCGAAAAACCGTTCAGGTTATCATCGCCGTCACGAAGGATTAAAGTATATAAAAAATTTAATTAAACAAAATTTAACTTAAGAAAAAAGAACAACAACAAAAAAAAACAACAATAAACTATAACAGCAAAATAAATTAAAAATTTAGATAACAGGTATAGATATATTACACTTAAGAACTAAATAACAATAAATAATGAATAAAATTTAATAACAATTCGTAAAATAATGCAAAACATAACAGAAATAAAGTTTTTAAATAAAATAAATAAATAAAATAACACAAGAAATTACAAATACAATAAATTAAATTTTATTTAAAACATTCAGACGATGAAGGAAGTCTAGAACCCGGTCAACGGCCGAGGCACTATCTCCCAACATCGTCTGCAAACAGTTGCTCAGACCACACATAAAACGCACATTTTGGAAACCATCACAATCGAGCAATATATGTCTTATTGTGATGGTTTCCCTACAGAACTCGCATTTAGGTGGGTCCCCGCGTTCCATCAGAGATCCACGCGTTAACATGGAGTGACCGATGCGAAGGCGGGTGATCACCACCTCTTCTCTGCGACTTGCACGTATTGACGACCCCCAAGGACGAACAGTATTTTTAATTACCCTCAATTTATTACTGCTTGTAGCTGCCCATTCATTTTCCCACTGTAGAAGAATTAAATGGTTTACGTGACAAAGAAAGTCAGACACTATTACACGAGAAGTGCATGGCGGCAGAAAAGTTGCTTCCTTTGCCGCATTATCCGCTGCAGTGTTTCCAAATATTCCACAGTGACCAGGAATCCAGATAAATGATACTCTTGCACCTCGTAGTTCAAGTCTATGGACAGAGCACAGAATATCTTGAACCAGAGGGTTTACCGAATACATATCCCGGATTGCCTGGAAGGCACTTTCTGAATCAGAACAAACTACGTATGCAAACTGTCGAATTCAATAGTGTTCAGAGCCTTTAAGATGGCAAAGAGTTCGGCTGTAAAGACACTACAAATTAAGGGTAATACATATTTATACGTTTCGTCCAGTGAATAAAATTCACACCCAACATTATTATTCGTGTTAGATCCATCTGTGAAAGTGGAGAGTGTACCGTCGACGAACATTTTTTTTTTTTCATTAATTAGCTTCTACATCTGCTCTAGGAGGTATCCCCGGGCGTATGCCCATTATACCCCCTATATGCTGCGCTTCGCAATGCATTTTACTTAATCTACTGTTACAACTTATTCCTAAGACTTATCCTATCTTATATCTAATGTATTACTTATCCTATCTTATATCTAATAAGCTCCAGCCGTATATGTCATCATCGGGACATATACTCCGTTACAGATCGTCCTAAGAGCCTGGTAACCAAGCCCCCAATCTGTCTTCGCTATTCTTCTCAGCTTGATTTTTTTTTTTTTTTTTTTACCGGCGAAAAACCGTTCAGGTTATCATCGCCGTCACGAAAAATGAGAGTATATATATAAAAAAAAAATTAAACAAAATTTTACTTAAGAAAAAAGCAACAAAAACAACAAAACAACAACAACAAACTATAACAGTAAAAATACATTAAAAATTTAGATAACAGGTATAAATATATTTCACTTAAGAATTAAATAACAATAAATAATAAATAAAATTTAATAACAATTCGTAAAACTATGCATAAACATAACATAAATAAAGTTTTTAGATAAAATAAATAAATAATATAACACAAGAAATAACAACTATATATATTAAATTTTATTTAGAACATTAAGACGATGAAGGAAGTCTAGAACCCGGTCAACGGCCGAGGCACTATCTCCCAACTACGAGCTTGAAGAACAGATTCTTTGCCCTTTCCGCTGTCTTAGTTACATGCCCTAGGAATCCTAACTTATTGTCCAGGTATACTCCGAAGTACTTATGTTCTTGTACCACTATTATCCTTCTATTTTCGCCGGCGGAGGCAGCTGACGTGAGCAGCTGTTGGGCTTAGCGACCCCACCGTACCTCTAGCTCATTCTACTCTCACTCATTTACTCCACATACACACAACACACAACATCCATAAACACACTCTCTCACACAAACACATACACACCCGCAGGGGGTGCAGACTAGCTGCACCTAGTGAGAGGACCTAGACGAACCTCGCGGCACCCGAGTCTAACACACACTTACACTTACAGCACTACACTTACGATTTAAACACCTTACACACACACGTACATTTAGGGATTTGCTGTACTTGTTCCGTTATATCTGGGAGTGGCGATTCTGCTTGGTTTCCTTTGGCGGGGCCAAGTATGTGGAACCTGATGTGTGCCTAGCACTGCCGAGGACCCCTGATGGGACAGGTTCTGGAACCGAGCAGCCTATAGGCGCTTGGCAAGCGCATGAATGTTGAGTTATGGGTGTCGGAGCCCATAGCTGGGTCTATCGATTTTTTTTTTTTTTTTTTTTTTTTTCCCCGGCGAAAAACCGTTCAGGTTATCATCGCCGTCACGAAAAATGAGAGTATATATATAAACAAAAAAAATTAAACAAAATTTTACTTAAGAAAAAAGCAACAAAAACAACAACAACAAACTATAACAGTAAAACTAATTAAAAATTTAGATACCAGCTATAGATATATTACACTTAAGAACTAAATAACAATAAATAATGAATAAAATTTAATAACAATTCGTAAAACTATGCATAAACATAACAGAAATAAAGTTTTTAGATAAAATAAATAAATAATATAACACAAGAAATAACAACTATATATATTAAATTTTATTTAAAACATTCAAACGATGAAGGAAGTATAGAACCCGGTCAACGGCCGAGGCACTATCTCCCAACATCGTCTGCAAACAGTTGCTCAGACCACACATAACACGCACATTTTGAAAACCATCACAATCGAGCAGTATATGTTTAATTGTGATGGTTTCCCTACAGAATTCGCATTCAGGTGGGTCCCCGCCTCCCATCAGAAATCCATGTGTTAACATGGAGTGACCAATGCGAAGACGGGTGATCACCACCTCTTCTCTGCGACTTGCACGTATTGACGACCCCAAGGACGAACTGTACTTTTGATTACCCTCAATTTGTTACTGCTTGTAGCTGCCCATTCATTTTCCCACTGTAGATGAATTAAATGTTTTACGTGACAAAGGTAGTCAGACACGAATACACGTTGAGTGCATGGCGGAAGAAAAGTTGCTTCCTTTGCCGCATTATCCGCTACAGTGTTCCCAAATATTCCACAGTGGCCAGGAATCCAGATAAATGATACTCTTGCACCTCGTAGTTCAAGTCTATGGACAGAGCACAGAATATCTTGAACCAGAGGGTTTACCGAATACATATCCCGGATTGCCTGGAGGGCACTTTTTGAATCAGAACAAACTACGAAATGCAAACTATCGAATTTAATGGTATTCAGAGCCTTTAAGATGGCAAAGAGTTCGGCCGTAAAGACACTACAAATTGAGGGTAATCCATAATTATATGTTTCGTCCAGTGAGTAAAATGCACACCCAACATTGTTATTCATCTTAGAGCCATCTGTGAAAATAAATTTAGCAGATGGATATGAACTAGAAAGTCGAAAAACTCACGTTGATACGCAATGTTAGGTGTGTTGTCTTTCTGGTATGCACACAAGGAGAAATCAAAGGTCGGCATATTGATTTTCCATGGAGGGACAAGACAAAAGGACCTTTCAAACATTGGGGGTAGTTCAATACGTAAGTCATCAAAAATACGGGAAGTTCTAATACCAAGAAGAGCAGTAGCATTCGGTCGAGTTTCATACTGTCGCACCAATTGATTTTTGAAAACTGTATTAAAAGCAGGGTGCCAAGGTTTAGATAATAAATTGCTTACATAAGTTAGCTGTAGTTTCTGTCTCCGTCGAGAGAGTGAAGGTTCCCCAGCATCGGCGAGAATACTCACGACGGGACTTGAACGGAAAGCACCAGAAACAAGGCGGATTGCCGAGTTATGGACGGGATCTAGTTTCTTTAAAATCGATGGTCTAGCAGATGAATAAACAATGCTGCCATAATCAATTCGCGAACGAATTACGGCACGGTAAAACATCAGCATACACGTCCTATCGGCACCCCATCGAGACCCACTAAGAACCCTCAACATATCGAGGATTTTATTACATCGTAATTTTAAATCACGCACGTGAGGGCTCCACGAGAGTTTTTCGTCGAGTATTAGACCCAAGAATCGAACGGATGGAGAAGTCCGAAGCTGTATACCATCAAGATATAACGACGGAGCCTGGATCTGTCGACGGCGACTGAAAGCAATACACTGAGTTTTAGCAGCGGAGAATTTAAAGCCAGTAGTTCTCGTCCAGGTCTGCAACCTATTTATTACCAGCTGAAGGGTTCTTTCAGCTGTTGCCATGTTTCTGGTGCTTACGTAAATAGCAAAATCGTCTACAAAGAGAGAACATCTGACAGGGGACCGTACGTTAGACGTTATGCTATTGATTGCAATAGCAAACAGAGTAACACTAAGTACACTCCCCTGTGGAACACCATTCTCTAAGTAGAAACGATCTGATAGCGTACTACCAAGACGCACCCTAAAATACCTATTACTGAGGAAGTTTTTGATAAAATGCAGAATCCTGCCCTGTATACCCCATGATTTTAATGTGTTCAAAATTCCCCTTCTCCAAGCCATGTCGTATGCCTTCTCTAGGTCGAAAAAACAGCTACTAGTGTTTGACGCAAGAGGAACGCATTTTGTATCGCAGATTCCAAAGATACTAATTGA
Organism: Callitettix versicolor; assembly: GCA_022606455.1. Taxonomy (NCBI): domain Eukaryota; kingdom Metazoa; phylum Arthropoda; class Insecta; order Hemiptera; family Cercopidae; genus Callitettix; species Callitettix versicolor. The sequence continues at coordinate 17,117,095 of CM040186.1, forward strand.
TCCACAGAACATCGTCCTTGCCTAAAGCCGCACTGGTCTTTGCAAAGTAAATTGTTGGTTTCCAAATACCAAACAAGGCGACGATTTACCATTTTTTCTACCAGCTTGCAAAGAACGCTAGTAAGAGAAATCGGACGATAGCTACTTGCATCAGTTTTATCTTTACCTGGCTTAAGAATAGGAATTACTATTGCTTCCAACCAACTGTCAGGAAAGTATGTTCATCGAATATACGATTGTATATCTCGAGGAGGGCAAGCCTACCTGACGTTGGAAGGTTTTTGATTATGGAATATACGAGGTTGTCAGGACCAGGAGCTGTGTCCTTCGTTGAAGACAGTGCAGATTCCAGCTCATGCAGAGTAAACAGCCTATTAAGAGGAGAGTCGTCACAAGTACCGATGGTGAACGGCAATGGTTCCACTGCACTTTTGTATTTACGAAAAGCAGCGTTATACGCCGTAGAACAGGAATAACTAGAAAAGGATGATCCTAATAAATTTACAATATCGGAACACTGAGAAACTAACTCTCCATTCGGCCGTTTAAGACCCATCAACTCCGTGGATGGAACACGGCCAGATATAGAGCGCAGTTTCTTCCAGACGACAGATGTTGGCGTTGTTCTGCATATTGTTCCGACATATTGCGACCAAGATTCCTTTCTACTTTGTCTAAAAATTCTTCGAGCTTTAGCTCGAAGGATTTTGTAACGCTCAAGATTTTCATCTGTCGGGCTTTTGTTGAATATCCGTAGTGCTTTCCGGCGTAAACGCAAAGCCTCCTTACAGTCCTCGTTCCACCAAGGAACAGATGGACGTGGTGGGTATGCGGATGTTTTAGGAATAACATCCTCGGCTACATTTAAAATCGTATTGGTGAATTTCTTAACCACTGCGTTAATGCAGTTCATTTCAATGTCTGGTGATACAAATCGTTTTGCAAATTCTTCCCAATTTGCCTTTTTAAGGATCCAACGCGGCAGGCGTCGTTGCACATGAGCGAAAGTACAAAATGAAATATTAATGGGATTATGATCACTGCCATACAGATCTGGTAACACCGACCATTCAAACTTTGTTGCCAAAACTGGACTACAAAATGACAAATCGACAACTGTCCATCCGCCAGTAGATGCTGATAAATGAGTCGGTGAACCGTCATTTAGAAGACACAAATCTAAGTTTGACCGTATTCCTTCGATTCGTAATCCCCTTGAGTTACAGGATAAGGAACCCCATGAAGTATGGTGAGCGTTAAAATCACCTGTCAATAAAATCGGTTGTGGCAACTGAGATATTAAATCATATACTTCATGATGTTGGAAATTGTAACTAGGCGGCAAGTAAAGGCAACAGACGGTAACTTTGAATGGAACGGTAACCTGAACGGCAACAGCTTGTAAAGGAGTTATTATATTGACAGATATGGACTGGACAGAGTTGTGAACCAATATGGCTACACCACCTCTGGCTCTTTCCTCAGTGACGAAATCTGCTCTGAAAATAGAATAACCCCTAAAATTGAAGGTGTGGGATTCATGCAAGTGCGTCTCTTGGAGGCACATTATTAGAGGAGATGAATCTCGCACAAGAACTTTGAGATCTTCAATATGGCTTCTTATCCCATTAATATTCCACTGTATCACATTGTTCTTAATGGAAAATTCAGACATTGAAATATACGAAATTAATATAGCAGCGGATTCCGTTCGTTTTGGTCACATATTAATTCAGATTTATCGGAGTCTATCAACATCAAATCACTAGTGTGATTTATGTCGGACTTACTGTGATTGATGTCCGACTCTGTAGAAATAGTAGTTTTGGAAGGAGGCACCTTGGAAGCAACTCCTTCCTTTGATTTTTTTTCCTTCTTTGTTAGCATTTTTTCTTTTTTTGACACAACTACTGGTGGGTATGTGTTTGATTTTTTAAGAAAATGGGCTAGTCCAGAAGGAACGTTTTTAGACGAAGACTTTAACACTTGCGACTTTGTTCTTACGCCTAGATTGGAAGAAGATGGATTTGCTTCCAGAATTACAGGCCTTGGATTCTTTGTCACAAGGGTTTTACTAGCGACTTTCGAAAGGTGAGTATCCTTTCCTTTTGAAGACACTTGAGAGGAAGACATTTCAGACGATTTAGACAGCGAATCGGGAATGGAACCCGCAGAAATCAGAGTTAGCAATTGAGCTACCTGTTCCGATAATGCTTTTACCGTTTTAGTTAGCTCTTCGCAATTAGCACACGATGATTTACTAGTAGAGGTGGCAGCAGCAAACGATTTACCTTCAATTATTGATTTTGAGCTTTTGAAAACCTTCCTTGCTTCTGAAAAAGATATCTTGTCCTTGGCCATGATAGAAAGAATGGCTTTCTCGTCCTTAAACTTGGGGCAGTCAAAGGAACGAGCGGGATGGTCTCCACCACAATTCGAACACTTTGGAACATTTTTGCATTGCTCACTATCATGACCATTACCACTACAATTACCGCATACCTGATCCTTCTGGCATGTGGAGCTCACGTGTCCAAAACCCTGGCATTTAAAACACCGTCTCGGGTTTGGAACGTATGGCCGTACCGAAAGGCGCTGGTACCCGGCATAGATGTGGTCCGGTACGGTAGGTTTACCAAAAGTCAAAATCAAAGAGGCAGTAGCTACTTTTGCCCCTTCTCGTTACGAAAAATACGGCACACGTCTACAACTGATTGCTTTGCCAACTCTTGTTTAATCTCCTCTAGTTCAACATGGAGGAGATCTCTGCAAGTCACCACTCCCTTAGCAGAATTTAATGTTCTGTGGGGTTCCACAGAAACCTTGACGCTATCAAAAATGATGTCATATTTAACAGCGATAGGCTCTGCTTATCGCTATTAGTCTGAACCAGTAAGGTCCCGTTCTGCAGCTTTTTAATTGAAGCTACGGGACCTGCTCTTCCAACAATTGCCTTATTAATCAAAAAGGGCGATACTTTAGATAAGTCCGCCCCTTCCATCGAGTTCTTAAAAATTAAGTATCTAGGAGATGGTAACTGAAGTGTTTCAGTACTCATCTCCTTGCCTCCCACATTTTCATCCTTCTCCACTAAACCAACAGACCCGTTTGACAAAGTCGAACGAGGCCTCTTTAACGGAACTTTGGCGATTTTGTTTATGATTTCCATAGTTTGTTTTACCGAGCGATTCATGAACGAAGATGTTTCGAACAACTGGCACAGGGTGCACCCAGACGACCACCACCAGCCCAGGATACTCGAACTAAAGCGAGAACCCCAATAAAAAAAAAAAAAAAAAAAAATTGGGGGGGACCTCCAGATATCCTGGAGCCGAAACACATGTCTGTCAGCACTCCAGAATATTTTAGGAATGGGTTCCGGTACAACGTTACAGTTCCCCAAACCCAAGTACTACTGGCAGCCGCCCTCTATGAACTCACAGAATGCACCACTTGTTTCGATAGACTCAGTTATGGGCTCCGACACCCATAACTCAACATTCATGTGCTTGCCAGACGCCTATAGGCTGCTCGGTCCCAGAACTTATCCCATCAGAGGTCCTCGGCAGTGCTAGGCACACATCAGGTTCCACATACTTGGCCCCGCCAAAGGAAACCAAGCAGCATCGCCACTCCCAGACATAACGGAACAAGTACAGCAAATCCCTAAATGTATGTGTGTTTGTAAGGTGTTTAAATCGTAAGTGTAGTGCTGTAAGTGTTAAGTGTGTGTTAGACTCGGGTGCCGCGAGGTTCGTCTAGGTCCTCTCACTAGATGCAGCTAGTCTGCACCCCCCTGCGGGTCTGTAAGTGTTTGTGTGAGAGAGTGTGTTTGTGGATGTTGTGTGTTGTGTGTATGTGGAGTAAATGAGTGAGAGTAGAATGAGCTAGAGGTATGGTGGGGTCGCTAAGCCCATCAGCTGCTCACTTCAGCTGCCTCCGCCGGCTGGGTCTATCGAAACAAATGGTTGCATTCTGTGATTACATAGAGAGCAGCTGCCAGTGGTACTTGGGTTTGGGGAACCGTAACGATGTACCGGAACCCATTCCTAAAATATTCTGGAGTGCTGACAGACTATGTATTTCGGCTCCAGGATATCTGGAGGTCCCACCCATTTTTTTTTTTTTTTTTTTTTTTTTTTTTTTTTTTTTATTGGGGATTTTTGCTTTAGTTCGAGTATCCTGGGCTGCTGGTGGTCGTTTGGGTGCACCCTGTGCCAGTTGTTCGAAAAATCTTCATTCATGAATCGCTCGGCAAACTAAAGTATGGATAACTCAACCAAAAACGCCAAAGGAGTGTTAAAGATGCCTCGTTCGGCTTCGAACGGGTCTGTTGATAATAGTGGAGGTGTGATAAACCAAGGAAATGAGGAGACGCAAGCTGTAACTCTACAACTATCGTCTCCAAAATTTTTAATTTTTAAAAACTCGGTGGAAGGGGCCGACTTGTCAAAAGTGTCCCCTTTCCTTATAAATAAAGCGATTGTTGGAAGAGCAGGTCCCGTAGCTTCAATTAAGAAGCTGCAAAACGGGACCTTACTAGTGCAAAGCAACAGCGACAAAGTTTGTCGCTGCTGAAAATGGATTCGTTTTTGGATAAAGTTAAGGTGTCGGTAGAGCCCCACCGAACCTTAAATTCAGCAAAAGGTGTGGTAACATGTCGGGACTTGCTCCACGTCGATTTAGACGAAATAAAATGGGAGCTTGCATCCGAGTACGTCACAGATGTAACTCGGATAATGCGAATGGACAAAGGAGTAAAAACACCAACTGCCTCCCTTATTCTCACATTTGGGAAACCAGATATTCCCGATTTCATTTATGCAGGCTACCAATGGCTTGCTGTACGTCCGTATGTCCCAAGCCCTCGTCGTTGTTTCAAATATCAGGGTTTTGGACATATGAGTGCAGGTTGTCAGAAAGCTGTAGTATGTGGAAATTGTGGTGTCCAAGGTCATGATAGTAAGGACTGTAAGGATGATCGAAAGTGCCCAAATTGCGAGGGTGATCATCCTGCTCGATCTTTGAACTGTCCAAAATATAAAGAAGAAAAAGCAATATTAACTATCATGACTACGGATAAAATTTCCTTTTCTGAAGCCAGAAAGTTGTACAAGCTATCAAAGTCTCCGGTTGAAGGCAAATCTTTTACCACGGTTGTCTCTACCAGCAAGAAGCCATCCTGCACCAGTTTTAGTGAGCTCACCAAGACCGTCCAGGTTCTGACGGAACAAGTAGCACAACTTATGACCCTTCTTTCTAAAGGTTTTACTCCTGCTTCTGCATCTGAACAAGTTTCTGTCCCATCATGTACCACACCTACTCCGACTTCACTATCATCCACTTCAAAAAAATTAACATCGCCTAATGTTAAGACACCTTTTACTCCTGATACAACCGATGTAAGCCAGACTACAAAAACGACTGTCTCAAAAAGAGACAGACTGAAGCCGTACTGTCCTTCTGACAGTCAACTGCCCTTCTCTAATATATCGCTCAACCTGGAAGCCATCAGCCTATCCAATCCTTTTCCCAGGTGCGATAATAGGCAAATTGGCCTATACGACCACGGATGCATGGGGTCCTTCGTCTCATTCTTTAAAAATATACACAGCCGGCCCTCTTTTCACCTTCTGGGAAAGGTTACCTCTTCTAGGCATCTGTTATACAAGCCGGTCAGCAGTTCCGGATGCACCTCCCAAATTCTCTTTACTACCTCCACTTCCACAAGATCTGGTCCCGGCACTTAGGTATTCTTCATCATCTTTATGGCTTTACCGACTTAAACTTAGCCATATTTTCTAGACCAGTCACTGTTCTTGCATTTTCTCTCGTTTCCCTATGTGTGTCGTCATCCGTCTGCTCATCATCATCGGGTAGCAGCTCGCTCAGCAGTGTTCTAGCTGTTTCCTCTAGGTACCCAGTGAACCCGTCAGCCAACCTTAGCCCTGCGAAAACTTGCTCCTTTTTCCTTTTCCCTGTCATAATCTTATATACTATACCCCAAGAATCTTTATTCCCTATGTCAGTGACGAAGTTTTCCCATGACTTAAGCTTCGCCTCTCCGATCAACTGCTTATACCTGGACTTCTCCTTTTTATATTCTTTTTCCTTTCGGGCACGTTCCTCTTCATTTGTTTCCTTCTGAAACTCTCGTCTCAACTTTCTTATCTGCCTTCGCTTGCTCTCTATTCCCTTACTCCACCAAGGCACCGCTTTCTCAAGAATTCTTTTATTCCTCATACTCAAGTCGCAAGCGTCTCTTATCGTCTTTTCCAATTTGATGGCTTGGTCTTCTACATCAATGCTGTTTTCTATCTCTTCTAATCTTTGTCTCAATTCCTCATCAAAGATATCCCATTTGGCGCTCTTTATAGAATATCTCTCTGAATATCTCCCAGGCTCGTGCACTGTTCCCTCCATCTCCCAAGTAATCATTTTTTTTCCGGCGAAAAACCGTTCAGGTTATCATCGCCGTCACGAAAAATATAACAACAAAAACAACAACAGCAAACTATAACAGTAAAAATAAATTAAAAATTTAGATAACAGGTATAGATATATTACACTTAAGAACTAAATAACAATAAATAATGAATAAAATTTAATAACAATTCGTAAAAGTATGCATAAACCTAACAGAAATAAAGTTTTTAAATAAAATAAATAAATAATATAACACAAGAAATAAAAACTATATAAATTAAATTTTATTTAAAACATTCAGACGATGAAGGAAGTCTAGAACCCGGTCAACGGCCGAGGTACTATCGCCCAACATCGTCTGAAACAGTTGCTCAGACCACACATAACACGCACATTTTGAAAACCATCACAATCGAGAATCAGCCTGTGGTCGCTATACATCCTGTCTTCACGAACCTTCCAGTCACTGATCTTGGCTAAACATTGACTCGTGCACAAGGTCACGTCGATATTAGCTTCTCCCATTCTCGACGCAAAGGTGCTCGGATTGTGCTCTTCATTTAAAACGTACAGGTGGTTCGAACTAATGAACTCTTCAAGTTCTCTACCTCTCTCGTCCGTTGTTCCGCTGTTCCATAGGCCAGACTTCGCATTCATGTCCCCACCAATCACTACTCCGCTCCTACCACATTCCAGGGCGCTTTGCAGCTGTCCCAGATACGGCGAGATGGCGTCCGAATATTGGCAATAGAGACTTATCAAAGTCAGATCGCCACCCCCATATGTAACGACAGCCGCCGCACAATGGGGTGTAATGACCTGCTCTAGGCTTATCACTTGCATAGTCCTGTTTCTTATAGCAATCGCCGCCATGGGATGCTGTTCTTTCCTACTGACGATGATCCTATACTGGTGAGGCAACCCTACTATCTTACCGGCTACTGAGTAAGGTTCCTGAATCAATGCCACATCAATCTCCAGTCTCCTCATTACCACCGTCAATTCAGCGGTGGCAGCTCGGGACCTTCACCTGACATATCCTCAGTCCCCCTCCTCTCAATATCGGCCTAGAGTCCATAATCCGTCCTTTGGATCTCAATGTTATACGCTGCTCTCAGCGTCGGGCAATCATTGCTGTCTAACTTATGATTCGGGTCCCTCCCTACTCGCAGGCAATTAACACATCGTGGATTCTTTTCCTTACAGTCTGTCTTTTTGTGGCCTATCTTCCCACAGTGTGAACATGTCGGCTCCGCCTGCTTGCAGCCTTTGCCTACGTGTCCAAAGCCTTGACACTGGAAGCATCGCGTCACCCTCAAGAACTCCCGAACATTGCAGCAGCTCCAATCCAAAAACACTCTACCTTTTTCTAGTAACAGCTTCCGCATTCTTGCGCTTACTTCTACCACCCAATTCACTCTTGGGGCATCCTTCTTGCCGGTTTTGAACCGGAAGTCCACCTCACTGAGGAACTCTTCTTTTGTCAGTGAAAGCTTTTCCTGTGTGCCATTCTGGCTATACAGCGACTCCCTTACAGAGTCGAGCTCCTTCTCTCGCGGCACATCATAAATTATTACCTTCGGCTTTCTCGCCATCGGTTTCTCTACCTTATATCCTTTTTCCATAAGTATCTCGCTGAGGCTCCGTCGCTGTCGACCTCCACAATAACTCCTCCCTCTTTTATTTTTCTAACATTTCTCATCTTGATCTTGTTTTTCCTGGCACACACCAACTGAAATACTTCTTCTTTCGTCTCCTCGCTTGTCTTTGCTTCTTGTCCCTCTTTCTTTTCCGGGTAAATTGCCACTATCTTCTTTGGCGCCGGGAGTTCTTTCTCAATTTTCCTTGCTGGAACCCTAACCATGATGGCGTACGATTGCTTCCTTGGCTCCGTCATCTGCGGTATTTCCGCCTTCACCGCTTCCAACATCTCTCTTCTCCCTTGTAGACGTCCCTCTAAATACGCCACTCTCTTTTCCAGGCTTTGGACCTCTTCCAGGCAGTCCGCTGCATACTGTTCAAACTCTCTTTTGACCGCTGCTGCTATCTTCTTCTTGGTGACTTCTTCACTAAAGATCCTCCTCATTGATCTAATGCATCCTGCCGCACTTACTTCTTCCTCCACGGTCCTCCTCTTGACTCGTACCTGGCTCGGGCTTTCCCTCCTGGGTCTCTTGCTCCCTCCTGCGTCGCTATCGGTTCGTACTTCTGAATCCGTTGCCGATTCTTGCCTCGTAACCGTTTTTCTCTCTGCGACCCTTCTGGCCGCCTCTTCTTCCGCCAAAGCTTGCTGCATACTCTTCTGAGCTCTTCTGAGGTTCTCCTTCGCTTCATCCACCGGCGACCTCTGCGTCGTTGACGAGCGGCGAAACGGGTCCGGATCCCGATTACTCATGGCTGTCCTGTAAACTCACAAACAAACAAACAGTTATTTAACGAAAAACTATTATTCAAAACTCTCGAGCACTCTCAATCACACAATCAGCAGCACACCAACTTCTGCTGATCCTATCTACCGTGTTTTACGCCTTTAGCCGGTTGCTGTCACAACCGTTGCCCAGCTTCGCCCCGGGGAGGCAGGCAACCACAGAGACTTTTAACTATTCGCTTGTGTATCACAGTAACAACAGGTCGACAACAAATAAAACAACAAAGTAATACAGATATCGCCTGTAATCACCAAAAGCACAAAATCACAGTATATATCTCTTGTGGCCGAAGCCGTAATAGCTCTGTCTAGGCGAACCGCAGAGGCTTTGCCTATCGTTTGCTCGACATGAGGAGCAAAAGGCAGTCGTTTGTCAAGCAAGATACCTTTGGGTTTCCATACTATGGGAGTATTGTTGAGATGAAGTACTGTTTTGGAATGGAGTTTGTTCGTGAAGGCGATGTCTTCTGTTTTATCTGCGTTCACTGCAATTCTCCACCTGCGAAACCATGGCTCCAATAAGTCCAACTGACGTTGAATAATTTTAGCCCCAAACTCGAGGTTTGCTGTTGAATAGTAGAACATGGAATCGTCAGCGAAGAGCCGCAGTGACACAGGTTCTTTGACAGGCATATCGTTGGTGTACAAGTTGTACAACGGACCCAGGACTGATCCTTGAGGCACGTCAGCCGTAATAGTTCTGGGCGTGGAGAGTGTACCGTCGACGGACACCTGGAACCATCTGTTGTCGAGGTACGATCGAATTAAGTGGACATATCATGGAGGAATAGGGCTGTGAGCTAGTTTGTACAGGAGGCCTTCATACCATACCCCGTCAAACGCTTTGCTGATATCCAGCAATATAGCTATTGTGTGGAGGCGTTTGTTGAAGCCATCTGATAGGCTGTTGATAACTCGGACTAGTTGTTGGGTGGTTGAGTGCTCTCGGCGGAAGCCAAACTATTCGTGCCGTACAGTGTCAGCAAGGTGTTCTGTAAGCTGCCTGTTCACCAGTCTTTCGAACACTTTCGAGAGACCAGGAAGCAGCGAGATTGGTCGGAAATTTTGAGGAAAGAGAGCCGATTTCTGTGGTTTAAGTATGAATATGACTTTGGCTCCTTTCCAAGATGTGGGGTAGTGGCCTGTTCGCAAGATTCCATTAAAAATGTTGGTAATGTATCCTACTGTTGGGGCAGGGATGTTCATTAGAGCCAGATTGTTTTATCCAGACCAGGTGCTTTCCGTGGGTGTAATGTTTTTATTACGTGTACCACCTGATCTGTTGTATAGGGATCGGGGAGCTGGCCCAATGGACAACTGAGGTAGTCCTAGATATAATTTTCCACGTGGTCGATGAGCATTGGGACTGAACTGGTCTTGGAGGGAATCTGCGAACGCTTCTGCTTTATCCGTGGGAGAGTAAACCAGACCGTGCTGGCCATATAGGGGATGGTTGGTAAGTTTTGGTCTTAGGAGTTGGCGGTTCAGTTTACACAAAATGAAGCCGATCAGGTTGTTTAAATATATACAGTCGACCTTGGTTATAACGCCCTCGCTTAGAACGCTAACTCGGTTATAGCTCTATTTTCTTAATTTCCCCAATATTCTATATTAAGTGTACCGGTATTTTAGGCTCGGTTATAACGCTTTGTGAACTCGGATACAACACTGTCACGCTGCTGTTATAGTCCAGCCACTTAGTAAACGACCTGCGCGAGAATTTCTTCTGCATGTAGGAGAATTCCCCTCCAGCTTCCTCCAACAGTTCAGGGACACAGTAGACCAATCCGAGTCTAGCTACTGTTACTACTCAGCGATAGTGAAGGAAAAATGGAGGAGCTATGGTGACAGAGTTGGGGCATGACCTCTCACTCGCACATGTTTTTTTCTCTATCCCACTGATGCTCTTAGCAGTTTTCTAAGCTGCTGAGCTATAGTTACTCTCACTTGAAATGCAATTTGTGTTCTATTTTTAGAATAAAGGTTGAGAATAGAAAAGGACCCAAAATGACCCTTTCTTAGAATTTTGTTGCAGGCTAAAAAAACAATGTAAATTGTATCGTTCCCGTAAAAACGTTTTCTCTCTCACAGACACACGCACGAACACACACTCTCTGGAAGCCTTAGTGAGTGGGTGGGGGAAACTTCAATCTCACAAACCCTCGCAACAGTGTACGCACAGTGTTGCATGTATACATACCAGACTGTACAGTACTTATTTTCTATTAGTTTAAACTAAAATATATTTCAAAATTATGTATATGTGTAAAAAATTGTAATAAAATAGCCATTAACTACGTGTACATTACAAAGTATGCTTTTCTTTCACTACATACAGTATTTGCGTCGTTTACAAACTCGTTTATTGTAAACTCGATTACAACGCTATCTCGTTTACAGCGCTCTTCAACCGCGTTATATCCGAGGTCGACTGTATTATGCTGAAGAGGACGAGGTATTGACGCGAACAGAAAGAATAAGCTTACGCTAATAACTGCACTAATACGCTAATATATATATTTCCGGCGAAAACCCTAAAGGTTATCATCCCCAAGTAGCGAATTTTTTTTCTTTTTGGCAAAAAACCTGAAAGATTATCATCGACTAAAAATACGATCCGAAAGATAATTTCCAAGGTTCAAACCAAAATTTCAAAAGGCTCAATTTTAAGGAATTAATAATAGTTAATAAAACATCAAAAGGTCAAAAGGTCAGGATATTTAAATAAAGTATAGTAAATTATTATAACGTTCAAACAATAAAATACGAGAGGGCTGTAAATAGTCCCTGGAAAAATAATATAATAATAATAATCATTAAATTTTATAAAATATATTTAAACGACGTAAGAAATTTATTACGCGGTCAATAGCCGAAGCATCATCTTTTAAAGATTCCTGCCGCCTCGGTGGCCTAGTTGATAGCGTACTAGGCTTTCACCCTGAGGACCCGGGTTCGATTCCCGGCCAGGGCTTGGCATTTTCATACGCTATAAATCATCCCATCGTCTGCATTATCCCAAGTGTGGATAATAGTCGGACGTTAAAAGAAAAAATTAAAGATTCCTTTCAACAATTGCCTAATCCACATAACTGGCGCAGAAAAAAAATAACGAAATTATTTAACCATAGACTATAGTTAAAAATTATTTTAAAAAATAAACAATTATAACAAACCAAATATAATATCAACTATTAATTTATATAACCTAAGATTAGTTAACAAGAATATTCTAAAAACAACGAAATATAAAAAATTCATTGTAACGCTGTAAACTGGCCTTACAAAACAAGAAAAATAAGTTAAAGTACCATAAATCATACTTAAAAACTAATTAATAAAGAAAACAAATATCAAAAAATAAACTGTGTGTGTGTGTGTGTGTGTGTGTGTGTGTGTGTGTGTGTGTGTGTGTCTTCGTCGGACACAAGCCCCTACTAATTTAGTATTTATTGTGCCTAGTTGTTGACACGACTACAGTGCATTTGGTACGTTAAATTACACAAGTCAAGAGTGTACAAATATAACCAATATTTATTTAACACTTACTTGCTTAGTCAAATTCGTAGGGGTAAGCAATGAATTGTTGCTGTGTTGTGTTAGCAATGAATTATTTAGTAACAAGTCATCCCCACACATTCGCAATTACAATAATATTTACAGTTTCATTATCGTTTACGAATCTGTCAGCTGTTATAGCATATATATTATTTCCGTGGAATAAATTTTTTTTTCCGGCGAAAAACCGTTCAGGTTATCATCGCCGTCACGAAAAATGAAAGTATATATAAAAAAAAAATGAAACAAAATTTTACTTAAGAAAAAAGCAAAATTATCATCGCTTCAGGTTATCATCGCCGTCACGAAGGATTAAAGTTATAAAAAAATTAATTAAACAAAATTTTACTTAAGAATAAAACAACAACAACAAACTATAACAGTAAAAATACATTAAAAATTTTGATAACAGGTATAGATATATTACACTTAAGAATTAAATAACAATAAATAATGAATAAAATTTAATAACAATTCGTAAAACTATGCATAAACATAACAGAAATAAAGTTTTTAGATAAAATAAATAAATAATATAACACAAGAAATAACAACTATATAAATTAAATTTTATTTAAAACATTCAGACGATGAAGGAAGTCTAGAACCCGGTCAACGGCCGAGGCACTATCTCCCAACATCGTCTGCAAACAGTTGCTCAGACCACACATAACACGCACATTTTGAAAACCATCACAATCGAGCAGTATATGTTTAATTGTGATGGTTTCCCTACAGAATTCGCATTCAGGTGGGTCCCCGCGTTCCATCAGAAATCCATGCGTTAACATGGAGTGACCAATGCGAAGGCGGGTGATCACCACCTCTTCTCTGCGACTTGTACGAATTGACGACCCCCAAGGACGAACTGTACTTTTGATTACCCTCAATTTATTACAGCTTGTAGCTGCCCTCCGTGGAATAAATACTACTTGAATTGCAACCTCTTCAAAACAATAAAACTTGAACGATTTCAATAAAATAATTTGAACCTGAGACACTTTTGTAAAGATATTTTAAAATACATCAAATATTACGGTAAAATATTTCAGAAAAAATTACAGTTTCCTTGTATCTATTTACTGAATGTTATAATAAATCTCCATAAATTTTATAGACATCAACAGGATCATAGGAAACCTACATATTTTGAACAATGTTTGATAATTCACACATGGCCAATATACAGCCTACAATAACTTTGTGTGTATGTTGTTTTAAGATTTATACTATTGTTAACTAGAGTTTTTAGAAACTATTTATTTATAGTTGTTATTGTATTTTGTATTGTTATTGTTCTATTTCTTATTTTTATGTCTTAAATTTTTATCTGACTTGTTTCTTTGTTTTCAAAAATTGTATTAAATAATTAATGTCGCGCCTCGGCGATGATAACCTTAAAGGTTTTTCGCCGGAAAAAATTCAGTTTTATAATGGAATTACATTATTTAACAAAGTGCCTTAAATATGTAAATGTCAAAAACTTTAAAAAAATCAAGTCAGATATGTTGTTGTTTTCCAATGGCTTCCGCTGGCTCACGCCATCTTTGATCTTGCTTCCCAGTAGAGGCCAGGGAGGTCTCCTCTTCTCTTCATCTAATTTTCTGCAGACCAGGAGGTGGTCCTTGTTCATGATGGTGTCTGGGCATTCACACAATGTGCAGTTGTCATAGTTTAATATCTTAATTTTCTTCAGGTGTTCATTCAGACAGTCGTGTCCAGTTGTCAGCCGAAAGACCGCGACAAATGTCCTCCTCTGGAGATCCTTGACCTTCCCATACAAGTCGAATACATTCTCATAAGGCTTGTTCTTTATGTCTTCCTTGACTTTGTTTGTAAATTCAAGATAAGATGTTCGCTTCAGTGCACATTAGTGTGAACCAATCCTAGCTTCCAGTGTGAGCATTCTTTTTGGTTTCTGCACTATAAGGGTTCCTTGTTTGGCCAGCTTGTCTGCCCGCTCATTCCCTTGTATGCCTACATGTGACGGGATCCACTGCAGAACCAATTCCTTGGTAATGTGTTTAACTATTTTGTATTTCTTCTGGATCGATTCTATCATAGAGCCTGCAGATGTGTTGTCAGCAATTGCTTGTAATGCCGATTTAGAGTCAACTAATATCACTATGTTATTATTCAACCATGGCCTCGTTATTATTTGCCTCAATGCCTCATCGATTGCAAATAACTCCGCCTCAAAAACAGTGGCGTCCGAGCTTAATGCAAAATAGTGAGAAAAATGCTCACAGAATATTCCCGCCCCTGTTTCACCTCCGATTTTAGATCCGTCAGTGTATATTCGCAACCAGTCGTCTGATGGGTATAGGTTGTTTATAGTCTCCAAAGTAATTTGTGCAACTGTGACTGGGTTGTCCTTGGCTTTATTTATTGTTTCCACAAGTTGAGTGCTTATGTTGTACCTGTCGTAGTCCAGAGGACTCTTCAGCTGTGTAGGCTCCTCGATCACCACACCACTTGATCTCCATTTAAGCATCAGGTGTTTGAAACTTGTTTGTGTTTTTAATGTTTGTTCTGCTGGTGGTTCTAGGATCCATGGGTTATTGTACTTCCTGTGAAGAATCTTCTCATATGTTATCATAGCTTTGCACCTGTATTCATTATGCAATGGTTTGGTGTTGGTATAGGCATGCAGTGCTGCAATTGGTGTAGTCTTCACGGCACTCGTTATCATTCGTAGGCAGTTGTTCTGGCTTGTTTCAAGTTTCTTCAGGGCATCACTGCCTGCCAAAACAAGCATCTCACCACCGTAAAGGAAATTTGGTTTTATGTATGACTTATAGGTTTGGAATAGTACATCAAGCGTTCCTCCCCATTTTATTCCTGCTAGTCTTTTTAGTATATTGTTTTTGGAGGAGATCTTTGATGCGATGTAATTTGCGTGGTCTTTTAGATTGATCTTTTTGTCGAGGATGACTACTAGGTATTTAGTACTACAGTGCTGTTGGACTACTGTGTTTTCTACTTGTAGAGGTATGTTTTGTGTTTTTGTTTTCAGTGAGAAGAGCTGGTAACTTGTTTTCTGAACATTAATTTTCATGTTGTTATTCCTACTCCATCTGGTCAGCGCCTGCTTCATTCATTCCATCATGAAGTGAGTCAAAGACTTTCCTGTCTTTGTTGCTGTTTGCCAGCCATATCAGTACATCATCTGCATACATCGCACAGTTGAGTTGATTGGAGGATAACGCTTTGGGGAGATCGTTTATGTATGTTAAATAACAATGAGCTAAGAACTGCGCCCTGCGGGAGGCCCACCTATGTTTGTTCATACTTGGATGTTGCCGTTTTCCATTTGGTGCATATCCACCTTTGACTTAGGAAGTGTTTCAGCCAATAGAACATATTGCCAGTTATATGTAAGTCTTTGATCTTTTTTAAAAGTTGAGATCTCCATACCGTATCGAAGACGGCCAGAATACTTGAATACGGCCGTATCGAATACTTGAAATCAACAAAGACGGCCAGAACCGACTCTCCTCTGTTGAATGAGTCCTTCACACTCTGTGTGAACTTCAGCACTTGGTTCATAGGCGTACAGTGAGGCCTGAATCCGGCTTGGTTATTGCAGATTAATTTGTTGTTTTCCAAATAGTACTGTAGCCTCGCAGCAACCATTCTTTCCATTGTTTTTGCAATTATTGAAGTAAGGGAGATTGGCCTGTAGTTGTGCATTCCATCACCTGATGTTTTTGGTTTTTTAATGGGGATGATGATTGCTTTCTTCCACATAGCTGGCATTTCAGATTTTCCAGACCACACCTCATTAAATATCTTGATCAGTAGTTCCTTAGCCTCCCCACCCAAGTTTTTGATGAATTCTGAATGGATCTTATCAGGGCCAGGGGATTTATTTACTTTGAGTTTCGATATCGCTATGTCCAATTCAAGAATGGTGTACTCCTTCGAGAAGATATCAAGGCCTTGTTTAGCAGTGTTTTTGAGCTGTTTTTTAACCACTCTGTCGTATTTCTTATTTTGTTGAGACAGCTTATGTTCTTCTTTATAAAAGGTGTTGAATTTTTTGGCGATTTCATAGTCGCAATATAGTGGTTTGGATGTACTTTTTATTGGGGCAGTTGGTTTGTCCTCCCACTTGTCCGTTAGGGTGTATATGTATATATGGACTCTATTGCTGTTTGTTCTATAATTCAACTGTCCAATGAACTTGGAGAAGTTGTTTCTTTTTGCCACTTGTATGTCCCTGGTATATAGTGCATTTACTCTTCGCCACTCTTGCACATCGCTTTTGTCATTGTATTTGTCTGCTCTGTCTCTTAGTACATCTCTCTCATTCCTCAATGCTTCCAATTCCTTGTTCCAAAAAGGTTTGTATTTCTTGACTCTCCCTCTGGGTATGTGTTGCTTTGCTACCTCCAATATGATGTTACAGAGGTGTTGCAGCTTCACTCCAGCACTGGCTTTCAGGTTGATTCCATTCACCTTCTCTTCCACGGCATCCCGGAAATACTCCCAGTTGGCTTTCTTGAAGTTCCACAAGTTACGCTGGATTTTCTTGTGTCTACTATGGGTTCTCATTGTTGTCTTGGTAACAACTGCTCTATGCCCACTTCCTTCATCTTCTGCAACATGTTTAGTTGTGTTGTTATAGATATCACTTGAAACCATCGCTAGATCAGGGTTTGTTGACGTTCTTGAGTAGTGGATGTATGTCTTCTTATCGTCTGGGTGATACAGAAGCTGGATGGTATGGGAGTCGATAAAGTTTTCTATTTCTCTTCCTGCTGTGTTTCTATCTAGGTGTAGCCGCCACGGTGGTCTAGTGGATAGCGTACTAGGCTTTCACCCCGAGGACCCGGGTTCGATTCCCGGCGAGGGCTTGGCATTTTCATACGCTATACATCATCCCATCGTCTGCATTAGCCCAAGTGTGCACAATAGTCGGACGTTAAACACAAAAAAAAATCTATCTAGGTAACCTCAGAGTGTTGAATGTCCATTAAAGTCACCTGTTATGATTGTTCTGTTTTTTACTTTTATCACGTCCATGTTCAGGCCGGAGTTGTTAGGTGGGCTGTAGATTCCGTAAACAGAATATTCGACGTTACTTTTCCATACTTCCACTCGGGCTATCTCTGACTTGTCACTGTCTGTCATTTCTTTAATGACCTTAAAATTATGGGTGAGACTGTTCTTTACTCCCACTAAAATGCCACTTGCGATTTGTCTAGTTTTGTGCAAACTGATTTTATAATCTCTAAACTTATAGTAGATTTGGTTTTTCTCTGATATATTGGCTTCGGTAATGAAGAAGACATCAATGTCATACTTGTCTAGTTGTTTCATTATGCCTTGCCTTTTTGCCTGGGTCAATCCACCTGCGTTCCAGTGGTATGTATTTATGCCTGTGTCGTGATTGTAGTGTTGTACAGAATTAGCAGTCTGGTTTGAGACTTTGTCTGCCCTAATAAGGGCAGTTGATTCCTTCCTCCTTCTTCTCTTCTGCTTCATTTGGTTTTTGTTTTGACTTTGGGAAACATTTGCCATCATTGCTGATCATTTAGCACTACCCAGGGGACACGTACAGCTTAAAGTGTGCTGCGGACGCGATCAACTTTGTCCCCCTCAAGTCAGATATTGTATTTAACAGATCATTATTATTATAGTACAGGTAAAAATGTGATATCTATGAATGTTTGTTGATCAGAGCAAAGTCTATATTGATTATAACGTTTTGCCTAAATGGAAACTTACATGATCAGTAACTTTGAACAACACATACGGGGACAAAGCACCAGAGAACTTGCGTCTCATACTTTTCCACTTTAAGGATTTACAATAAAATAAAACCGATATTAGGTTTCTAAACAAAATTCCAGAAGCAGTACAAAAATGTTTCCGCGAGAGTGCAGCACAATGCAGGCATAGGTGACAGAAATAATTGTGTGTGTACCAAAACAGCTGATTGCTAAAAAAACATTTAAATTATTACTGTATCCAAGACTTAAATAATTATTGACTGAATCAGTTTTGAATATAGAATCGTTAAGACAATCTAAACCAATTCTGATATGTACATGTTATTAAATAAAAGACTCTACTTGTAGTAAATAGTAAATACTGTAGTCTAATTTATGTATGTAATGTAAAATCCGGTTATAGTAGGTTTTATTTGTAAATATTTCAATAAGGTACAATGTTAGAAATCAGTCATTAATTTTATAGGTTATAGGTTTAAATAGGAAGTATAACAAAGTAATGCATATTGTATTCAATAAACCAAATATAATGAATGACATTGCTTTAAAAAACTAAGAACTTTCTGTTATAGGCCCTATATTTTTGTATATTATTCGTTTCTTTTTCATAATAACTGCGGGCCCACTAGTTCATAACTAATATGTATATTATGACTACTAGCCACCTGGTTGCATATTTGGTATGTATCTCGTAAATGCCGTTTGTAGAGAATAACATAGAGAAGAAAATTAATATTTCTTCCCAGGACAATCCAGCACATAATCTACCAAAATAAATTACATGTAATGTTCATAATATTTTTCTAGGTACAGTTGTATTTTTATACATAACGGGATATATTGCTAGTAATAACAATAAGGCGGAAAGTAAAAGAGAAACATTAAAATAAAAGCAAGTTATTCTTCATTCATATAACAGCTGATTTCTTTTTAAAGAGGATCAGTAAAATAAAAGCATGTTTTCATAACAGCTGATTTTTTTAAAAATATTTTAGTTGATCTTACTTTGTGGTTATGTTTTGTTAGCACTGTTTAACTATGTCATAGGGTTTAAAATTTTAAATTAATAAATCTGCACATTAATAACGATATATTTGAAAGTTTCATATATTTAAACAATCGGAAACATATGGTGCGTTTATTTATATTACTTAATTTAGGCAAATGTAATATAAATCACGCTGATAATTATACGGAAATGTTACCGAGTTTGGTTACAGAAATACAAATAAATTGAAAATTGATCAACAGATTTAATATTGCTCATTTCAGTTGTAACAAAGTTCCATACACAAAGATAGCTAATTATTTATTGAAAAAGTTCTTCCTAAATGAGATTTCAAATTATCTTAATTAAGTTTACTAAATCGTGTTCACCTTTGAACAACTCAGTTAATGAAAACATTATTTAGGAGTCATTGATTAAAATACTGTAATTTTAATTTGTGACCTACGTTAAACGCGTTGTACGTAGGTGCAACTTTGAGTGCTTTGAAAATAAATGTTGATACTCGTTTCTCGGACTTTGATGCCATTGCGAATCAAATTAAGATTTTTCAGAATCCTTTTGATACTGACATTGAAACCCTAGCCCCGGAACTTCAAATGGAAATGATTGATCTACAGTGCAGTGATATAATTAAGAACAAATATCAAAACTCATCTTTGTTGGAATTTTATAAGAGTCTTCCACTGACACAATTTGATAATTTGCATAAATTTGCTCGTGGGTTGTTTTCTGTTTTTGGTACTACTTATTTGTGTGAGAAGACCTTCTCCAAAATGAAGTACACAAAAAATATTTACAGATCTAAATTAACTGATGAGCATCTTAAATCTCTTTTAATAATTGGCACAAGTAAAATTAGTCCACAACTACAAACTATTGTCAGTAGAAAAACTCAGTTACATAAATCTCATTAGTATTTCATATGTCATTATGCTTGTTATAAGTTATGTTTTTATTTAAAATGTATAAAATGTTAGTTGGATTCATTTCAATAATTTGTTAGTTATTATATACTGAAGTTAAATTTTCTGCATATTATACATGTCTTTACTCATTACAATTCTGTGTTTCTTTATCCAACTTATCACAAAAACAATAACAATAAGCCTACAACAATGTTACGAGTAGTTAGCCCATGACCATATCAATGTAGATGTCATATTAATAATTATTCAACATAAAATTAGAATACTTCAGTAAACTAAATTTAATTTGCTATAAAAAATATGTTCTCTAAAAGGAGTTTTCAAGTACGCTAGCTCTCCGCGGGCCGGATGTGGCCCTCGGGCCGTAGTTTGGAGACCCCTGCGTCTAAACAAATCTTTGGAAGCACAAAGATTTTACTTCGAAAAGTTTAAATCGTATTTGAAAATATGCAATTCATCGAGTTATATACAAATATAAGACGAAAATTTTCAGTTAGTTGAAATTAACTATCCCGTACAGTCGGATAGTTATAGCTGTGGCGTGTACATAATATACTACGTCACTAACTTATTACAAAACAAAAACATTCCGGATGTCTTTAATGCGGCTAGTTACCGCGAAGAATTGAGATTGCGTTGTATACGTAATTTAAAAGGAAACATATTACAAAAACGCACTTATTCTAAAAGCCGAATTTTTATAACATTAACAGAGAAATTAAATTTAATGTTGCACGATTTGGTACAACGGCCTTAGAATCCGAACATTATAACAAGTTATTCGGTAGCACGTGGCTGAGTAACTTCGTTATAGATTGTTGTATGAATTCATTTTTGAAATGCAATCCTAAAAAGTGCATTAAAATTATTTCACGTGAAAAGAGCCTGATTGCTTTAAAGTGTAAGTTTGTCGGGACATTTTCTTTAGTTACAGACAAACTTACCAACTACAGTATAATTTTAATGCCATTCAACGAATTGAATTTTCATTGGTGCCTGTTTGCAGTAAATATAAAAGAAAAACTTATTTTTTTGTTTCGATGCACGGTGAAAACATTGTAAGCGCAAATGAAAAAAGCCGTAAGATATCATTTTTTAAACGAAGAAATACAATGACGGAGGATTTCGTAGATATAGCCAACTTTAAAGTTGCTGACCACAAATATCCATTTCAGCAAGATACGAATAATTGTGCAGTATTTATTTTGTACTACGCCAATCAAATTATTTATAATCACGAAATTTGTTTAAATTTTAATCCAATAATATATAGACGTGAATTACAACTCCGTTGTCTCACGCACTCAGATAATATGATTAGTATATGTTTAATTTGTGGTCAATCAGAGTTAAGAGGAGCAACGCCATGGTGCCAATGTAAAACGTGCGGTAGGTGGATGCATTTTGCCCCAAACTGCTTAAAAAAATTCATTCCGGACAAAACGATTGAGGATGTATCAAGTTCTTCATATACATTGTATTGTTTCCTTTGTTTGGACTTAAATATGATATTTTAAAATTAGAACACACGATAGGCAGGGTGGCTGGATCAGTCAATGGATAAGATATCGAGCTATCGTTGGCTGTGTCTTTGCCTTAATATATAGACATACATTAAAAAAATTATAACACGATAAGCAGGGTGGCGGGATCAGTCAATGGATAAGATATCGAGCTATCGTTGGCTGTGTCTTTGCCTTAATATATAGACATACATTAAAAAAATTAAAACACGATAGGCAGGGTGGCGGGATCAGTCAATGGATAAGATATCGAGCTATCGTTGGCTGTGTCTTTGCCTTAATATATAGACATACATTAAAAAAATTAAAACACGATAGGCAGGGTGGCGGGATCAGTCAATGGATAAGATATCGAGCTATCGTTGGCTGTGTCTTTGCCTTATATATATAGACATACATTAAAAAAAAATTATAACACGATAGGCAGGGTGGCGGAATCAGTCAATGGATAAGATATCGAGCTATCGTTGGCTGTCTTTGCCTTAATATATAGACATTAATTAAAAAAATTATAACACGATAGGCAGGGTGGCGGAATCAGTCAATGGATAAGATATCGAGCTATCGTTGGCTGTGTCTTTGCCTTAATATATAGACATACATTAAAAAAATTATAACACGATAGGCAGGGTGGCGGGATCAGTCAATGGATAAGATATCGAGCTATCGTTGGCTGTGTCTTTGCCTTAATATATAGACATACATTAAAAAAATTATAACACGATAGGCAGGGTGGCGGGATCAGTCAATGGATAAGATATCGAGCTATCGTTGGCTGTGTCTTTGCCTTAATATATAGACATACATTAAAAAAATTATAACACGATAGGCAGGGTGGCGGGATCAGTCAATGGATAAGATATCGAGCTATTGTTGGCTGTGTCTTTGCCTTAATATATAAACATACATTAAAAAAATTATAACACGATAAGCAGGGTGGCGGGATCAGTCAATGGATAAGATATCGAGCTATCGTTGGCTGTGTCTTTGCCTTAATATATAGACATACATTAAAAAAATTATAACACGATAGGAGGGTGGTGGGATCAGTCAATGGATAAGATATCGAGCTATCGTTGGCTGTGTCTTTGCCTTAATATATAGACATACATTAAAAAAATTATAACACGATAGGCAGGGTGGCGGAATCAGTCAATGGATAAGATATCGAGCTATCGTTGGCTGTGTCTTTGCCTTAATATATAGACATACATTAAAAAAATTAAAACACGATAGGAGGGTGGTGGGATCAGTCAATGGATAAGATATCGAGCTATCGTTGGCTGTGTCTTTGCCTTAATATATAGACATACATTAAAAAAATTATAACACGATAGGCAGGGTGGCGGGATCAGTCAATGGATAAGATATCGAGCTATCGTTGGCTGTGTCTTTGCCTTAATATATAGACATACATTAAAAAAATTAAAACACGATAGGCAGGGTGGCGGGATCAGTCAATGGATAAGATATCGAGCTATCGTTGGCTGTGTCTTTGCCTTAATATATAGACATACATTAAAAAAATTATAACACGATAGGCAGGGTGGCGGAATCAGTCAATGGATAAGATATCGAGCTATCGTTGGCTGTCTTTGCCTTAATATATAGACATTAATTAAAAAAATTATAACACGATAGGCAGGGTGGCGGAATCACTCAATGGATAAGATATCGAGCTATCGTTCGCTGTGTCTTTGCCTTAATATATAGACATACATTAAAAAAATTATAACACGATAGGCAGGGTGGCGGGATCAGTCAATGGATAAGATATCGAGCTATCGTTGGCTGTGTCTTTGCCTTAATATATAGACATACATTTAAAAAATTATAACACGATAGGCAGGGTGGCGGGATCAGTCAATGGATAAGATATCGAGCTATCGTTGGCTGTGTCTTTGCCTTAATATATAGACATACATTAAAAAAATTATAACACGATAGGCAGGGTGGCGGGATCAGTCAATGGATAAGATATCGAGCTATTGTTGGCTGTGTCTTTGCCTTAATATATAAACATACATTAAAAAATTATAACACGATAAGCAGGGTGGCGGGATCAGTCAATGGATAAGATATCGAGCTATCGTTGGCTGTGTCTTTGCCTTAATATATAGACATACATTAAAAAATTATAACACGATAGGAGGGTGGTGGGATCAGTCAATGGATAAGATATCGAGCTATCGTTGGCTGTGTCTTTGCCTTAATATATAGACATACATTAAAAAATTATAACACGATAGGCAGGGTGGCGGAATCAGTCAATGGATAAGATATCGAGCAATCGTTGGCTGTGTCTTTGCCTTAATATATAGACATACATTAAAAAAATTATAACACGATAGGAGGGTGGTGGGATCAGTCAATGGATAAGATATCGAGCTATCGTTGGCTGTGTCTTTGCCTTAATATATAGACATACATTAAAAATTATAACACGATAGGCAGGGTGGCGGAATCAGTCAATGGATAAGATATCGAGCTATCGTTTGGCTGTGTCTTTGCCTTAATATATAGACATACATTAAAAAAATTATAACACGATAGGCAGGGTGGCGGGATCAGTCAATGGATAAGATATCGAGCTATCGTTGGCTGTGTCTTTGCCTTAATATATAGACATACATTAAAAAAATTATAACACGATAGGCAGGGTGGCGGGATCAGTCAATGGATAAGATATCGTTGGCTGCTCTTTCTTAATATATGGCATTAAAAAAATTATAACACGATAGGCAGGGTGGCGGAATCAGTCAATGGATAAGATATCGAGACCTTAATATATAGACATTAATTAAAAAATTATAACACGATAGGCAGGGTGGCGGAATCAGTCAATGGATAAGATATCGAGCTATCGTTGGCTGTGTCTTTGCCTTAATATATAGACATACATTAAAAAAATTATAACACGATAGGCAGGGTGGCGGGATCAGTCAATGGATAAGATATCGAGCTATCGTTGGCTGTGTCTTTGCCTTAATATATAGACATACATTAAAAAAATTATAACACGATAGGCAGGGTGGCGGGATCAGTCAATGGATAAGATATCGAGCTATCGTTGGCTGTGTCTTTGCCTTAATATATAGACATACATTAAAAAAATTGTAACACGATAGGCAGGGTGGCGGGATCAGTCAATGGATAAGATATCGAGCTATAGTTGGCTATCGTGGAGGGATCAGTCAATGGATACTTAAATTGAATTAAGTAAATAGAATAATAGATTGAGCTGTAGAAATTCAAAGTAAATAATTTAGACATGAAATGCACCAATGGTGGTCCCTAATGGTGGTATGCTAGCTCTCCGCGGGCCGGACAAAATCTGTCCGCGGGCCGGATGTGGCCCTCGGGCCGTAGTTTGGAGACCCCTGATATAAACAATCAAAAAGGATTAACAGGAATAAAAATGTGAAAAAAGTGTATATAGATTAACACTGGTGGTACGCAATTCACCAATACCATAGCTGAAGTAATGCAAATACAGTACATTTATAGACGTAAAAAATGTAGAACTCTGTCAATGACCGACGAATCATCTTTTAAAGTTGCCCCCAAAGAGGCTCGCAATCCACACATTTGACGCATGTTTTTGAAACCATCACAATCCAGAAGAAAATGTTTGATTGTGATATCACCACAAAACTGACATGTAGGTAGGTCCCCGCGCGCCATGAGAAATCCATGCGTTAACATTAAATGTCCAATGCGGAGATGGGTAACAACCACCTCTTCCCTACGACTAACACGTATTGACGACCCCCAATGACGAACAGTATTCTCAATTACCCTCCATTTGTTATTGCCCAAAGCTACCCATTCATTTCCCCAAAGCGAATGCAGAAGATGTTTCGCTTCACAAATAAAATCTGAGCAAATAACACGTTGCGTGCTTGGCGGCAGCAGAGTAGCTCCCTTTGCCGCAATATCCGCTCTAGTGTTCCCAATTATCCCACTGTGACCAGGTACCCAGCAAAATGTTTTTACACATCGTAGTTCAAGCCTATAGATGGAGCACAAGATATCTTGAACCAGAGGGTTTATTGAATACATGTCTTGTATAGCCTGCAGTGCACTTTTAGAATCGGAACACACTAGATAATGCACAAAATCGGATTCAACGGTGGAGTTCAGAGCTTTAAGGATGGCGAATAATTCGGCAGTAAAAACACTACAAACTGAGTGAGGGTAATCCATATTTCTTGGTTTGGCCTGTTCTGTAAAATGCACAACCGACGTTCTCCAGTTTTGAACCATCAATAAAAATAATTTCACTGAATGGGTAGGATTGAAGAACATGATGAAACTCCTGGCGATACTCAATATCGGGGGTGTTATGTTTTGGAATAGATAGCAATTATGACTCGAAGGTTGTCATTATATGAAGAAAAAGAACTATTATAATTAATACAGTAAAATCTCTCTATTGCAAATCTCTTATAACGGAAATCTCTATAACGGCAAAATGTATTGGGTCCCTTCCCATTCCTATAGTGAAAACGTGTATTGTAACTTTCTCTACTGATGCCAACAAAATCCCAGGAATCTCTCTACAGCGGCGAAACACGTGCACACTTCCTACCATTCTACCATATTTCTCATTATGTCGACACGTCATCGAATGTTAAAAGCAGTGCGTCAACTGAATCCAGTGTTTTGTGACTGGTACATTTTACACATAGTGCATTATTTTGCTTATGCTTTTAAAATACAGTGTAAAGGCTACTGAATGGAAAATTTGTATAGATGTAAAGGTTAGAGTTTTGTGTGAGTTAGAAGGTGTGAAGCAAGTGGATGTTTGCAGAAATTTTAATTTTGTTAGTTCTTCTGTTGGCACGATATTAAAAAATAAAAATAAAATAAAGAAGACCTACAATGAAGGGAACTGCTTCAAGAAAATTCGAAGCAAGAATCTGAAGGAATTGGTGAAGCTGTTCTGCAGTAGTTTCGTCAAAATATTGTTTTTTTCTCACAATTACTGCAGTTTATTCATACAGTAATATTAATTGTGTTTAAAGACTTTACGTGATAAAATATTATAACAATGAAGTTTGCACTCAATACTTCAAAACTGCATAACATGTTTTACAAATAAAAATTAATTTTATACACATTTTGGTTGGGCTCTCTGGAGTGGAAATCTTTTTAAAAACTAACGTTCCCTTCAATGCCGCTATATAGAGATTTTACTGTATATGATTTCTTCTCTTGTTTTATTTTAAATTACTTTCCTCCATGTACTACATGTATGCATTATCGCTATACTTTAGTTCTATTCAGTATTGTTATATTGTCAGTACCAAAGTTTGTTCCACATTTTAACATTGTACTTCTTGTTAAATAATATTATAAATTCTAAAACAAATTCATTTAACAGTATATAAAAGACACGAGCGCGTGCGCGTATGAACAAACGAATATGTAAAAACAGACGTAGCTTACCCATATATGGGAACATAAATTTGAATTTTTTTCAAGGCTTCTTTCGTCCTAAAGCTTTTTATCTACGATTCAAGACGAACCAACTTCTTCTTTTTTTGGTAGAAATAGCTGCGTACGCATTTTGTTTGCGTTTCATTTTTCATTTAATTAAACGAAGAAAGTTTGTGCACTGTTCATGCACCATTTAACATAACTAAAGCCGGAGCAGATAAGTTGGAGAGGTCAGGCTGTACTCGGTGTAAGATGAACTTGTACGCCCGCCTTTGTTCGCAACTTGCAGCCCGTGAAACCCTTGCGCCTCGGGTTTCCACTCCTTGCAGGACAGCACAAACTTGACGCGCAGTACATAATTAATGTCCGAGAGAGAGGTATATAAAGCAAAACTGAATAATGCAATTCTTTTTATATTCTTCTTCTTTTCTGCTAGAATTATTTTCATTATGTTCATTATAATAATCTGTCTTCCCTAGCTTCGTCAATCCTTCTTTCGTTGACGCGTTTCGGAGAACCTCCATCTTCAAAATTGTGTCACCAATATTATGGCTCGTCCTATTTATAACTTTCTAGCTCCACCTCGTACCCCTCCTCCATATATGTGCCAGTGTTCAACACATGTACATTAAACCTAACGTGCTCGTTTCGGATTGGCTCTTCAAAATCATAAAGTTTGAAAGGGGCCAATCAGAAGCGAGCGAAAACGTGTTGGCCGACGAATGATGACAGATGACGTGGCATAATTATGATGGCCAATTATAACATACTGGCCATTAGAGAGAGAACATCTGACAGGGGACCGTACATTAGACGTTGTGTCTAATGTCAATCACGTCTATAACTGATTGACTTACCAACTCTGATTTAATCTCCTCTAGGTCAACATGGAGGAGATCTCTACAAGTCACCAACCCCTTAGCAGAATTTAATGTTCTGTGGGGTTCCACAGAAACCTTGATCGTTTCAAAAAAAAGATGTCATCTTTAGGAGTGATGAGCTCTGCTTGTCGCTGTTCGTTTCGTCTGTACTAGCAAGGTCCCGTTCTGCAGCTTCTTAATAGAAGCAACAAAACCTGCTCTTCTCACAATTACCATATTAATCAAAAAGGACGATACTTTAGATAAGTCCACCACTTCCACCGAGTTTTTAAAAATTAAAAATCTAGGAGATGGTAATTGAAGTGCTTCAGTACTCATCTCCTTGCCTCCCACATCTTCACCATTTTCCACAGAACCAACAGACCCGTTCGACAAAGTCGAACGAGGCCTCTTTAACAGACCTTTGGCGATTTTTTTTTCTAGTTTCCATAATGAGTTTGCTGAGCGATTCATGAATGTTGATATCTCGAACAAATGGTACAGGGTGCACCCAAACGTCACCAGTAGCCCAGGATACTCGAACTAAAGCGAGAATCCCCAATAAATTTGGGGGGGCCCTCCAATATCCTGGAGCCGAAATACATGTTAGGACTCCAGAATCTTTAGGAATGGGTTCCGGTACACAGTTACGGTTCCCCAAAACCAAGTACCACTGGAAGCCGCCCTCTATGAACTCACAGAATGCAACCACTTGTTTCGATAGACTCAGCTATGGGCTCCGACACCCATAATTCAACACCCATGTGCTTGCCAGGCGCCTATAGGCTGCTCGGTTCCAGCACTTGTCCCATCAGCGGTCCTTGACAGTGCTAGGCACACATCAGGTTCCACATACTTGGCCCCGCCAAAGGAAACCAAGCAGTATCGCCACTCCCAGACATAACGGAACAAGTACAGCGAATCCCTAAATGTACGTGTGTGTGTAATGTGTTTAGATCGTAAGTGCAGTGCTGTAAGTGTAAGTGTGTGTTAGACACGGGTGCCGCGAAGTTCGTCTAGTCCTCTCACTAGGTGGTGCTAGTCTGCACCCACTGCGGGTGTGTATGTGTTTGTGTGTGTGTATATGTGTATGTGGAGTAAATGAGTGAGAGTAGAATGAGCTAGAGGTATGGTGGGGTCGCTAAGCCCACCAGCTGCTCACTTCAGCTGCCTCCGCCAGCGATTGCTCTTCAACAGAGGTGAGGCTGTGAATGCTATCACTGCTACTGAGAACACTTTCTTGGCACTGAGCAGTGATCAGTTGTGATTGCTCTTCAACAGAGGTGAGGCTGTGAATGATATCACTGTTACTGAGAACACTGTTCTTGACACTGATCAGTTGTGATTGCTCTTCAATAGAAGTGAGGCTGTGAATGCTAACATTGCTACTGAGAACACTGTTCTTGGCACTGAGCAGTGAGCAGTTGTGATTGCTCTTCAATAGAGGTGAAACTGTGAATGCTATCTCTGCTACTGAGAACACTGTTCTTGGCACTGAGCAGTTGTGATTGCTATTCTATTTTGTTTGTGTGTGTGTGTGTGTGAGAGAGAGAGAGAGAGATAGGGAAAGACCACAAAAAATGTATTAGTTTCGATAATGTATGTGTCAATCTCACGAAAAGCATTTCGGACCGAATATTGCATCGTATATTAATTATAAAGTTTAGAAGAAGGGAAATTTCTAAACAGTATAAAGCGAACAATTGCTGTCTTCTTATAAAAAATGTGACAGAAATTTACTAGATAACTACAGGCGTTTGCACTGTTCTTATGGCTCGGTTATTGATGTGACTAAAGTACCGGTCAGTCTGCTACGTCTCTCAACTACGTACTTCTACTACGATCCGCAGTCACACCCGTTACTTTACTTTTACCGTTAACCCTGATCCCTCGTCCTCATTATTCTAAATGGCATAAAGTATAGACGTTAAGCAGAAAAAAATCACTGTTATTTTTTGTTTTAACTTTCGTAAGACACGAAAAACGCAATCACAGATTTTATTATTTTTTTAATTTAGGATAAAAACGCACACACACACACACACACACACACACACACACACACACACACACACACCTAAACACTGTTGACACTAAACTAACACTAAACTGCTAAAACAAAATATTAAAACCATATAATATTGTTAAAATATATAAACTTAACCAAAGAAAAAAAACAAGAATAAAAATGGCAAAGTTTATGTCAGGAATTTTTGTGGGGTGCAATGAGGGGAAGAAAATAAATAAATCGGGTTTAGATATAAATTATATAAAATGTATTTTATGATAAAAGAATAAATTTGTATTACATCCCTTCATTTTATGCCGTGCTGAAGATTTCCTGTGAGTACTGTACCAGAACTGCATGCACACTGTGTAGTTACTCTCATCCTGCCTTGGGGATGTGTTAAGAGGCAGTGTGTTTATTTTACAGCTCAATGTTTTCAGTGTTGGCAACACTTCAACGGAGCAATTTCAGGACAATGAATAAATTACGAAGTGCACTTCCCTGACGTCTTCTGTGGCATGTCCTGAGGCCAGTTTAGAAGTGGACAATTGCTTGCCACTGGTTGAAAGAATGTCACTTAAAAATCAACAATTCTAAAAATAGAAGTGTTACGGTAATTATTGTTTAAAAACATATTGTGAATATTATAATATTTTCAGATCATATTTCAACTTTTTCAATGGAAATATAAGAACATTATAAATGTTTGTATAAATGTAAGAAATATAATTTGTTTATTGAAGTAGGAGTGCGCTGAAATTTTTTTTTATTTAGATTTTTGGGTAATAGATTTTTTATCACACACACACACACACACACACACACACACACACACACACACACACACACACACACACACACACACACACACACACACACACACACACACACACACACACACACACACACACACACACACACACACACACACACACACACACACACACACACACACACACACACACACACACACACACACACACAACGTAGGCCTACATGACCTCTTTTTCGATGTTGTAAAGTTGATTTTTGTTTTTTTAAATTACGGCTTTTGGCGAAAAGCACATGAAGGTTATCATCGCCGTCCAGCAAAATATCCTACATGGGGGGGACACTAAATCTAAACATTGTTAATACTGTACTAAAAACTAAAACACTTTAGACACTAAAACTAGATAACATTATTCAAACATATAAACTTAATAAAGAAGGATATAAAAATTTGAAAACAAAACATATTTAATTTAATTTTAAATAAAATTAATATTTTTTTACATTTTATTTTTTTTTTAAATTTCACTATTACGCTGTTCAACAATACCATAGCTAGAGTAATTTAAATACATTTATACGACGTAAAAAATTAAGAACTCGGTCAATGACCGAAGAATCATCTTTTAAAATTGCCTCCATAGAGGAACCCAATCACCACATTTGACGCATGCTTTTGAAACCATCACAATCCGGAAGTAAATGTTTGATTGTGATGATATCACCGAAAAAATGACATGTAGGTAGGTCCCCGCGCGCCATGAGAAATCCATGCGACAACATTGAATGTCCAATGCGGAGACGGGTAACAACCACCTCTTCCCTACGACTAACACGTATTGACGACCCCCCAAGGACGAACAGTATTCTTAATTACCCTCAATTTGTTATTGCCCAAAGCTACCCATTTATTTTCCCAAAGCGAATGTAGAAGATGTTTCGCTTGGCAAATAAAATCTGAACAAATAACACGTTGCGTGCTTGGTGGCAGCAGAGTAGCTTCCTTTGCCGCAATATCCGATCTAGTGTTCCCAATTATCCCACTGTGACTAGGTACCCAGCAAAATGTTGTTTTTATACCTTGTTGTTTAAAGTTGAAATATTATGCACTTCTTTACACTTATTAAATCTCTTTGAAGTTAAAAGCAGTTCTGAGCTTTCACCCCGAGGACCCGGGTTCGATTCCCGGCCTGGGCTTGGCATTTTCATACGCTATAAATCATCCCATCGTCTGCATTAGCACAAGTGTGCACAATAGTCGGACGTTAAACACAAAAAAAAAATCCACTGGTCTATTTCTATATCTAACTGTGCTAATTTCTCAAATAATATTAGGAATTAAATGACGTAATGTCCACTTATCTTATAAATTGCAAAAATTCAAATCAGTAGTGTTTTACGCCATTCACATACAGTATTGCCCGTTTGTTGAAATGAGATTACGGAGGTCTTTGTCCTTAAACTCTAAGGACACTAATCCCGGAGTAAAATATTTTACAGTAATAACATTGTTTTGTGAAAACGGGCGGAGTCGTATATTTTATATTTCTCTTCACTGAGCTACTTATTTATTCAAGCACTTTTCTGCGAAGAGAGCCGTAAAAAGAGAGAAATTTCCCAAAACTTGAAATATATTCCATAACCGCAGATCATCAAACTCTATTATTTCAGTCTACGTAGTTTGCCTATGTCTATGAACTATCAATTCACTTCCGTTTTAATACGAGTATAAAATAACCTATAATAACAGTATAATAAAAAAAGTGTCTGGGCACATAAAAAATTGTAATAGTCATGTATAGTAGAGTAAAAAAGTACTTCAACTTTCTAAAACAAAAATAAATAAATTACGAAGTGGTGCACGAAATATCATAAAGCGATTGCATACATAAATTTTTCGACCTATGTAATTAGTAAGATTCAAGCTAGTTTACAAAATTTGAAACTAAAACAATTTATGTTACTACTTTTTATTTTAATTACGATAATTTGTTCGAATTATCTATAATAGCTAGAGACTTGGAATTTTCAGGGTACTTTCTTACAACAATGTCGAGGATTACGCAGAAATTTGATTTCAACGCCATTAAACTACTTACTCCAGTGTTAGGCGTAAGGCCGATGCACCATTTGTTAGGAGTACGGGTTCCTTCGAATAATTTTCTATCGTTGGTTCATTATAAAAATTACCTTTAATTATTTGATATGTTCTACCTTACAAATATTGTGGGTGGCAACCCCAAGAATGAACACTACTGTCTTATGTAAAATGAAACGTTCCCCAAA
This sequence comes from Callitettix versicolor, assembly GCA_022606455.1. Lineage (NCBI taxonomy): Eukaryota > Metazoa > Arthropoda > Insecta > Hemiptera > Cercopidae > Callitettix > Callitettix versicolor. The sequence continues at coordinate 17,150,070 of CM040186.1, forward strand.
ATATATATTAATCCCATTAAACCAAAATATTAAAAGGGGGAAGAAGTGTACGCTAAATAATCGTCTACTTACTTTTAGCGCCGATTTGCCACTTCTCGGCACCGCCCAGTTGGAACAGAAATGTCGCACAGTCTTCACAGAAAAGTCACCCGGAGTAAACTGACTTTCCGGCTCCGCCGGAATCGACTGTCCTCGCCCTACCTCTTCCCCATGCTTTTGTTTCAACTGCTGTTCTACATACCGTGTTGCTTATTGCAACAGGCAGTACATCAGCAGTTTCGTAATTTCGCCTATGTTTCTTTTTGTCAATAGTGTTCATTCTTTGGCTGTGACCTCATTATCATATTCAAAAACAGCAATCAAAAGCTAATATTTTTTCTAAATCCTAACACCAGTCCAACTTTTAAAAAAATTTTTTTTGTGTTTAACGTCCGACTATTGTGCACACTTAGTCGAACGATGGGATGATTTATAGCGTATGAAAATGCCAAGCCCTCACCGGGAATCGAACCCAGGTCCTCGGGGTGAAAGCCTAGTACGCTATCCACTAGGCCACCGAGGCGGCTCCAACTTTAATAATAAACGTATAGCCGAGACTATAATAACTAAAGATTTGAAATTTTCAGGGTTACCGCCACATGTAGGGGTGCACTGAAAAACGATTTTCCAATATTCAACACCTAAAGAGGTAAAAATGAGATACAACAATTTATATTGGAGAAAATGTTTTTTGTCTGACCTCCTTAAAACGTAACATAGTCACTCTTAAATATAAGTAATGAAATATATTTTTCACCATTTCCCAAAACTTAACCCCTAAAGAGATTGAAAGAATATTTGTTTTGGATCGAAAACATGCTATGAAACATAACTAATGAAACACACATTTCAACATTTTTCCGAATTCATTCCCTAAATAATCACAAATGTAAAAAAGAGGTATAAGTGGAGAGAAAGAGTGTTTTCATTGGAGAAAAATATTATTTTATCGGCTTTTCTTAAAAGTGAACAAAATATTCTAAAACACAAATTATGATACACGTAATTCAGTATTTCCCCTCCCCGAAATCACATATTTTTATCCCCTAAAAGGACAAAAATATAAAATAGGTATAAATGTTTGTATTACTTTCTTAAATGGAACACGTTTGAAGACAATAAAACAACATATTCAGGTTATAATATTTTTTCATATTCACTGTAAAATAATCACGAGTTTAGATGATCAGGCTTTTACTAACATATATTTTTTTCTAAATTTTTACATTACTGAAACAGTTTAACTTTTGCGGACGGGTAACGCTAGTCTTATTATATCTAATAAGATAGAATAAGCGGTAACTGAACAGTGAATCAGCTGTTTCACATACATCCAGCAAATTGCTGACGAGTGCTTATTGACGCGTGGTTTTGTATAATACTCTACTGTTGTTATACAGAGTGCTACATAAAAACGAAACCTGTTTAATGCTGAGCCTAATAGAAAAACAGATTCTTTAAGCACAAAGGGTTAACTGTAGAAAGATAGTGTACATTATATGTGTATGAAACAAACATTAACACGTCATTAATCCAATCCACTAAAACCCTCGCCCTCTTATCAGTGCCTCAGGCAGTCAGTTGCTGACCAGCCACAATTGTGAGTAGCTGTATTTCCGAATAGTTTGTGTGTAATTAATTTTTTCTTAGAAATCAGACGTCTGGTTGACGTGTCGATAACTTCTAAATGGTCCTGCTTCTTTCTGCTGCTTCAACAGCTAGAAGCAGTGATGGAGTAGTCGACTAGTAAATTAAACGAAGTAGTCTACTAGTCGGTTGTTCTGCTTGACTAATCGACTAGTCAGTAATTCATAATCAGAATGCGTTTTTCCCCGCGAAAAACCGATGAGGTTATCATCGCCGATAATCAAAATAAAATTATAAGCAACGAATAAAATAAACAAAATTTTAACTAACCAAAAACAAACTATACAAATAAATAAAACAAAACATAATAAGAGTTATAGATATATGACTAAAACTAGTTAACAATAATATATCTAAAAACAACAATAAAATGACGATCAGAAGATGAACTAAGCTGTGCGATGAGGTCTTGTTTTTGTGTACACTCTGTTCTAAAACTATTTAACAAAAAACAGTAGCTTGTCTACTTGTTCAATGTAACCGCATATTAATATTATTTAAACATTTCAGACACTTCTTACATATTTTACATACACTTTTTATCTTCTATCGTTTTATCTTCTATCAAAGATCTACAATATATGACGCGTAAGTTAAAAGAAATATGTGAAGAGTGGGGATTATGTATGAACACAAGAAAAACAAAATATTTATGTATAGGTGACAAAAATAAGTAGTCTAGACATTGACACTACGGAGGACATACAACCATGCCAAGAGTATAGATATGTAGGCGTAAAGTTCCACAAAACCGGTACGGATGAAAACGAAATAAGATCAGGAATAACAGAAACAAGGAAAATAGGATGTTTGAACGGCGTAGTATGGAGTAAGAATATAACAAGATCACAAAAGCTCAATGTATATTATGCGATTATTAAAGAGTTTTTTAATATATGGAGCTGAGACGTGGAGAATTAAAGAAAAAACCAAGAAAAGGATAGAGGCTGTAGAAATGGATGCGTTGAGAAGATCTGCTAGGATATCGAGAGTGCAAAGAATAAGAAATGAGGTAATTCGTCAACTGATGGGAATAGAGGACACGATTATAAAGGATATTGAGAGGATTCGGTTAATCATGTTCAACGAATGAGCCAAGCGCGACTGCCGAAACAAGCAATGGAGTGGGTGCCGACCTTAAAAAGGACAAGAGGAAGACCAAGAAAGAGCTGGATGGAAGGAATCCGTAAAATTATGAGTGATCGAAATTTACAAATCGGACAATGGGAAGACCGGAAAGAGTGGATTCTAGGCATCGGACAACGTCGCTGCACGTTTTATAACCTATATTATTTTTATCTTCTATCAAAATGTTCTCAAAATATTGATCTTTTTGGAGATATTTTAATACTGTTAGATTAAAATAAATAAAAAAATTAAATTAAAATTGAAATTGAATAACAAAATTGACAAAAGAGTAACAATAACAAATACAGAAATACATAAACACATACAAAATATTTGCAAATATTTTCCTAAAACTAGCACACCACAAAGACAGTAAGTACACAATTTATTGTGGGGCTGTAAATTGTTCCTGCAATAAATTTTAAAGAAACATAAAACACTTGAAACTAATTAATCAGAAAAATTAAGTTTAAATCTGTTTCAGTTGTGTCTTTTTTATTTAAACGTTTTACGATATCTTGATCCGCTACCTCTAAGTGATGATCAGAGTTCATTCTGACGTTTATGTCTTCAACAGCAACACCTTGGGGCATGTAAATAAAGCCCTTTGTCCCAAGGTAAATAGAATATGTGTGTTCTATTTACCGTGCTTTGTCCTACCGGCTTGAAACTGCAATACTGTACTTGAAGATTAAACCACTTCACAGTAGATACAGTGTAGAACTAAATTTAACCTTAGATATAACACAGAGACAAGGACAACATTCGATTGTTATGATGTGTCGAATTCCGTATTACTTTTTACACCCAAGAGCGCTCTTCGTGATGGTCGTTGTAGTGCTAGCAGCTTCCCAAGCTTGTGCAATCTTTCAGATTGGTGTTGTCTTCTTTTCGCATCGACTACTTCAAACAACCGACTAGTCGACTAGATTTAAACATCGAATAAACTAGTCGACTAGTAATCTTTGTCTAACTTACGGATCCAATACCCATACTCGGCAAAGCCAATTCCATTGAATGGATAAAATAGTGGAACACACGGAAATGTGGATATAATTCCTGGAATTGATATTAAAGCAAGTCCAGCAGACGTATTCAATAATTCAGTATTCTGCTGTTTTTGATTGAGTGATGACTTTATTAAGAGATTAAGATTTTTAATTATGGCTTTTGGCGAAAAGCAAATGAAGGCTATCATCGCCGTCCAGCAAAATATCCTACGTGGGGGGACACTAATTTTTTTTTGTGTTTAACGTCCGACTATTGTGCACACTTGGTCTAATGCAGACGATGAGATGATTTATAGCGTATGAAAATGTCAAACCCTGGCCGGGAATCGAACCCGGGTCCTCGGGGTGAAAGCCTAGTTCGCTAGGCCACCGAGGTGGCTGAAGGGAGGACACTAAATCTAAACATTGTTAATACTACATTAAAAACTAAAACACTATAGACACTAAAACTAGATAACATTATTAAAATATATAAACTTAATAAAGAAGGATTAACACAAATAAAAATTTGAAAACAAAACAAATATTTAATTTAATTTTAATTTCAAATTAAAAAAATATTTATATTTACACTGTTAAGCTGTTCAATAATACCATAGAGTAATTCAAATACATTTATACGACGTAAAAAATTAAGATTTTTTAAAAAGTTTTCTTGTAATATAATGGTATGATTTCGGTATTTCAGTGTATATAAATAGTGTGTTAAACAGAGTGTAAGTAAATATAGTGTTGTAAATAAATAGTGTAAATAAGTTACTATTGTTATTTTATTATTTTAAGGCGAAAAGCACACTGAGGCTATTTATCGCCTCCCTAAATGTAAGTGTGAGCGTAAAGTGTTAAAGTCGTAAGTGTAGTGTTGTAAGTGTAAGTGTTTGTTAGACTTTGGTACCGCTAGGGACGTCTAAATCCTCTCAATAGGTGCAGCTAGTCTGCACCCTCCTGCGGGGATGTTTACTTTAGTGATCGTGGTGTAGTAATTTTATTTATTTATTTTAATCTAATAGTATTAAATGTCTCCAAAAAAAGATCAATATTTTGATAGAAGAGAAAACTATAAAATTTTATGTAAATTAGTAAGAAGTGTCTGAAATGTTTATCATTAATATGCGGTTACATTTAAAAATAGACACCCTACTTTTTTTTGTTATAATAGTTATAGAACAGAGTCAAAAAAAAAAACAAGAACTTAACGCATCAGCTGAGTTGTCTTCTTGTTCTTCTGATCGCATTCTGATTATGAATTACCGACTAGTGAAGCAGAACAATCGACTAGTCGACTGGCCCATCAATACTTTTCGTCAGTACGCTCAATTAAAGGTGTCAAAAAGTTTGTTGCGGTAAAGGTTCTTTGCTGACTCTTGACACAATGTCGTAATATTTGACGGCAAAAATATCGTTTCGATGTCTCCACTTTGATAAACTTCATCGTCAGAGTGAGTCGGAAGAGTTATATAACAATAAGGCAGCTTTTCTTTCAAACTATGTTCAGTAGTCTTTAAAAAATCATTCTTTAAAAATTCCTCTAATTATTAATACACTTTTTTGGTTGAAATATTTCACTGGCGATGGCTTAAAAGGCTCTAAGGATTTATTTAATTTGTACAAATATGCTAATTTTTGTAATCACCGAAATGACAGACATGTATGTTTTCCTTAATTTTGTGTTAAGAAATCGTATCAGATAAAAACAATCTGATTTACTAGTATAGTTAAATTTGAGCATACACATTTCTATAAGTAATTGCTTTGTATTTTGTTTTTAATAGTAGTGTACTCGATAAGCCGCCATTTGTAAATTAACGAATCCCGTGAAACTTTTCATTTCAACTGAAGGGCATCGGTACACTGTGTAACCACCTAAATTTTGACCGTTAAGGGGCAGTGGTTAAACTGTAACCACATAGGGGCTCAGAAAACCCTTACAGGGACAGAACAATTTTTGCATTGAATTCATGTTTTAACTATTTTTTAAGTACACTTCAATGAAATAAAAATAGTAATTAGTTTAATAAAAGTAACAAAAATAGTGCACATTAATTTTTTTTTGCGGCGAAAAACCGTTAAGGTTATCATCGCCGTCACGCAAAATGAAAGCATAAAAAAAATTTACAAAAATTTACGTAAATAAGAGAAAAACAACAACAAAATATAATAGTAAAAATAAATTAAACAAATATTTAAATAACAGGTATAACTATATTACAATAACGAATACTTAAGAACTAAATAGCAATGAATAATGAATAAAATTTAATAACAATTCGTAAAAGTATATATAACCATAACAGAAATAAAGTTATTTAGATAAAATAAATAAATAAAATAACACAAGAAATAACCAATATATAAATTAAATTTTATTTAAAACATTCAGACGATGAAGGAAGTCTAGAACCCGGTCAACGGTCGAAGCATCGTCTGCAAATAGTTGCTCAGACCACATATAATACGCACATTTTGGAAAACATCACAATCGAGCAGTATATGTTTAATTGTGATGGTTTCCCAACAGAACTCGCATTCAGGTGGGTCCCCGCGTTCCATCAGAAATCCATGCGTTAACATGGAGTGACCACTGCGAAGGCGGGTAATCACCACCTCTTCTCTACGACTTGCACGTATTGACGACCCCCAAGGACGAACAATATTTTTAATTACCCTCAATTCGTTACTGCTTGTAGCTGCCCATTCATTTTCCCACTGTAGAAGAATTAAATGTTTTACGTGGCAAAGGAAGTCAGACAAAATTACACGTTGAGTGCATGGCAGAAGAAAAGTTGCTTCCTTTGCCGCATTATCCGCTACAGTATTTCCAAATATTCCACAGTGGCCAGGAATCCAGATAAATGATACTCTTGCACCTAGTAGTTGAAGTCTATGGACAGAACACAGAACATCTTGAACCAGAGGGTTTACCGAATACATATCCCGGATTGCCTGTAAGGCACTTTTTAAATCAGAACAAACTACGTACAAACTGTTCAACAATACCATAGCTGGAGTAATTCAAATACATTTATACGACGTAAAAAATTAAAAACTCGGTCAATGACCGACGAATCATCTTTTAAAATTGCCTCCATAGAGAAATCCAATCATTTGACGCATGCTTTTGAAACCATCACAATCCAGAAGAAAATGTTTGATTGTGATGATATCACCACAAAACTGACATGTAGGTGGGTCCCCGCGCGCCATGACAAATCCATGCGTTAACATTGAATGTCCAATGCGGAGACGGGTAACCACCACCTCTTCCCTACGACTAACCCCCAAGGACGTACAGTATTTTTAATTACCTTCAATTTGTTATTGGCCACGGCTACCACATCCATCCAACAAAAATGCAAGTAAAAAAATAATATTCTTACTTGTTTTCTACCAGGAAATAGCACTGCAGCTGTTATACGTGTGTTTGATGATGTTACATTGTCAATGGACCGTAAAGATGCAATGTTACTTTTGATTTTTCTAAAGCTTTAGATACAGAAGTACTGTCCAAGTAGTATTGGACCATCTCTAGATACAACGAATACATATTTGCCAAGGTTATTTGTTGAATCTCACGCTAAACACTGTACGGGTGACTATTCTCGCAGGAAACGCTAAGGGAAACCAATTATACACAGCCCCGCGCCCTTCGAATTGAAACGTCTGTAATTTCCTGTGAGATTTGCGTTGCAATTACAATCAACAAAGCTCAGGAACAATTGCCAAACGTAACAGGCGTATACATTTTTGTTTTTCACTTTGACAAATACAGTCAATTTGCCGCAGAGTGCTTTTTTTGAAGTCAAACTTAAATGGTTTCTCGCTGACGTGATAGAAGCGAATTTCAAATAATTTTCAGTTAAATCCTTTCAAAACTGCCATTTTTGATCTTTAAATTATGTTATTTTTACCCCGGCAAAAAACCGTACAAGTTATCATCGCCGTTACACGAATGTGAAATAACACAACTAAATTATTTTGAAATTGTAATTAAAAATACATAATAAAAATTGAAGTAAATAAATACACACAAAATAAAATAACAATTTTAAATATTTACTTAGAACTACAATTAACAATAATATATCTTAAAATAACAATATAAAATTAATTGTTTATCTCGGTTGTTTTCTTTGTTAATTAGTTTTAGGTATGTTTTATATTTCTTTAGTTTATTGTTATTATTGTAGGACCCATTGACAGCCCTACAATAAATTGTGATTGTTATTTTCTTCTTATTCTTCTTCCTTCCCGCGTCGGGGCCTCTGAAAATGCCTTCCATACTCCAACCCCTTCGTCCACGCCGTGGGAGCTAGTACAAAGTAGGGGAATGCCTGAAAAAGTGAAGTACAACGGAGACTTGTCTCTGGCACCGCCACGGTAGTTGTAAAGGTTTGAACCCTTAAAAGGACGGCTAACAGGGCTCTGGTGAAGCCATCGCTAGACTAATCATCTGCATTGGATTTTTTCCGATTCATAGAACAAAAAAACTGCCTCGTATATAGGACGGACTACTGGGAAAAAAAGCAATTGAAGTGGTACGGTCACGTCAATAGACTGGAGAGAGAGGATCCCGAAAAATATTTTGGAAGCTAAACTGATCAGAAGGAGAAATAGAGGAAGACCGCGAGTGACATGAATGGACACAATAAAGGATCTGGGAAGAAGGAGAGGAATGAATGAGAGGGAAATGAGACGTCTAACAACCGACAGACGAGTATGGAAAGCATTTTCAGAGGCCCCGACGCCAATTGCATAAGGGAAGGAGGAAGAAGGATGCAAAACATACATCCATACCCCGCCATAAGAAGTATTCACTTCAAAAATTAATATTTTCCGTACGAAAATACTTTATTTTAACAAAGTACAAAATACCTTGCGAAGGAATACAGTAACTGTCGCAGTTACGTTTCCACTGAGTAATTAAAATCAATCTGAATAAATATCCCCTCAGCCAAAACTTTGGTCGAACTTTATTTCTGATCGAGTGGATTAGAAGGAAGACAAATGTCTTTGTTTAAACTTACCCGTATCATTTGTTCTCGCCAGTCAATTCGCCGAGCACTTTGGCTAGATGAATATTTGTCATCGCTGAAAGTTTAGAAATGGTTTCCAACAATTGTTCAGCAAATGTATCCAGTTATTATCGGAACGTTTAACAGTATGTGCTGCAAGTTATATTTTGTATTGAAGAATTAAGTACTTGAGTTAAGTTTCTGTTTTTTTTTTTTATTTTGAAGACGAAGAACTTGAAACTGCAATACTTTATTGTAATACTTAGAAGTACTCAATTTAAAATGATTAAAAGTTCACGTTCGGAACTTGAGGAATTACTGACAAAAGCGAAGATATCTTTGCTGAATATATAATTAGTTTGAATATATCTTGTTTTGTTTAAATAAATAAATACGTGTACCTAGCTTAGATATTTACCGCAGTTGATAGTAAAAAATCAGCTGTTTTATATTAATTCGTAACGATCAGCTGATTTTACTAAACAGCTGATAAGACATAAGTTTCAGGTTATGTTGTTAAAAACTATCAATTTTTTTTTTTTTAGCCCTCAATTGCACATTTAGTCAATTTTTGTTCTTTCAATTTTGGTTCTTTTAGGTTTTTGAGATTCTCCCAATACTTTTTCAGTCTTGTAGATCTCTGTAGTCTAACTTCCTCCGAGTAAAAGGCAACTCTTTTTGTTCCTTCTTTAAATTTTAATCTAGTGTTTTTATCCTTAAGGATTGGTTTTTCCCTTCCTTCTTTCAGACGTTCCTCCGTTATCCCTAATTCTTTTAGGTCCTGTTACACTTCCTTAAGCCACTCATTCTGTACTTTCATCTTGAGTTGGTGATTTAGGAGTTTCTTCGTCAGTCTTTCTTCTGGTAGCTTTATTAGGTGTCCATAAAAAGCCAGTCTCTTTCTAATATTATCTAACAGATGTTCATTATTCTGATAGATGGTTGAACTTGGCAGCAGTCTGTATGTTCCTTCTACGACGTGTTTTTTGTTGATGATGGTTCTCAATATTTTTTCTTTCCACTCTTTGAGGCTCCTCTGTTCTGTTTCGGCTTCTTAGATTAAATAAAGTTTCCGCAGCATAAGTCACTTCCGGTCTTGTGACCGTATTATAATGTCTGATTTTCGACTTTATGGAAAGCGAATTTTCTTATACGTTCCCCAAGTTAACTTTAGGGCCTTCTTTAATTTGTTCGTTCTATTTTTATTGCAAGTTTTTCGGCTATGTTTCTAGTGATATTTTCTCCCAAATATGTAAAATTATCCACTATCTTTATTCGTTCGCCTTATATTTTTACAGACTTTTGTTCCGACTTTTCAGTCGGCATTATTTCCGTCTTTTCGAAGGATATCTGTAAGCCGACCTTTTCTGCTATGTTTTTCAGCGATTTGATTTGATGTTCCGATTCTTCCACTATTTGAGAGGAGTGCTAAATCGTCTCCAAAGGCCAGGCAGTTAAGTCTGATTCTTGTAAACTAACAATTATTATAAATGTTAATATTAATTTCGAATGTATTATAAACGGTTACAACGTGCACGTGTTCAACTAAGGAAAAATACCGAAACCAAAGCAACACAACGTTTTCATATAATACGCGTGTACTGTTATCGAAAAGGAGGAAGAAAACCAAAAATGGAAGAAATAGAGACGAAATTCGTTTGCTCGTTTCCGTTTCGTATTTCCGTTACGGTTCGGATTTTTTTCTATTCACTCCTCAATACAAAGTTGACATCGAAGCTTCGCTTTAAAAATTTAATTAAATACTTAACTGTTAAAATAAGCATTTAAAATTTTCAAATTACACTGAAAATTTAAAAATGAACCGCTGCCATGTCCTTTTTGTGTAACGTAAATGATGGTGAAATAATTTTTTTCTAAAATTGTAATGTTTTTATAGATATTTGAATAACGCCATTATAAAACATTTAAATCAATGAACTTGTTTAAGCGGTTATTGATCAAACTTTTGCGCCAAGTTTTAAATCGAAAAGCATTTTAAACATTTCAATTTAGTCTAACATTGAAAATAAGACAGCGAACCCTGATCGTCGTTTAATACAGAAATTTAAAACGATAATTTATACTGATTAGGATGGTGAAATCAGATTTTCAAAAAATTTTAGAACAAAAAGCGAAAATCTTTTTAAAATTTAAACTATTGATTTTTTTCAAGTATAAATTGTATCGGGCAAACATTATGAACATAAAAGAGCATACGTTTATATATACGGTATACAATTTTAATCATACCGTTAGAGGATGTAATCCCCTGCGAACCTCAGCTTTAGGCTATTTGTGCACTACAAAAATTTTAACAAACCTCCCGAATATTTTTCTGGTGGTCTAGATCGGTGCTCATTTCATGGTCCCGGATATTACAGTGATGGCCTCTACAATACATAACTTTTTAATGAATACGTTGATTATTACCAAAAGAAATTCGAAATACAAAGTCGTAGAGTAGGGAA
>CM040186.1:17161473-17273973 GCA_022606455.1 Callitettix versicolor
CAGGTAAGGTCTGCTGTAATAAAATTAAAAATTTTAAAATATAACATGAGCCTCTCTTGCCTTTGTCTGTAGTATTTTTGGTTGAAGTAATGACATATAGATTGGTCGAGAAATGTAAAACTTACAGAATGAAATGTTTAAGTAAGTATATTTTGAAATTTGAGTAGTATTTATAGCACACATTTCAACACTTTAATTAAAGCCTTAATTTACAGCAAGCACATTTCTACTCAGTGTTGTGTACGTGCATATAGTTTTGTACGTGCATGTTGTTGTGTATGTTGTTCTGTACGTGCATGTTGCTGTGTATGTGTATGTTGTTGTGTATGTGCATGTTGTTGTGTATGTGCATGTTGTTTTGTATGTGTAATGTTGTTGTGTATGTGTATGTTGTTCTGTACGTGCATGTTGTTGTGTATGTGCATGTTGTTGTGTATGTGTATGTTGTTCTGTACGTGCATGTTGTTGTGTATGTGCATGTTGTTGTGTATGTGTAATGTTGTTGTGTATGTGTATGTTGTTCTGTACGTGCATGTTGTTGTGTATGTGCATGTTGTTGTGTATGTGCATGTTGTGTATGTGCATGTTGTTGTGTATGTGCATGTTGTTGTGTATGTGCATGTTGTGTATGTGCATGTTGTGTATGTGCATGTTGTGTATGTGCATGTTGTTGTGTATGTGCATGTTGTGTATGTGCATGTTGTGTATGTGCATGTTGTTGTGTATGTGCATGTTGTGTATGTGCATGTTGTGTATGTGCATGTTGTGTATGTGCATGTTGTGTATGTGCATGTTGTGTATGTGCATGTTGTTGTGTATGTGCATGTTGTTGTGTATGTGCATGTTGTGTATGTGCATGTTGTGTATGTGCATGTTGTGTATGTGCATGTTTTGTATGTGCATGTTGTTGTGTATGTGCATGTTGTTGTATGTGCATGTTGTTGTGTATGTGCATGTTGTTGTGTATGTGCATGTTGTGTATGTGCATGTTGTGTATGTGCATGTTGTGTATGTGCATGTTGTGTATGTGCATGTTGTTGTGTATGTGCATGTTGTGTATGTGCATGTTGTGTATGTGCATGTTTTGTATGTGCATGTTGTGTATGTGCATGTTGTGTATGTGCATGTTGTGTATGTGCATGTTGTGTAAGTGCATGTTTTGTATGTGCATGTTGTGTATGTGCATGTTGTGTATGTGCATGTTGTGTATGTGCATGTTGTGTATGTGCATGTTGTGTATGTGCATGTTTTGTATGTGCATGTTGTGTATGTGCATGTTGTGTATGTGCATGTTGTGTATGTGCATGTTGTGTATGTGCATGTTTTGTATGTGCATGTTGTGTATGTGCATGTTGTGTATGTGCATGTTGTGTATGTGCATGTTTTGTATGTGCATGTTTTGTATGTGCATGTTGTGTATGTGCATGTTGTGTATGTGCATGTTGTGTATGTGCATGTTGTTATGTGCATGTTGTGTATGTGCATGTTTTGTATGTGCATGTTGTGTATGTGCATGTTGTGTATGTGCATGTTGTTCTGTACGTGCATGTTGTTGTGTATGTGCATGTTGTTGTGTATGTGCATGTTGTGTATGTGCATGTTGTGTATGTGCATGTTGTGTATGTGCATGTTTTGTATGTGCATGTTGTTGTGTATGTGCATGTTGTGTATGTGCATGTTGTTGTGTATGTGCATGTTGTTGTGTATGTGCATGTTGTGTATGTGCATGTTGTGTATGTGCATGTTGTGTATGTGCATGTTGTGTATGTGCATGTTGTTGTGTATGTGCATGTTGTGTATGTGCATGTTGTGTATGTGCATGTTGTGTATGTGCATGTTGTGTATGTGCATGTTGTGTATGTGCATGTTGTTGTGTATGTGCATGTTGTGTATGTGCATGTTGTGTATGTGCATGTTGTTGTGTATGTGCATGTTGTTGTGTATGTGCATGTTGTGTATGTGCATGTTGTGTATGTGCATGTTGTGTATGTGCATGTTGTGTATGTGCATGTTGTGTATGTGCATGTTGTTGTGTATGTGCATGTTGTTGTGTATGTGCATGTTGTGTATGTGCATGTTGTGTATGTGCATGTTGTGTATGTGCATGTTTTGTATGTGCATGTTGTTGTGTATGTGCATGTTGTGTATGTGCATGTTGTTGTGTATGTGCATGTTGTTGTGTATGTGCATGTTGTGTATGTGCATGTTGTGTATGTGCATGTTGTGTATGTGCATGTTGTTGTGTATGTGCATGTTGTGTATGTGCATGTTGTGTATGTGCATGTTGTGTATGTGCATGTTGTGTATGTGCATGTTGTGTATGTGCATGTTGTTGTGTATGTGCATGTTGTGTATGTGCATGTTGTGTATGTGCATGTTTTGTATGTGCATGTTGTGTATGTGCATGTTGTGTATGTGCATGTTGTGTATGTGCATGTTGTGTATGTGCATGTTTTGTATGTGCATGTTGTGTATGTGCATGTTGTGTATGTTGTGCATGTTGTGTATGTGCATGTTGTGTATGTGCATGTTGTGTATGTGCATGTTTTGTATGTGCATGTTGTGTATGTGCATGTTGTGTATGTGCATGTTGTGTATGTGCATGTTGTGTATGTGCATGTTTTGTATGTGCATGTTGTGTATGTGCATGTTGTGTATGTGCATGTTGTGTATGTGCATGTTGTGTATGTGCATGTTTTGTATGTGCATGTTGTGTATGTGCATGTTGTGTATGTGCATGTTGTGTATGTGCATGTTGTGTATGTGCATGTTGTGTATGTGCATGTTTTGTATGTGCATGTTGTGTATGTGCATGTTGTGTATGTGCATGTTGTGTATGTGCATGTTGTTCTGTACGTGCATGTTGTTGTGTATGTGCATGTTGTTGTGTATGTGCATGTTGTGTATGTGCATGTTGTTTTGTATGTGTAATGTTGTTGTGTATGTGTATGTTGTTGTGTATGTGCATGTTGTGTATGTGCATGTTGTTTTGTATGTGTAATGTTGTTGTGTATGTGTATGTTGTTGTGTATGTGCATGTTGTGTATGTGCATGTTGTTTTGTATGTGTAATGTTGTTGTGTATGTGTAATGTTGTTGTGTATGTGTATGTTGTTCTGTACGTGCATGTTGTTGTGTATGTGCATGTTGTTGTGTATGTACATGTTGTGTATGTGCATGTTGTTTTGTATGTGTAATGTTGTTGTGTATGTGTAATGTTGTTGTGTATGTGCAATGTGTATATCTAATACGCTGCATACATTTTGACAGTTTGAGCAACTGGTTCAAGAAGCTGGCTGCAAATTGTTATCAAGCAGAAAAAATTTGAACTCAAACCAAATGGCCTGTTCCATCAAACCAAATATTCCATCTTAGTTCAGTACAAAAGTTAATCTTGCTGAATTTGAGGCTATGCAGTTAAATTTGGATAGTGCAAAGAGAATTTGAGCTAGCTAAATGTGTGCGGACTAAACTAATGTGTGCACACCAACCCTTTGTTACTGTTGTGTTAAAATCAAAATTTTAAATGTGTGTCTAAGCTAACTGATTTGTACAAACTAACAATTTTAATCTGTTAATCCAAACTGGTTTGGATTAAAGCCTTTACTTCCCTTAATTTCTGGTAGTTTTTTTTATAAAAACCCTACACTTGATACTTTTTCAACATAATAATGATAATTTTTCAAGTAGGCATAATGGTCTGTATATCAAGATCTCTTTAGCTGATCTGTTCTTCTGAGGCATCGGGACTATTCGGGATAGCAACAATGTGGAAACTGTTGCTTCTCATGTAAATCTGAACTCTAAAAATCCACACATTGTTGCATGACTTTCATGTTATCCTGGCTGTCAGTTAACTTGAGTTGTATGAGTGAGTAACCATGGCAGTTGTGTATGTGCCATGTGAGCAGACAGTGAAAATGGTTTTATTATTTGGATTATAATAAGTTAATGACCAACTCCAAAAGTTATAATGGGAAGCTGTTTATAAAGTCAAATATGTTTTGTCTTCTTTCAGCATATACCTTGTGGCAAATACCTTATGTTGGTATTACATTTCTTTATCAAAGATCATTGATTGAAATATTTATAAAATGTAATGCCAACCTCTTATATTGTTTAAAAGAAATATCTGTTTCAAATGTTTTTAAAAGATATCCCATTACACTATAAAAAAATATTCTAAAAAACTTTAATAGATTTTTGACAAAATCTGAAAGTCATACACTAGCATTTCTTCTTATTGCCATTGAAAATTATATTTTTTTGTCACCAAATACAGTACAAAACCCTATATATAATGTTATAAAACCTTCTTGTGAGTATCCTTTATAACTTCCATCTCGTATTTTCTCGTAAGGCTTTAGACACAGTCCTCTTCTTCAGCATGCTACCTACCCAGTCATACTTGGTTTCGGTTATGACGTGTCACAGAAAAAAATCATTGTCATTGTAGGCATTGTTGTAGGTACCCTTAATGCCCAAAAAGACATTAGGCATCTTTGTTCTTTAGATTCCTTTCCAATCTGTGTATCAAACTGTGAAGTATGCTAACACAACCTTTTCCTGATTGGTAAGCATACTGACTAACATGTGGTGGTTTCCAATCTGTGTATCAGACTGTGAAGTATGCTAACACAACCTTTTCCTGATTGGTAAGCGTACTAACATGTGGTGGGATCATAACCCTTCTTACATGTCTCTCTACCAGTTTCTTTAATGTCTTCAAAATTGAAGAAGTCAAACTGGTCAAAAAGGCTCTTAAGCCTTAGGTTCAGCATATGATTCTTGCCTTAGCTTTCAAATAAAAACTATAGGACTGCTTTCTACATTAGGGGTACATGCCTCATTAATGTACTAACCTCCTACAACCTATAGTCAGTAAGAGCAATAGGCACCTTTTAAATCTCTTGGTGCAATAGAACTGGGAAATTCCATTGACCTGGTGATTTCGATAAGTTAAAAGTGTTAATAGCCCTTTTTTACCTTATTTACATCAGTTATCTGGTTAATCATATGGCAGAACCCTTTCTTTATATACGTGTAAGAAAGGGTATTACTAGGCTATATCTGACCCACACTTCCTTCTTGCATTCCTGACCTGTATATATGATCCACTAACAAGACAGGAGCTGTTAGAAAGAATCTTATATGTTACACAAACAAATAAAAAAAATTCTAATATGATAAAAACATCAATGTATATTACCTATTAAAAGGAACCCAGATAACAGTGGGGAACATTTTAAAAACTTTCTGAATTAAATGAAGTAAGAACTATTGTACTCAATGCATTTAGTAAGAACTAATGTACTGCATCAAGGTGCCATTAATTATTGTTTATATACAATTAATAAAAATGTATTGAATTTAATTAAGTGTATAGGCCTTAAAACTTTCTTTTGCAATTTGTTACCTTTCAGTTTTTTATGCTTCAGTGTACTTTTTTATTTTATTTTATTCTGCATAAAATTTTACAACGTTGGTAAAATTGACAGCGCAAGTGATCGGATAGTTTGCACGTGAAAGAACGTTAAATATTAAAAATATTTTAAACACTTATTTTTTTAATAAATTTTAAGTTTGGTAAGTGATACCATTAAAGTCAACCTTTTAGCCTATAAAACAAATTATATAATCTTCATAATTTTGTCCTGTAACTAGCCGTGTATCTTAAAAAATATTTTCACTAATTTTTGGTCTAGAGATCAAAAAATGTATTAAATACATAAAAATATAAAAAAATCAATGTTTACTTGTATTAAATTGAAAACTATTGGGTTTAGGACCTGTGTTTATATTACACTTTTTTCTATTGACCTACATTCCAAAGGTTATTAGGGTTGCAGTGAAACGTGTCTGTTTATGAATATATAATACACACTGTGTTGGATGTATACGTACTAGACTGTACAGTACTTATTTTCTATTAGTTTTAACTAAAATATATTTCAAATATGTAATATGTGTAATAAATTGTAATAAAATAGTCATTAACTGTGTAGCATATACAGTACAACGTATGCTTTTCTTTCACTACATACAGTATTGCCGCCGTTTACAAACTCGGTTACAATGCTATCTCGTTTACAGCGCTCATATACATTTCGTTCCATCAACCGCGTTTTATCCGAGGTCGACTGTAGCCTATATACTTTTCTTATGATTGAGTCTAATAAATTGTTGAACACAGATTTCGTGAAAATGTTTTGCGGTAAGTTTTACCGTAAATTATTAACTTCTCAAGGGGCGATTGCCCTTAGTGCCCCCTCTCTTGTCACTTCAGGAGTAAATCAAAAAAAGAATTACTTTGACTAAAATTCGATTTTGGTAATTTCTTATTGACAAGTTATCCAGCTAATAGCGCCCATTCTAAATCTTAAACATTTTATAACTTTTTTATCTTAAATTTTAAAAAAAATCTGTATAAATTAAAATGATGACTTAGGTGAGTGAGCAATTTATTATTTGTAAGTCTAAAAACAAACAAAGTACAATATTTTGTTTACTCCCAGATTGTAAATTTCTTTTACGTGCAACACTAATTTGAGACGTAAATCTTAATAAATTATTTCGGTATTTGAGGCTTTGACTATATGAAAGCGGAATATTTTAAGGTTTATAAATAAAAACACAAGTTCTATCCACTGTAGAGCCTTTTACTCACTACAAGTTT
Organism: Callitettix versicolor; assembly: GCA_022606455.1. Taxonomy (NCBI): domain Eukaryota; kingdom Metazoa; phylum Arthropoda; class Insecta; order Hemiptera; family Cercopidae; genus Callitettix; species Callitettix versicolor. Next base: position 17,168,149 of record CM040186.1, read on the forward strand.
CGACCTTTACAGTTTGAAAAGTATAAGCGATATACTTGTCAGTAAAATTGGCTGTAACGAGTTTGATCTAATTTTTCTCAAATGTAAGTACACTTTTATATATATTCCCAAAAAGTTTCCGGGAGCTATCGAAAAAAGTAAAAACATCAATCGAACTTCTCGTAATTCATTAGTCATATTTTGCTCAAATTATGTTCATTTATGGAGGTTTTAAGGTTTATAAGTAAAAATACAGCTTTAATCCACTGTGGAGTTTTATTACTTACTGGTTTCAACTTTTACAGGTCATTTAAAGTGATGTATGATTAAATGTACACTCGACTAGCATATACGTGACCAGTATATTGATCAATTAGTTTCCATCCATCAGCATATAAACACTCTTCGGCAAAATAAAACTAATCGACTTTTTTTTACATTCTCCTAAGGAATTTAAATTTTTAAAGAGTAATTTAACTTAAAAAAAACTGGAAAACTTTTTTTAAAAATTAAATGACCCTGAGGTATGGAAAAACTAGATCTTAATACAACACATAAGCAAAAATAAAAGAAAAAATATTTAAATTTAATTTTATTAAATAAATAGGTGAAAGTCTGGTATTATTTAAATTAATTAATAAAAAGGAGTGTGAATTAAACCCACAGTCCCAAGTTAAGGGGGAAAAATTAATAAACAATTAAATTAAAAAATAAAATAAATAAATAGTGTTATTTAAATTTGCTATAAAAAGAAAATGCAGTAAACCAAAAAAAAAAAAAAAAATGAAGCAAAAAAATTAAATAAAAATAAATAAATAGCGTTATTTAAATTTGTTAATTTTATTAAATAAATAGGTTTCATATTATTTCAATTCGTTAATAAAAGGAAGTGTGCAGTAAACTCACAGTACCTACCAAAAAGTTAAGCAAAAAAATTAAATTAAAAACAAATAAATAATGTTAATTTTATTAAATAAAATTAATATGCATAAATTATATTATATGCATAAATTTATATGCATAAATTTAATGCATATACTTCATTAAAAAATAATTGAAAGTCTCACATTATTTAAATTTGTTAATAAAAAGAAATGTGCAGTACAAAAAAATTAATTAAAATAAATAAATAATTTTTTATTTAAATTGGTTAATTTTATTAAATAAATAGGTAATTTAAATTAGCAAATAAAAGGGGGGGAGTGTGCAGTAATCCCACACCACCTTTGGGTTCTACTTCAGCGCTTCACTCACGTCATATTCAGGCCGCAAGCCAGTCACCACAACTGAGCTTGCCAAGCTTGTCAACAACATGGGCCTCCCGCGGGAAGGTCCCGTTGTTAACTAGCCCAGCACAAATTATTGTATCTACATACACAATAATTAACCTGCGTGGTCCCGAATATGCCGTGATTGACTCTAAAGATCGAACTCGGCGAACCCCGTTGATCCTGACACACCCGGCCTCCAAGTCGCTGGATTACAGGAATACGCCACTATTCCCAGCTGATAATAATGCATTTTTTACATGCATATAAATATTACTGATAGTTCTATAATTCGGTCATAGATGGCGCTAGCGATAGGACTATTTCCAAATATTAATTCAGTACTTGTAATACAAAACAGAAACATAATATTATGTACAGTAGAATATTATTTTTTTAATCCATACCAAACCGGTGCAACTTATATAGGCCGTACGGTCCTAAGTTTTTAACATCATTTACAACCAAAAAATGCTACGGTCGGTATTTATTCTATTACAGCTCTGATTTTTGAAACTAGCCTACAAAATTTTACTGTAGAGGTTGCGTGTCGCTTCGATTTCAAATAGTAGCGGTTGATCGTTTGCTAAATAAACAATTCTTTTCCTATTGTGTTGCAAATAGTTGTTTTATAACTGTATACGATTTCGCAAACAAATAATTAAAGTTGAAATATTGTTTTGCGAGAAAATGTTTTGCAAGAAGTAATTTCCCAGTGAGATATTGTTTTCATGTTTTCAAAGGAAACTAACCCTAACATTTCTACATTAATCTTTAGAGGTTACTTTTAAAATTTTGATATGTTCGTTGTTCAAATAATGTTAATTTTTTGAAATTTATGTTTGTTGGTTGAAAGTTAAAAAATTTTATATTATAATACTATAAAATAGAAGTAGGGGCCTGTTCTACCTAATATTGTAGTAGCATATTGAAACAATGGTTTCATAAAATCACCCAAATGTTTTGTCTACTTTAAAATCTTTTTGTATTCAAGAATGTATACGATATTTGCTGTAAACATAATTTTGTTTAGGCTATCTTAAATAATAGAATAAAATTCTAGATTAAGTAGAGATTCCCAATAGATTTTATAACAAATAATGTATAGGTCTAGGCAAATGGAAAATCAGTGGATTGAATTCACCCAGAACTGTTCTGTAAATCTTCAGAGCAGACATATGGATGCATTTGTGACATACACTTTAAAAACAAGGATAGGTGTACTTGTAAAACTAGGGTTAGGATTACAGTCAAGCCTCCTAGGAAGTATAGGATCGAACAACACATCTAAACTAGGGCTTGACAGAGTGGAATGTAAATCCCTAATACATTAGTTATTGTGCCAAGTTTTACGTACTAGCCTATGACCTAATTTTTATTTAAACACAAAGATACATTTACTTGTACAAATATTACTTTTGTGTATATATTTATTTTGAAAATTGAATTTTATGAAATTCATTCTATTATACTGTTGGCATAATACTGCTGCAACACCCACTGCACTATTTAGTACTACAATCCAGGAAATACTGTGCACAATGATCAGCTCGACAAATGTTATCAGATAAGATGAAAACACCCTCGTCTCATCTCCTGGCCTAGTTCCAGCCAAGAATAATTGTCACCAGTATTGTATTTTATATGCAATACTGTGAATGTAATGTTTTTAAGAATGCTGTAGAATGTAATGTTTCTGATAAACTAAATTTTATTTAAATGCAAAGATATATGTAAACAAATTTTACTTTTGCAAAATTACTTTAAAATTTAATGTACTATAGAGTTTAATTAATTATACCATAGTTTACATTTTTAAAAACTAACACATTATAATATTTTATAACTTATTTTTAATTCATTTGTTTTGTACAAGGTGCATCCAGAAAGGGATGTTAGTTTTGTTCTACTGCCACCACTGACATTTTGTACATGTACGCTATTCTTCCTCATTTATTGCCTCTACTGACACTATTACGGTTGATTTATGTAGTGTTTACAGTTTTCTGTGTGTTTAAAATGAACCTGCCGAAATTCAAGATGTTTATGGTGAAAAAGTGCGTGAGGAAGTTCGATAATGAATAAACCAATGTTCATGATGAGGCACGGAGTGAGTAGCCTCCTCATTTGTGATATTATTATTAATAACAATAACAAATACTATGAGCAACAACAAATTGAAATAAAAACATGTACTTTGTGGAATACGTTTTTATTCTCTTTCAAGTTTTAAATATTACTCTACAAAGTTTCATGTCTTCTGCCGTCCTGGGCAGTGGCATGGGGTTTGACCCCTGGTCTTGGCGACCACTATAATGGACCAAATCTCACCTGTCATCTGTGCAGGCACAAATGAAAACCACAGTAAACATAATCCTCGAGTGCAAGACTAGAAGAAGGAGACACTTTGGACTTCAGCAACCAGCCGAGGTGTTTCACAAGGATTATGGAGCTTGTCAAGGGCACTGGAGTCTGTTTAAGGAGAATACAAAAAGCTTATAGCTGACATGTTGAAAGCCTCAGTAGTAACCCAACATGTACTAGGTCACATTATCATAAGCCTACATTATATACATACATTTTTAATGATCCCTCAAAATAAATTTGACAGACCTTGTTCGGCACTCATTTTGGACCTGTTCGGGATGTTTTATAATGACAGCTATTCCATTTTAGTTCATTTTCAACAGAAAGTTGTTAATAAATGGTACAATACTTTTTTATAAAACAAGTAAAACTGTGCGACTAAATGAAATTTCTCGTACAAGCCGAAATAAAGGTACATTCTACTTTGAAGTGTACAAACTCTAAAATAGAATATTTTGTCGGATTTCTGCCACTATTTCCAATCATCACACAGAGTTAAGCAGGCAGGAGATGAAATACTTTGACTCAGTATAAGATAACAGTGTGGATTGAACATTTGATTATTCAATAATTTGGTAAGTTCAAGGGAAGAAATAAAAACACAAGTAGCAACCAACAATTATGTATTTTGTTGTGCAAGAGGATGTTTCATTTAAATACTATGTAAATATACAGGCTAACATGAGCATAGTATTGTAAAAACAAATCAAGCGTATTTTGTTTTATCTCACATGGTTAGGTTAGGCCTGTGACACAAAATAGGCACTCCTAACACCAATATTTTAGGCCTATAAATATAAATTACACATTGAAATAAACACAATTAAAATAAAACTTAATATATGTCAGTTCTTGTCTTTCTTTTTAGTTGGCATATTTTATTTAATGAACGATGAAGTCTGATTTAAAAATGTGCAATTTGTGAGCTTCTATAAAAGAAATATAATAGGCTTAACTGACATACAATAATTGCAGCACATAGCTGACAAAAAAAAAAAAAATCTAAAAACTAAAAACACTGAATAACATCATGTAGTAAACATTTTGATACATGAATATGTTAGCACAAAATCAATTTTTGGTTATAGAACTAATACGCAAGGCAAGTTTTGTTACAAAATCTGTTCATCTGTTTTAAAATAACAGTGATTAATTACAAAAATTAATGCTAATATGGAGATTTGAACACTGATTATAATGAGTGAGCCAGATTTTCAAAAAGTGCAAAATAAAAGTTTTTATGCCTTTTTAAAGGCACTATTTTGAAACAAACACTTTTTACTGGATAACAAACTTGTTCTAACTATATTGAAAATCAGATCTAAATTTTAACACTAAAATGCTAATACACAAATACAAGAAACTTTTTTAATTATTCATAAAAAATTGTTTGATCCACGATCAGGGCACATTTCAAGGTCTAAGAGTTACCTTTAGTATACCATAATTACATGCAATTTTGTCCTATATTGGATAATTCAAGTTAAATAAATTTTGGACAAAGTTCATATTGTAACCACACTGCAAGAGTTTTAGGAGCTATTTTGTTAGTTAATTTATTAATATACTAGCTGTGGCTAAAAATAACCAGACTGATTTTTTTAAAGACAACCAGCAAGTATGTGTATCAAGGTCAAATGCTATATTGCCAAGTCACTTGCATTCCCACTGTCCATTCCTGCCATCGATATGAGTGCTGAACCCTTAGGTTGGGCTGTTGTCTTTGTTCGTACTAAAACAAGCATACTCGCTGCCTGTCGGAAAAATGCCTAGTTTAAAAAAACCAATGCGTTTATGTGAAATTTTTAGTAAAACTCGGAAAGTATGTCGCTGAAACTCATTCTCAGATAAATCGCGTGTACAGTGATTTATCATGTACAACGTTTATCATGCACTCAGGTTTCTAAGTGGTTTTAAACAATTCAAAGAAGAGCAAGAAGAGACTGATGATGACCCATGTCCAGAATGACCTTCGATGTCAACGACGGATAAAAATATTGAACAAATTGATAAGTTATCCGAAAAAGTTGAGCAATCAAGCTGTCACTGAGATTGTCCGAATCGACAAAGCATCAGTATGGCAGATTATGCATGAATTGTAACATGAAGAAAGTTTGTTAAAAAATGCTGCTCAAAAATCTTATACTTGAACAGAAGAATTCTAGAATGAACATTCATGCTGACACTTTGAAATCCATCAAAAAAGACATTAAACTTTTGGACACATGTGATGAATCATAGTTTTTTTACTATTGATCCAGAAGCTAAGTACAATCAATATAATGGAAGAGCTGACTCAAAAAAAGCTTGAATCTTCAAATCAAAATTCAAAGCCATGATTATTGTACTTTTCGACACGCATGGGATCGTGTACGTAAATTGGGTACCTGAAGGTTAAATTATGAATAAGAATTAATTGAGGTCCTAACGAGTAAGAAGAAAGCGAGTTGTGGAAAAATAAATCATGGATTCATCAAGACGATGCACCAGTCCATACTAAATTGGTTGTCAAGACATTTCTGCATAAACATGGGATTCCCATGTCGGAATAAACACCCTACTAACCACATGTGACTTCTTTTTTTTCTGAAAGTGAAATCAGAGTTGAAAGGAATGGAATCTGAGGCAGCTGAAGCTACGAAAGAAAAAATGACGGAGGCCCTGAACATTCTTTCAAAAAATGACTTGGTATATGGCTTTGACCAATGGAAAATTCACACAGAGTGCTATAGAGATCATGGATGGGGTATACTGCAGTAAATAATGTTAAAGTTGTGAGTAAAAACAAAGAATGTGATACCATCAATTTGGTTATTTTTTAGTCACTTCATTTTTTTATAGGAGGGGAGAATACAGATATAATATTTAAAAAGCAAACTTTTGGACAAGAACTAGACATTACATAATTAACATATTCTGGTCAATTATAAAAAATATTAACATAGACATAAGAGTGAATAGTTTTAATTTTTTTACTCCACTGTGTACACACCCTAAAACAAAAACATAACATTCCCGCAAATTTTTTTAGAATATGAAAACCCACAATGAATTAAAAATGTTAGACAATTTTATCAAAAGATTCTTATCTACAATAATTTTCAGGCCTCTCTGATTACACCACAAATTAGCTCAAAATGTTTTAGTTGATACAACAATATTCAGTACAATAATGAAAAGGGATTCAAAACTATTCTTATTAAAAGAAAATATAAAAACAGCTGTTCACAAATAAAAGTTGCATTACAATAATATGAATTAGATTGCAAACTTTTATTGAAACTTTTTTTAAAGTAAAATTAATAACAAATTTATTTGTCCATATGAGACAAACAATATTACCATATTTTATGGACTACAAGACACACCTTAATTTTTAAGCAATTTAAAAAAAACTACCATTTTTATTATTATTTTCCACTATGAAACTAGCTATTAACAAAAATACTATACTGTTACCAATAACTCAAATAACTTTCAAGTTTACTGGCAACGTAGACTGCAATGACTCATGACAGGCTAGACAAGAAATGTTTGTAAATAATGTAGTCAATATAGCAGCAAATTATATCCTGTTTTATTATTCAGTCACACATTATATGCGTGTTTGGGACCTCTTAAATTTTTAATTCTATGATTATTTTCCAAGCACATGGGTACGCCTCTCTATGCTGATTGGTTTTGGACTATTTGCAAAAGTGTTTCTTTTACATGAGAAATACAAGATTCATTGCAAAAAGTCCACGGACCATTTGCTACAGATATTTTCAAGCATTTATGATTTGGACCATTCACAATTAGGACTTAGTTTAGGCATCCCCAGTGTTCTTGGTTTGTGATGGTGGGGCGAGAGAGAAACAGTGTTAGCAAGTTGTGAATCCTCATAACTCATGTTTGTCGCATTGGTGAGTTGCTGTTGCCAGACAGAGATAGGTTTCCCGCTCATCGAGTATATAGCCATTTTAAAAACTGGCGGAATTTTAAATCAAACACTGGACATTTTTATATTAATTTCAAGTATAAGACGTACCTGAATTTTGGAGGTAATTTTTTGAAGAAAAAAGTGTGTCTTATAGTTTGTAAAATACAGTACTTCTCTTTACAACTGTTAAAAAGAATACTGTTTCTGTTAAAAAGAATGACAAAATTACTTTGTTGTCAATTATTATTGTTCAAAACATTTAAATTGTTAATTTTTGAACAGTATGAAATGGATCTTGCTTCATTGCTGTAATATATATATACAGTCAACCTTGGTTATAATGCCCTTGGTTACAACGCTAACTTGGTTATAGCGCTATTTTCATAATGTCCATCCCCAATATTAAGTGTACATGTATTTTGGGCTCAGTTACAACTCTTTGTGAACTTAGATACAACGCTGTCACGCTGCTGTTATAGTCCAGCCACTTAGTAAACGGCCTGCGCGAGAATTTCTCATTCATATGTAGAATAATTTCCCTCCAAAAGTTCAGTGACACAGATTCTGCCAATCTGAGTCTACAAACTGTTACTACTCAGCGATAATAAAGGAAAAGGGAGGAGCTATTTGTACAGAGTGGGGACATGACCTCACACATGCACATTTTTTCCCTCTGTTCCGCTGGTGCTCTTACCAGTTTTTTAAGCTGCTGACCTAGAGTCACTCTCACTTGAAATACAATTTGTGCTCTATTTTTATAGAATAAAGGTTGAGAATGGAAAAGGACCCTTTCTTAAAATTTTGTTGCAGGCTAAACAAACACTGTAAATTGTGTTGTTCCAGTAAAAGCGCTCTCTCACACACATACACTCTGTACGCCTTGGTGTGGGGGGGAACTTCAATAATATCATGAACCCTCACAACAGTGTACACACTACGCTGCATGTATACATACTAGACTGTATAGTACTTCTTTTCTATTAGTTTTAACTAAAATATATTTAAAAATTATGTAATATGTGTAATAAAATAGTCATTAACTACATATACAGTACAACGTATGCTTTTCTTTCATTACATACAGTATTTCCGCCGTTTACAACCTCATTTACTGTAAACTCGGGTTACAACGCTATCTCGTTTACAGCGCTCTTATATACTTTTCGTTCCTTCAACCGCATTATATCCGAGGTCAATATATATATATATATATATATATATATTACAAACTTCAAAAGGTTAATTAATTTAATATCAACAGATTTATTTCCAATTATTATGAAGAAGCATTTTGTTTACTCCTCTTACTAAGTGATACTTATACATTTTTATCAAATCTGAATATCTATTTTGGTAATCTTGAAAAAAGTTTACAAAAAATCATAATTTTTTTACTTTAGTGGAATAAGTTTTTAAACAGTGGAATAAGAAAATCTAAGATACATAATGTCCATACATACTAGATATAAATAAAAAGTAAATATATAACAACAAAAATATATAGATGTAAAAGAAAAAGCTTCGAACCATTAAAGCTTTTTTTAAAAAAATAAAATAAACTATTTTGTATAATAGTAAATAATACAGTAACACTTAAATAATAAAAACTTAAAATAAATGACTTAAATTACTATACACTAAAGAAAAAAGTAGAAAAATATTTCTATTTTAAAAATTATTAATATGATAAAACAAGTATAATAAGTAAAAAAAATCAACAGTATTTGGTTTGTGAATGTTGGCTGATACTTTGGAAAGGAACTTTGGGTTTTTTAAGTAATTCTGTTGGTAACACTGTAAAACTGTTAATGCATTCCTAGAATATTTAAAACTATAAAGGCAGAACTGACACACTCCTTCTAATATAATAACTTATGTCTAGATATTTACATTATTTATAAAAGGGATGCTGTAATACCAACATCTTTGGCTTATAAATATATGCTGTAATATCAACAACGTGATTAAGCAAAGATCTGCAAGATTGATTCAGGTAGAATAAATTAAATTCAATACCTAAATTAAAAAATTAAGTGGTAAAAATAATTACAGAATAGTAGTTTAAAAAAAAATTAAGTACACACTCCAGAAAAAAATAAAATATATTTTAAGCGCACCTTTTACTCACAAACGATTCACATGAAATTTTATGATTTATGTACTGTTTTGGAAATTTGTCATTAAAACTATAGTAAATCCTCACGTTACAATAGAGTTCGGTGTCCGTTACTTGGCTGACGCAAACATACCAAGGTTATTCCACCCCACACCCGAAACTTATTTAAGACAACTGTACAGTTTGTTGTAGAGTTCCGTTGTGGTTATTTTTACAGTTTGTGCGCTGCATTTTATATTTCATTATCTACTCTGCGTAATGTGTTTAAAGTGCCATTTTCTAATAGAAATTCGCTAAAAATAGCACCGTGTTGAAAAACAAAAACAAGGTGCCAGAAATACCAGTCTCGCACCTATATCCATCTTTCAAAGACATAATTGTGCTACACACTGCTACACTATTATCATCAACATTATTTATTTTTTGAAGTTAGAAGATTAATTTTAGATATACAGGATACTGCGAACAATTTTCAAAACATGAGATATCTATTTGTTTTTAAATTATGAAAATTGTAAAATTCTAACTAACTTGATCGGACAAGGGTTACTTCGATTTAAATTGTAACATCCTAAAGAGTAATTTATTCAAACTATAATTCTGTGACAAATAATATGATTAAAATAATTGTGTTAACAAATAAATTTGTTTATTGAAGTTATCAATTAAAACTGTAGAATGTTATTTGGAACCCCGATCTTGTGAATCAACATTTACACAAATTATGATTTTTCAAAAATACTTAGAATAACTAAGCTAGCAAATCTGCGCAAGTTATCTATGATTAGAGAAAATTGGATTAATCGTTTTTTCAATAAATCAGATTTTCTAAATGGATATTTTGGTAGAAATAACGGGAACACGAAAAGTTTGTGTAGTGGTGTTTTGCATTCCTATCGGAACAAATGTGTTCATTAAACAGCAGTATATTTTACAAAGTTCTTGAAAATTGATCTCAATTATCTAATACTGCATAACTGGAGTACCGTATGGTAAACACCTACAAAGTTGCAAATTTTTCAAACAAATTTAACAGTACTTTTATTTTTAAAAGAATAATTCTATTATTGATCACGCCACTCTGTACCATTCACAAAACTAAATTCACATAGCGCTACCTATATTTCGACAGGCAAACTATCAGGTATCCAACACATGAGCAATATAACCAATGCTGTATTTACAACTACACTTAAACAACTAAAGTACCAGTATATGTTATCACAATCTGTTTTCACTACAACAGATAATTTGTAATCTCTACACATATGTGATGTTCTCTTGCCAGTTTAAACCACAGACTAGTATGAAACTTATAAAGTAAAGCAAATGAAATCCAGGTGAATTTCATAGAAATGTGCGTAACAAAATTCTAGAAACAAATATCAAACACACTAAGGCGTTGCTAAGAGACAATATAATATGGTTGTTACTGAATACAAATCATTTGATTCAAAGATTCAAATTTATTAAGTAGTGATTTTGCAAAATTCACACAGTAAAACCTCGGTTAACCTAACCTAACCAACTGAAACCTGGGTTATTCGTATCACATCCAGAATCGCAAAACCCTTTACAAAAATGAAAGGGAATAAATAAAAATATACAAGAATATAAAGACAAGATTGTATAGGCTAGCAAAGAAATAAACACTTTACCTTTAGCTGACCACAACCTTTTTCCAGCCACGACTCCCAAGTCTAAATATAGCTACACTACCAACTCGCACCCCCACCCCACAACAATAACATCCACATTCGTGAACAAAGAAGTGCGGATCATATGTAATTTTATATTGAACTAAAATTTGTTAAACATTTGAAATTTGCTGATCGAAAACTTTGCTAGGGACATAAAAACAAACGAAAATGACTGAGGTTTTTTCAAGAGTAATTAATATATAATCCATTAATAAATAAATAAATAAATATATATATATATATATATAATCTAAGAACAGTTTATTGACATAAGCCTAAAAAAGAGGTACGAGTCATTTGACATTCAAAATTGTCTAGAATTAATTAGATAAAAAGTATTGCACGAGAATGGCATTAACTCGAGAAACGGTATTATAACAAGAAACAGTTAAACAGATTAGTACAGCAAGAAACTTACTCATATCATTATCAAAATCAATTTTTATGTAAGTCTGATTCAAATCAGACCAAAATGCCAAATCTAGAGTTTTGGTATATATCAGAATTTTTTAGTAAATGTGACATACGCACGTGTGTGTGTGTGTGTGTCATATATATATATATATATATATATATATATATATATATATATATATATATATATATATATAAATTCTTTTCTAAATGTGTTATTGATAATAATTTCATAACACATGGAATAATAATTTGTCTTTGCTAATAATTTTGACTAAGTTTTGGGGTACTGACACAGAGCAGACATCACATGTGCAAAGAGGTCTTTAGAATTCAGTGTACAGACCTTCTTCAAAATATTTTCTATCAAACATATTAGAAGTTTTAAAAAAATGTTAACACTTGTAAACGCTATATATGATAAATATAACTTTATACAAACAGCATTTAGTTCATAGGCGTCCAATCAAATATGTATTTGCTTATCACAACAATTTAAAGATAGATGAATTCAAAATATATCTGAGCTCATAATTCTTTAAATGTCCACAAATAATTTTATATCGAACAAAAATATTTGATTCATACATGTGAACAAGAGTTGTTCTTTGTTTTCTTTGCAAATGGTTTTGATTATAACAATTGATTTTGAAGTTGCATAGAGCTGGTCAAAATTTTGTTGTGTAAAATAATTTATTTACATTTTTATACATATAAAATTGTACAAAAATTATTGTTTTATTACTAATTAAAGTTTTAGTAAATTTGGAGTGAAAATTTCTAGAGTTTAATAGATTACTCCTTTTCAATAATTTTTTAAAAATCATACAGTAACTAAACAACTGATAAAGACTCTGGATAGGAATTCTTTCATACATTTGATAAATTATTTTTAGAACTATTCAGTACAAAATGCAGAAAAGCCTAGTTGACATGATACAAAGATTAGATGCCTAGTGTCAGACATTTTGTATTTTATAGTCAGAACTAAATATCTTTACACTCCAAAAAGTAAAACTGGTCTACTTTTTGTTAGTGTCATGCCAAAAATCATTTCTAACAACGTTGTGAAAGATTCAGTAAGATTCTGTGCTCTAGTCACCTTGTTTAGAAATTTACCAAATATTTCTGTACTTCATTTTTTATTTCTATTGTGTTGTTTCCATGTACGGAAAAAAATTCCATGTACGGAATGTAGTTTAGTGAAAGTGTTTTGCATATTGCTCAAGTGCGAACAATTTCCAGTCCTACGAGACCGTAGTAGTGAAGATAACAAAAACAGAACATAAAAAAAAAGTTATATAGATTTTGTCAATAGCATTCAAGGCACAGAATCGTATGATGCTAAAAACTCTTAAAGCAATTCGCACTAAATTCGATTTAATATTGTTTTTTATGACGGTATTATGCTTTCCACCGTTTCCAATAATTAAGCAAAATTGTTTTTTGACACTCTTATGTAAAAAAATTTCGGTTTTCAGTGGCAAATTCAAATACTGTCTGTCTCTAGTTCATTCTGTACAATCCATTTTCGAACCTAAACATTGTTTTTTTTTTTTTTTTTGAAGGAACTGGTTATTCCGGTACCAAACAATTCACTGTCAATTGCGACCATTATTATTTCACCTGGAATGATTTAATCTAAAACTCTTACATGTAAAACATCTTAATAACAAACTGTTTGGCTCCACACAGTTGATCTTTGCAACGTATCAACTAGTCTTAATCCGCAGATCCAACTGACCGCTGTTTTACTAAGTGAGCAAATGGATGTAGTAACTTTATTAATTTGCTAATGCTTGCTTAGGTTATTTTGAAAAAGACGTTTACAGTATTTTTCATTAGTATTAAAACCTCCTGTAATTTCAACTTAATAACAGCCCATGCCTTAAAACATTCAATATTCAATCACATTGTGGTTGTAGTTTAAATAATTCTAAGAACTAAACTTACACGACGTTTTACACAATAATTTATTACACAATGTTTGTGTAATACACCTTACACAGTATTTCCAAATTCAAGTGTTAACAATATTTCAAAACTACTTCCAACACTATACTCCTTTTACTGGAATAATAAAATTATTTAGAAGCACCTTAAACTTATTCTATTTGGTGGGTTATAAATAAATTTTACAAATTTATTTTTTTGATTTCGAAACTAGGTTGACATACTCATAGTGAAGTTAGCTGTAGATTTATAAGATTAATTATGGAAAGGCTTCTGGAACAGTCAGGTCATAAAAACTTCACCCAGTATCAATGCAACATCAAACGTGTTCAATAGGTCTTAAAACGTTTTGAACTTCAAATATCAGGAAAAGACCGGACTTAGAGCCCGTTGAACATACAGATCATTTGGTTATCATAATCATCTACTTTTTTTTGTGAAGTTTAACAATGGAAACATTAAAAAAAAAATAATTATTCTAAATGATGCAATCCAAAGTACACTTGAACTAAGTTCACTTAGCAATTATCAACCCAGCTCAAAAATAAATTATTACTTAAATTATTCAAAGAGAAGATTCAAAAATATTTTTCTTTTTTAAGTTTTGTTTTTCAAGTAAGTGACAAGCACAGTCTTTGTAATGTAACCAAACCATTTCACTTTCTTGATACATTTGAATATGTGCTAAAAAATCAAAATGAAAAAATCAAAACATGTTTCATGTTACAGATTTGTTTTCTATAAAGTGACCGACGTACCCAGCTGGGACACAGTAACCGTTTCAAGCGAGAAGCATTAATGGAGAAGCCCGCACGAGATAAATGCTGAAATGTATCGCTACTTTGAACAAGACTTGAAAAAAGTTTTTCATACCAATTTTCATTCTATACTTAATGAAAACAACAATTTCAAACCTCTTCTACAAATGATGCTTTCATATAAATTGGTACGAGTAAATTTATAATGGACATCGCTACATTTTATTGCAGCAAAGTACTGTCTATTGTTTACGTCGGCCGCTTTAAACGAAACATATTTAAGACACTAATATTCATAATATTAAAGCTCTGTGAGCATAATTTATTGGCTAGTTTCAACGCGCTCAAAGAAAATTATTAGTTATGGATATCAATAACGTGTTTTACATACAATAGGACTTTGTTAATTACCAAAATTATTTGAAATCTGTAAAAGTAGATGATGAATGCAAAGAGCATACAAAAATAACAAAAAATGTCACCTCCCTCATAAATGTATATAACACTGAATTTTCAAAAAAAAATAAAAAAATAAAAATATTCTGGTTTACGAGATATTTGAATTAAATATTAAAGTACAAGCACTTATCACTTTGATCCATTACTTTGTAATGTCCCGTTTCAATACAGTAAACCCTCGGTTTAACTGACTGTCAAGACGAGGCGATGTTAATGAAATGAGCGCAAAATTTATAAAAGCCCTGATTAGCAATAATAACTGTTTTACATGGTTTGTGTAGTTTTTTGTTTTTGTCCAGTTATTTGCAAAAAAATATAATTTTTTGTTATATGGTTGTCTTTTTTTGAAATCAATACATTAAGTCTAAGCATGGATTTCTCCCACAGCACTTTCAAGCATCAATGAACAGAATAATGTGTGTGTGTGTGTCTGAAGTACTAAAAAAATAATTTTAAAAATTCAGATAAAAAATATATACTTTTAGAATTAAAAAAAACAAACAATAATTGGTTTTTTTAACTGTTAAACCAAGGGTTTTCTTTATTAAAGATTTTTTTTTATTTCGTAAGACTTTAATCACCGGGAAAACTGAGGGAATCAAAAACTGACAAGACGAAACACATCTGAAAAGTCAGTCACAAGACATACAAGAGGTAACTGAAAAAAAATCATATGCAACAATACCCAAACCTTTAACATACTTAGAATCTATACAAATTTTATAGTTTTGTTTCGGAACTCTTTAAACACACTCAGAACGATTACAAACAATTTTATCAACAATATTTGATCTAAAAACAAAGATTAAATATTTTTACATTATTATATTTCATAATTATTGTGATTGTAAAAAAACGATAACTTTAATACAAAAGTTTAATACGTTCTTTTAATGAATAAAACATAACCAGAAAAGAACAAAACTCTATACAAAAATATTGGTTTAATCACTGAAACGATAAATTGCATTTCATTTCGACATTAATACGATTGGTTCACTTGCTCTAAATGTTCGAATAGCGCACTAACTGGTTGCTGGGCTGATACCAACTGAGGATAATACGTCTCTGAACGTGACCAGTGTTTTGCGTAACGTTAGACAGAAACCCTTAGAAGCTGGTATTAAGGGAAATTCTGGTAACTGTATATCGGAAGCTACAGATTGTTCTGGAAAAAAAAAGTTATTTTGCTAAATATTATTCAAGAACTTACCTTAATCAAATAAAAACTGTTCTGACCTGCAAAGTTTACATTTTATTCAATTTACAAATAAAGCAGAACTTAAACATTTTAGTAAAATTTGAATAGCTTCTGTGAAATAAGGCCTCTTCAATTTTTCTCTTTGCTAATTAACTTTTTCTAACAGTTCATAAATGAGAATTTTTGCGCACTTAGGTACAATTTTGTTTTATTTGGGTTGTACATATGTGCCACGTTTAATAAAAATTGTTATAGCTGTTGCCAAAAAGTTTGATATTCTTATTGTAGCAGCTAACCTTTAATTAAAAACTTCAATTTTTAAGATACAGGCAAAATAGTTAGACCCAGAAACAATTGAAACTGCACAATATTATTTCTTCCCTTTTACTAGGGTAACTCCACTAATATGAGAAATTTATACTCAACAGTAAGCATACAGATGTAAACTATACAACTTTATTTTTGACATTGTATAATTTATACTTCTTTATATTTTTTAATAGCAAATACTGCATCAAAAAACATTTAACTCTAGAACTGGTCAAAAGGATTAAGCCTATACAGCATCACTGATACTTTCTGAACTGGCAACACTGGAAATACGACGTGCATGTAAGCTTTCAGAATTTTAAATTTTTGTCAGTATTATATATTAATTCACAGTCACAAAACATGGTAAGTATTCTTTGTAGTATCTGTGTGTGTGTGTGTGTGTGTGTGTATGTGTCATGTTGAACCCAGTTTTCAACCATTTCAAACCATTTATTTTATTTTTCAAACATGACGTACAACTATAGTATAGTAACGGCTCCTTTGTCTGACAACCGAGTTGTTTTATGGTTATGTGCTATATGGAATGTGTTATTATTATTTGTTAATGTTGTGTTTAAACATTTTTGGGATTAAGTTACACTGTGTAACCAAATTTATGCTCAGACTAGGTTTGTTAACAAACGATACTCACCTTTATTTAGTCACCTAGGATTAAAAATATTTTATTAAATATTTTTTATTTCTATTATTATGTTACAACAATTTTAAAAATTATGAAAATACAAAAACTAACCCTAATTTGCGGACATTTCTGTGTGATCAGCACAAGAAGATTTGCTTTACATTCGTTATTAGATTTTAACAACATTTCACTTACTTCATTTGGTTTACACAGATTCCTTGTTTTATGTAAACCACAAAGAATTGTTGTTATTTGTATCAAGAAGAAATAAATCTCGGAGACGACTGTAATGAAGAAGCCACGTTTACTAACAGTTCAACATAACCTACTTTCAAATCACTGGTAACATGATTCTAATCACTGTATGAGACTTATCCGAAAAGTAAGTAACGTTTTATTCTATTGCCACTGCAGCGCTGCTATTGGTGTTTTGCACATTCACACTAGTCTTCCTTCACTGATTTCATTACACTGATTTGTGTAGTTTTTTGCAATTTTTTTTTGTGCATTTAACGTGTTTAAGACAATTCATGAACATGCCGACTGTGAGATTTGTTTTGTAATTTGGTTTTTGGTAAGGCCAACCGAGATTCATCGTCAAATTCAAGATGTTTACAATGAAAATGCAACGAGTGATGGAATGGTGAGAGAGTGGGTTAGGAAGTTCAATGAAGGATTAGCCAATGTTCACAATGAGGCACAAAGTGGACAGGCAACCTTCTGTTGTCAATGATAATTTGTTAAGGAAAGTTGATGAGAAAAGTAGTGATAACAGACGGTTCACAATGACAATGCTTTCTGGTGAATTTCTGCAAATTTCAGTCTCTTTGAAGATGAATTTAACTGACTTAACATTTCTTGCATTTAAAAATTGAATCACAGGATAAACCTCAGTCGAGGGGGGGACGAATTGTTTTAAACACTTTAAATGCACACAGAAAACTAGAAACACTACACAAAGCAGTCATAATAGCATTACTGAAGAGCAAATGAAATAAGAAGTCTAATACGCATGCTTGGAGCACCAATAACAGCGCTGTGGTGGCAGTAGAAGAAAACAGTACTTACTTTCTGTTCACACTTCGTGCCAGCAGTTAGATGCAACATATCAATAGCGTAAATATTGTGTTTACCATTCGTTCTGCCTTCACAAAACATTTTATGGCAACAAAAAACTTGAGCTCTTGACACAACCTCGTTTTCCAAAAATGCCTTCTGAAGCTTACCGTAAGCTGTCACTGCATTCTCAACCAGTTTAACATTACGCTTGTGCAACATTTCGGATGCCATTTCCGTGACAACAGACAAAAACATGTACTCACTTATTAGTTGCCGCTTGGACTAGAATTAGTTTAAAGATCAAGGTCAAAAAATGGAATGACTATGCAAGCTGCAGGGTTGCCACACCTTGCTAAAAAGATCAGTCTCATTACTTTACTGTCGTACCTTTTATGTATGTCAGCTACATGAAAGTAAGTAGTTCACTGTTTATATTTTCACACAATGTTGCTTCCTGTTAGAATTAGCAATGGCAAGAGATTACTATACTGTATTTTATTTATTTGTAGTGGTACACCCACTGATGGTCGACCTTGACAATGGTCTGTCAGTCCTATCATGGGATAACTGGGTCAGCATTCCAATTCACTTAATGAAAAATTACCCAAATAGGTTTAGATTTCAGATAAATGGCTGAACATATTATAATAATGTTCATTTTGTAATAATAATTACATTTTATGAATTCAGTTAGAATAAAGTGTGACTTCTGTTCTGTGAATTTTCTTCATTCTTCATTACATTAATGGTGAGTACTAAACTATTTTTTCTCTGTAACGAATTAAAATGTTTCCCATAAGACTCTACAGTAAACGCTGACTCGCAAAGCAGTCTGCTCAGGTAACAGTCTTAGTTCTGGAACGAATTAAGACCATTACTACTTTATTTATTTATTTGCCCACTTCATAAAGTTGTACGTGTTTTTAAGTAGTTATGAACACTTAAATATGATTTAGGACTGTATTTATGTTTATTTCAATAGTGTTCTGGCGCCTTTTATTGTCCAGCTTTTTGTGCATTCTGACCTTTACCCAAACGTAAGGTGTTCTACTATAGTAAAAGAAAAAAAAAAGTATTAATACATACATAAAAGAGTTTTTTAAAACTCTTATTCTTTTAAACTAATTTTTTTTTCATAGTGATGCCTTAACCACAGTATACACCAATTTCAATAACCTCTACAACACATTCTTTATTTAATATATTTCATGGTTCCAGTTCCGGTTGCCACATCAACTCAATTTCCCAAAAAAAGTTTGACAAAATATTAAGTAAATCTGAAATATCTTACCTAATTCTTGTAATTCTCTAAACGAAGTGGGCGTGGTTGGAGATAAAGGATGCGAGTTATTGTATCTCTCGGAGACTTCCAACCATCCATCCAATCTGCAGCACAGCCTGTAAGCCGGTAAATGCCAACTATACACATTTGTTTTGCAATGCCCAAAATGTAAAACAAATTTACTCAATAAAGAACAACATTAATTTTCTTCTTATCTGAATACAATTGCTGGATTTTACAATGGATACATTACATTATTGGATACAATGTGTTCCCTAGAAGACTTATTTTTTATTTATGTAAATACATATTTGAGAAATTAGCAAACATACAGGAACATTACTTGAACTACTAATGAATACAATCACTCCTCTCACAGTTGGCCTAATGAACCAAAAGTGAAGTTTTTATGTACAAACTTCTATGCCATAAGTATTACAGTATCAATTAACTGTTATCAAATTAACAGTAATAACAATATTAATGTTCATTTATTAAATCATAATTATACATAAATACAAATCTAAATTTATACGGAATCCTACATAACTAAAACTGTTGGTTGCAATTATTATGATTTCAATAATTCCATCTACCTACCAATGAAATCAGTATTATTTCAAACATGAATTTATCAACTGATAAATAAGTAAACAATATAACAGCCACTCCAGAGCCTTGTTTCATGAAAGTTACAAGTTACATATTCACAATTTCACAAGTACAAGGTGTGTTCAGAAAGTAATGAGAATTTTTAAATTTCGCGGGCTTGAAAAGTCCGATTGTCAAACATTTTTTTTTATTATGTTGGTATACATGCCCTTGAAGTATGATAAAACTTTCAGCTGTTTTCATTGTTGACTTTGTCTGTGACAGCCACTAAAGTTAGACGTGTTTGTATGAGCTCGGCGATTTTCGTTTGTTAAAAGAAATGGATCAAAGAATTTCTATCAAATTTTGTGTAAAAAATGGAATGAAATGTAAAAAAGTGTGTGAAATGTTAACAAAGGTCTATGGTGAGTCTGCTATGAGTAAAGCAAGAGTTTACAAGTGGTATAAGCGTTTCCAAGAAGGCCGTGAAGACGTTGAAGATGACGAACGCCCTGGGCGCCCCAGCACATCAACAACCGATTAAAACGTGGAAAAAGTGGTTATGAACAATCGCCGAATCACAATTAGAGAGGTCACTGATGATGTTGGCATATTGATTGGATCATGTCATGACACTGTTTCCAATGTTTTGTGTATGAAACGCATGGCAGCAAAATTCGTTCCAAAATTGTTGAATTTTGAACAAAAATAGCAGCGAATGGAAGTTGCTCAAGAGTCACTAAATAAAGTCAATGACAATACAAAATTACTGAAATGTATTATAACGGGTGATGAAACATGGGTTTACGGATATGACGTCGAAACTAAGGCTCGACAAGTGCAGTCAAACGTGAAGGTTATGTTCACTGTATTCTTCAATATTAATGGCATAGTGCATAATGTATTCCTGCCACCAGGTGAAAAGGTCAATAAGGAGTACTACCTACAAGTTCAACGCCATTTGCATGAAGCAATCCGAAAAAACGCCCGGATCTGTGGAAAAACAATTCATGGCTTTTGCACCACGATAATGCACCAGCTTACACTTCATTGCTTGTTTGTGAATTTTTGGCCAAAAACAGTACTGTAATTATGCCCCAGCCTCCATATTCGCCAGACATGGCTCCGTGTGACTTTTTCCTATTTCCAAAAATAAAGAGAACCTTAAAGGGCTGTCGTTTTACAGCCGTAGATGAAATTAAAAGCGTATTGCTGATAGAACTAAAGGCTATCTCAAAAGATCGAGTTTGAGAAGTGTTTTGAGGATTGGAAGAAGCACTGGCACAAGTGCATAATCTCCAATGGAGACTATTTTGAAGGCGACAACATCAATGTAGAAGAATAAATATTTTGTTCAAAAAATTAAAATTCTTGTTACTTTCTGAACACACTTTGTACATGTATTTCACAAATATTTTTTTACTTATGAGAGTTACAAGTTCACAGAACAACTATTTGTTTACTCGTATGTCCTGTTGAGGTTATGATCTATAAAATAATTAACTGTTAGGTTAATTACTCAAACATGTCACTTAAAGAAGGAAAATTAGGCCTGTGTTCAAACGATGTTTCGGAATAAAATACATCATTTTTACGATATAAGTTGTTAACAGATAACAAAATTGAACAAATTCAAAGTTTTGGGTTTAGGTTTTGTGCCAAATAATAAAGAAAGATATAAGTACTTTATATAAGGACGGTATAGTATAAACTCTCGCAGTGCCTGGGGTTGAACAAATCCCTTTCTCTAGAATAGTATAAACTCGATTAACTGCCACCCTTTTAAGCATCAGTTTCTATAAACTATCAGGTTAATTCTGTTACCTGACATTTTTAAACAGTCTTCCATTGTAAATAATTTATAATAATAAAAGTAACCGTCTAGACAAAACACTGTAACTGGACAAAACATATTTATATCATAAGTGGTGGCACTTGTCACTAAGTGCTACCCTAAGCAAATACTGATAATCGAAAAATAAACCATCTTTCCAAATTTTTTTATTCTAGATAAATACATATTTTCTAAAATAATAATAATAAATTCTGTGCTGTAAACACAGTATAGTATGTTAATTATCGATTGCCAAAAGTATGGGCAGACTATTTCTGTTATCAGTCTATATTGTCATCCGTCACCCCAACAATCTCAAGAATGACGGTTACAAGACTCTACTGTATTATATATTTAAAATATTTTTATAATAGTAACTACTGTCCATAATTTGTTACTTACTAACATATTACTGTACTATTATAAACATATTATAGGCCAATTTAGACTAGTAGGTTTGCATTATATTTTTACTACAGGCTTACACTGATTATGCATGTGTACGATTATAATCGTACTAATAATACTAATAATTATTAGTATTATTATTATTAGACTGTATCTGTATCTATTGATTAGCATATAATGTAGTTACTATTACGCAACATATTTTGGTTATGTGGCTTTAATTCTAGACTAGTACGCTTATACGGGCCTAAAATGCCAACAATATTGTAATGCCCACTCCACTATGTTTATTATTAAGCTGTGGGTGTGGATCTTTTAACTTTGGTTCCTCACAAGGCAGTCATTACAGACAGGTTAGGTAACCAGTATGAACACCAATTTGTAAGAAACTCACTAACTAACCAGGATACACAAATTAACAAAATATTAATTTTGATACCAAATTTGCGGGAGCAATAGAAATTTTAAGGAAAACACTATAGTTTCTAAGGGAAGACTATATATTTTAGGAGGAAAGAGTATACTGAGATGTAAACTAATATAATATTTAGGCCATACAACTGACTGTCACAGTCATATGGATCGTTATAATTGCAGATTTCTTTTTTTTACCAAATACTTTATTATCCAACTCACTTGTGAGCATGCTGAGCGAAATGGGCCATAATCTCTTGCTTGAAGATGGCTGGCGGATGTACAATCAGTTTAGTGACGGCCTGCACCAGTTTCAGCACCACCATTTCGTTGTACATCCGCGAGTTCTCTCGTCCTTGTTGGCTGCCTTTCTGTTTCTCATAGCCGGCCTCGTTGAAGTACGGCTCACTTACCAGGATCAATCCTGCAAAAAGAATTTTGACATAACAAGCCAGTGTCTAGGAAAACTTAAGATGGAATCAAATAAATGGTGCAAAGAAAGCAGCACAATTTTTCTTAATCAACCTAACTTTTAAACTTAACTTTTTCAAAAACCTAACTTTAAAAAAACATTTTCTGTAACATCTATTAAATTTTGCTTACATATGAAAATTCATGAGTCAAGTTAATTAAACAATTTGAAACGAAAATAAAATTTACAGTTCAAGTTAAATTGAAAAAACTAAACTTGATCAGGATTTATTTTTTCCTGTACTTATCCAATTTCCGTATCTTTTATTTTCAAATTTAACCTTTCAACTATCATGTCCTATACGAAAAATTGTGCTGAACAGCACCAAGGTTATTTGCACTGTAATACCTGATTAATGGATTTTGAAAAATTTGGCAACGTATCTACTCTTTGCATTTAAAAGGTTGCTAAACTTTTTCAACAGCAAAATTAAAGGATTTTTTTGGGATAGGAAAAGGATCCTTTTGGCAGAGTTCATGAAAAGGGCACAATGATTTTTCCATTCTCAGTTGATAGTTGAGAAAACATGTCGTACATTTTGTTCAGGTACTCACAACATTTAATAATGCTATTTAAAAACAAAATTAAAAGTGGCCTCAAAATATGAACCTACCTATCACCACCGGTGTTTAGTTTGGTTAAGTGGTCTAAACCTATTTACCAAACTTCATTAAAATAGGTTAAGTATTATTTACGTGAAATAGACATTCAAACCAAAAATCTAGCAGTGTTACACCCAGTTTGGAAACATTATCGATGTACTTCACAGACACATACAAGAAATGCTAACCTGTGTGCCATTTACGATAATCATAAAAGACAGAACTGTAAGATAAAAGAGATGATTTCTTTGAACGTACTGTATAATTGGCAGTTTGATATTTTGAAACAGATAAATAGCTTTGGTGGCACAATAAATTTGTCCTATTAACAAAATAAATAATGTATCAAACAATAAAAATTATGAATGCTAGAGTGCTAACACATAATATATACATATGTATGTAATATTATTTATTTAATGATCGTCTGCATTAGCCCAAGTGTGCACAATAGTCAAACGTTAAACACACAAAAAAAACAAACAAATTATTTATTTAATGACTTTATATATATACTTATTTCTCCATAAGGAGTTATATATATATATATATATATATATATATATATATATATATATATATATATATATATATCCTGAAGAGAAAGGAAGTGCTTCTCTGTGCTCAGAAGCCATAGCTTAAAAACTAAGAATTAAACAACAAAACTTAAGAAAAAAGAAATTTTTTTTGTTTGTATTTTAAGGCGAAAAGCACATTAAGGCTATTATCGCTCCCTAAATGTAAGTATGAGTGTAAAGTTGTAAATGTAGTGTTGTAAGTGTAAATGAGTAAAATATTTGTATACTATAGTAAATGCCTGGTTCACAATTAAAATGCGTTCATGGTTTGCTTATAGATTATACTTACAGTATTTCAAAATTACTTTCAGTTACTTCTAGATAATTCAGTAATAAATTAAAATATTTTATTGCAGTGTGTATACAATTTTTTAATATATGGTTCTTTTTTATGTTTATGATATGCAATGTCTATTTCTTGATCTGCTGGTAGAGTCACAAAAAGTAGCACTAAATATTTATATTGTAACACAACACACTTGGCTGCATACAGCTATTTGAAAGTTGGAATATTACTGTTATTTAACAACTTAATAAATTTATTTTGCAGATTTACAAGCCGTTTAAGTTCCAATATATACGCACAACCCCAAAACATTAGACCGTAGTTAATAAAACTATACACATATGCATAATAGATAGTTTCTAAAACTTCAGTAGGTAGGTAATGCAATTTATATGATAAGTATAAGAAGTATCTAGGTTTTTTTATTATATATTGTATATGAATATCCCACTTTAAATTATAATCCATGAAAATACCTACATAATCATAGTGCTTGGTAGACACTATGATGATCTTCTAATCAGATAAAAACAAATATTTAATGCAGTATATCCAGAACTCGACTGGGCCACTGTATGCTTGCACTGTTTTGCTGTTGAGTTCGTTGTGTGTCAAACCTTGGTGATGCACTCTGAATTAAATCACACGTGTTTGGATTCTTTCAAATCAATAACTTTTATCGATCAATATAACGGTTATTAAATAAAATTTTGCAATTAATATTTTCATCACTGAATCATCTTATCTTAAAAAAAAACTATGTTTATTTGTGCAAATATATGGGAAATGTTATTAATTAGAATTTTTCTTTATAAAAAAAAAGTATAATTTTATGAGAATCATTATTATTAATTTTATATAAAACAAGCATCGAGTTATTTCTACATTATTATGAATTATTACTGAAGTTTTAAAAAGCGAAATGCCAATCTAATACAATAATTTAATCAAATTAATTTTAAACAGTGTAAATTCAAATTTCAAACAGACTAATACACTAATAATAATATCTTTTCTTTAATAATAAAACTGTAATAATAAATTTTAAATCAATTCAATACAGTCACGAAAAACATAGACAAGTGCCATAGCTCTATTGTATGCATAAAAATCAGTACTTCTTAAAAATTGCAAAATGCCAATATAGGCTAATCTAACGAATTAATTCACTTCAACTACAACAAAAAAGGTTTACAACAGAAATATCTAAATCTTTCAAGTATTGATGCATGGCATAAATGACTGATTACACGTAAATAAATAATGCGATAACAGTTGTATGTACAACCTCAAAAGCTGTGTCAATGACCTTTTAATTAGGTTAGTTATTCCTTGATAGATTGCAGCACTTCCCAAGTACATTGGCTCTATCTAGAATTTGTAAAAAAAACAAATAATAGTGGAACATAGTGCTACTATCGGTACGACAGTTGAGCTGTAGTGGAAAGTAATAAGCACTATGTGTGGCCCGTCCGAGCTGAAATGACAGAACGTTACTTAACATAGATACCCTCATCAGCAGGAAAAATACCTTCCGAGTGGAGGGGAAGATCTGAATTACATTCAATTGATCGCAAAGGGTTAAACCAGAAAACGTAACTGTAAAAATAATTTTAATATTAAATTTAATTAAAATCATAAGTCAATTTTGATTCAAAAGTTTTGCTTTATTTGTTAATTGTGCTCGGTGCTTCTCATTTATTTGTAAATGAAAACAAAAAAATTTTTTATAAGAAAATGAAAATTTATAAATGATTTTTCTTAAACTGTTCTCATAACTGAGTCATCTATAAATTGTTATTTAGAAACAATATTACTCTCTAAAATAGAACACAAACCTTGAATTGAGACAATAATTTGCAGCAGATTCGAAGTTAACGTCCACACTTCGGTCCCTTTACCACTCCATGTACCAAGCAATGACACGCAAACTTTGCCGTCTTCATAAAGATTAGGATTCAATCTGTCACTACAATATGACACATAATGACACATAGGAGGCGCTTTGGGATAGTCTGACGACAATTGAAAATCAAAGAAAAATAAACCATCTTCATAAGGCGTATTCTCTGGTCCTCTGATCATTACTGAGTACAAATCCTGTGCAACAGAATAACAAGTATGAAACAGTTGATTAAGTTTTAGAAAATATTATGTACACTCAATTTATCCATTATAAACTATGCCTAGGGAGGTTCCCTATTGTGGAGAAAATCTAGAAGATTTTGAAGAAGGTAAAATGGGTACAAAAGGAATAGTTTTGAAGGCTTTCTGAGCAAAAAATGTGTGCTTTGTTTGGTAATAAAATATATTGTTCTACTTCACCTTACGTCAACCCATATTTACATGGCTATTAAAATGTTTTTCACTTGAACGTCTGTTTCTGTGATGATGATAAGGCGGTATGAATATCACTAAACCACTTTTTCATTTGTGCTTCGTCTACATACTGCGAATTTCCATCAATGTGCTTGCTTTCTTTGTTTCAGTCTAACTATTTATATTATGTACATTTAAATTATTTTTTTTATAGTGTTCAGTATAGAATAATATATAATTCGATAATTATACATTAATATTACATACATACTAAATTCAGTAATACCTTTTCTCATAAATTTTGATTTTGTTTTATTTCTAATTGTTTTAACTTTTTACTCTATTGCTATATATGAGGGATGTTCAGAAAGTAAGTTCTGTTATAGTATAGTTCGTGATGAGATAGAGGCATGTTCTCTATGGCAATGAATATTCATGATATTCAGTGACACTGAATAACCTGACAAGTGTGCATCTGGCTTTATACTGCGAGGGTCACTACACCATTTTGAGCACTACAAAGCTACAATCAAAACAGATAAATAGACACTATGAGGAACAGTCACGCCACCACAATTGTTAGCCCCGTTGACTGTGAAGTTCATGCAGTAATTTGATTTCTGTACGCAAAAAAGTATAGATATTCTCAGTATATGGAAAAAACATTGCAAGTGACAGCGCAGTAAGGAAATATTGTTGTTTGTTTTGAAAAGGGTACACTTATGTTCATAATGAAGAAAGAAGTGGCTGACCCTCGGTGTTATTTAAATAACTTGTTAAGAATATCAATGAAAATACTTAAGAAAATCAAAAGTTCACTACTACAGAGCTCAGATATCACGAACAGATATCCTTTACAAAGTTGTGATTCAGAAATTCGGGTACCACAAATTTTGTGCTAGTGGGTGCTCAAACTTCTAACTGATGCACACAAAAACAAACAGACTGTGATCTGCCTTAACCTTCCTTATGAAGAATGTGATGAACTTCCTGATCACATAGTGACAGATGATGAAACATGGTCGTCCTAAGTGAATGTGGACAAAAAAACCAATCCAGTGAGGAATGAGGTCATACTGCGTTGTCACGTAAACCCATTCAAACTTTTTTCATAGAAGAACTAATGCCGACAGTTTTTTTTTTTTGGATAGGAAGATGATCCTTTTGTTTTGAAAGGATTAATAATTAATAATCCTACTTGACTATTTTTTATCATGTAGTGCTAAATACAGTCAGCCAGTCTAAACTGAAGATCATTAAAAAAAATCCAGATATTCAAAGGTTCAGTTATCAGATGATCTAGTGTAATGTATTTAATATAAATTAAATAAGTACAGAACAAATTACAAATGAAAAATATCTAAGTAGATTAAAGCTCAAACTTAGAACCTTCTGATATCTCCCTGACTTAAAAAACATTGGTAACATTTTTATATACTATTTATATAACAGATGGTACTTACGATTATGTAAAAAAGAAAAACAGAACAATATTTGCCGCTGGTTTAATTAAATTATACTCGGCAAACAACACCTTTAAACTTGGAAAATGGAATAGCCAATTTTCGTGTATTTATATAGGTGTAATAAATACTAATGAGTGTATTATGTACTTCCTGTTACTCAATAAGCAAGTATAATCTAATACATAATAGAATTATGTATTAAGTATCATGCATAATACAGGCAGTTAAACATAAATGTGCAATAAATGTTTAAATGATCAAACATAATTGTAATTGCCGTACTTACAATTCTGTCTTCAAACGCCTTGACCCAAATTCCAGAAGGCAGTGATGTTCGCAGGAGTTTGATCTCATTACGTACAGTTCTGAAAAAGTTCTTAGGGTCGGTGGGTAGGAACATGGTTAACTTGAACTTGTGACTGTTGGGAGCTGTATCTAATATTGAGAAACCTGAAACGGAAGTACCAAACTGAATATTATCACTAAAAACCAATTAAAAAGTAATGCTTTTAACAAAACACTTCATACTGTTAATTTATGTATAAATTTACTTTAAAAAATAGAAGCACACATATTTTTTTGCAATTTTTGGGTTTTTGAAATTATTTTAAAAGAGCTGATTAGCCAGAGAGCACCCCAAGTGCAAGAACTGACATTTATGTTAGCAATGTCGTATGATGAATGGTCATGACAAAATCAGAGATCAGTCTGTGATACAGTATTAGTGTGTGGGTGCCCATGCTGTCTCACATTTCATTGTCTTACCCTTACAGAAAAATCAATACAGATTCAAATTTTGACATTTTGACTGACTTGTCATTTAAAACACAATGGAGGTAAGACAACAGGAGCACATGAGTCATAGAAAAGAATGCAGAAATCCCAAGGAGATTTTGGATGACAAAGAAAAGCCATTGAGTTTTAATTTATGATTTATACAGTAGACCAGCAATAATCCCAGCCAAATGTGGCAGTTGGCTAGGTGAAGATTCCAACTAGACTATACACAGGTTCAAGATGGTGTCTAATAATTTATACCACTTATCAATAAATTAAGTTACAAAAGTGGATCAAATAAATGGGATTTTTGTCCCTGAGCGTCTACGGTTGGTATGACTGGGCCTGCACTTCCAGTATGCTTGGGTGTAATCATTAAGAGAAACTATTCCCCACTACCAAATAGCTGTTTAGTAGTGCTCGTTCAGAGCAATAGGTGCACCCATCTGGGCAATGCATAATTATAAAATTTCTAGCTTGAGAAGTTCAACGGAAATTTTCTGGAGACTAACTGCACAGATCAAACTGTCAAGGACTCAAGAGTTCAAACAAGGACAAGAACGAGAGGAAAATTAGGAACACAATGGCCGTTTTTGGACCAGTATTATAGATGAAAATATTTACACAGTTCAAGACATTATTCAAGACGATCAATAAGTGCTTATATCCGAAATTGCAGGACAGGGCAGAAAAAGTAACTGTAGTTATCAAGGATCATTACAAAGAACCTAGAGTTCTGTAAAGTGTGTGCCAAATGGGTCCCTTGCTTTTTGACCTCAGATCGCAAGTTGATGCATTTTTGAATCTGACCGTCACCTGTAACATAATGTGGGTCCACCACTCCCAATTCCAAAGAAGCCAGTATGGAGTGGCGGAGAAATGGGAGGCAGCCCCAATGAAAGTGAAGACTCAACTATCAGCTGGCAAGGTTCTTTCAACTGGTGAGGCATTTTGCTGTTTTTTTTTTTTTTTTTTTTTTTTTTTTTGCATGAGCAACATACAATCAATGTTGCTTACTAATGCAAGCTATTGAACAAGGTTGCATTCTGTCACAAAAGACAAGACCAACCGATTCATGATGCCATCCTCCCCCACGACTCCAGGTCCTCATAATTTAACTCCAATGGTCTCAAAACTGGAAGAAATTCACTGCTCGACTACAGCCCAGATCTATCGCTCTGCAATTTTTATTTGTTTGGGGTGCTCAAATAAGCTCTAGGAGGACGATTTGAAGATGACAAGTACCTGGAGGGATTCGTTCATAATTGGCTCCTGATGCAACCAGCTTCATTCTATAATGCTGGAATTTTTCCTTGTCGTTGGGAAAAATGAACTTCAAAAGCACGAGACTATATAGAAAAGTTAAATACCTTTGAGATAGTCCCATTTACGTTTGATTTAACCAAGTAAAATTGTAATAGGGACTGTAGTAAAATTTTAAAAATAAAGTACCATTCACTGCTGTTCTATCTAGCAAGAGAATGGTAATCCACAAGGAAAACTGGCACCCAATAATATTGCTTCACTTTTGTCAATCCTCATTTCTCATCTAGACTTGTGAAAGAAATGATCAGATTCTATTGGTCTAAAACAGACATAAACAAACAAACCATCTTCGCTTTCATTTGAGTAACATGGTCTTATCTTATGCATTAGTAACATTACTGTATTTTCTTCTTCAAATTATATTTAGCAAACTACTGAAAAAAATCGGATATCGTTGGTATTCTGTTCTTAATTCAAAAAACTATGGGAAAATAGCACAGTCATAGGTCATATGTTGTATATGTGTGTATTATGGCTACACTAGTTTCAGCTTCTAGTTTAAAAGGGTTTCTATTGGAAAAGTATAGTTTTGCCAACGATTGATGTGTATAGTATTGCATTATATTTTTGTAAATTATTTTATTTTTTTTACTAGAATTTATAGTACAGTGGTATTATCCAAAACCTAAACTGTAATGTGGGTCATTTTTCATTCTGTGTGTTAGACCGTTGTCCAGATCGACCATCAGCCATGGTATCACTGTAATTTATCAAAGTAACGTACAGTACATATTATTTTGACTAAAATTGTAACAATTGCAATCAATGTTTTATACCAGTCCAAGCCGGACAACACAGAGCCACATTATCAAAGTTAGCAGATTACCATTAGCCAACTGTATTAATATTTAAAATTCAAAAATATTTTAGCTGAATGCTCACCACCATCGCCTTCACAATGCAATGTACTTGACAAAGACATGGGTAAAGCTGTTTCCGTATCAGGTGTTTCAGCGACAGGACTAATAACTTCGCAAATTGATTGTGTCGCTGAAACATCTGTTTCTTTTTCATTGCTGATTCCATTTTGTTCCGCTTCGACCTGACCGCTACCTACTGGCGACACTGTATTCGCTGTATCGCTTAACGTCATTCCGGAAGCATTGTTTCCTCCAAACCTGAAACAAAAAATTAATAATTATTCAAACGGCTTAATGATTGTTGTGGAATATTAAAAATGCCTCATTTGGGATGTAAAGTGGAACTTGGGCTATAACAAGCACACTTGTAATGAGAAATCAGTAGTAACAAGCAAAATACCACAATTAGATTGGTTTTGTATCTCTGTAATCATAAATTAACTTGTTTTTAGAGAGGTAACAATGCATTTTAGACTCAGTTTTAATGAGCCCTTCCATTTTCTTAAGATATACAGATAATTTGTTGATTAAAAAACAAAAACAAATACATTATTTACATAATATCTTTACACTGGGGAAATTCCATTTTCATTTACAAAACAATTTATATTTAGATACAATTGGCAACAGTGCTTCTCCTAGCCCTGTTCAGGTGTTCAGTCCTGAAGTATTGATAGATTTTATAACAACATACCACCTGTAGTTTCTCGTTTACAATATCTAGCATAATAACCCTGGTGTTGAATGTTTTGTCTGCAAATTTGCACGAACAGATTAGCCCAACAACAATAATCCATCATACAGTTCATTTGTTAATGCACAATGTTACGTTTTAAAAAAATGTCAGCGAGTGATAAAATCAAAATTATACAAGATGTAAAAAAAAACATGGACTATCTTCATCAACAATTTCAAAAATACGGAAGAATAACAAGAAACATAAGTGCATTTGAAAAAAAATCATATGCTGGTTCATTCATATGCTAACTTTTTTTGCTGAAAGCAAAACGTAATGTTTAAAAATTAAACAATATTTAAATTTCACTTTTTTGTCTGTAATCCAAACATATCAATATTTTACAGTATAGTGAAAAACTTTTTGTTTTAGATTTTTATATAATGTGTTAGGTTGTGACAGAATCCTTATAGAAACAGGCTGTCTCCATCTTGTAAATCTAGTTCCAATTCCGGTATGTACAGCTAAATTCCTATACCTAACCTCAAGACCTTTAGGTATGATAAAATAAAACAAATAAAAACATTTATGCGTAACCAAACCAAATTTTGTTTTTTTAAAGTTTTAATTAAAATAAAGCTTATCATTTTAATAAAAGACATGTTATATATTCTGGACAGTGTTCTTAAGAATGATTAAGCAAGTTTTCTTGAGAAAATAACCACATTTATAGTAGCGATTTGTAAATAGTCTAGTTTAGTTTTACATATAGACATACGAGTTCCCCCAAGCATTCTTACAAACACCCTCCATGAACACCTTGATTATAATCCACAGATGGTAAGTATGAACGCGACGCATTAGTGTGCAGGGGGTCAGCGCATGTTCAATTCCTTACTGCTGCACATGTGTAAAGAAAGCACTATGCTGATTGAAAGCATCACTTATTGTATTGATAAGAAAATAATTATCGAAAATTCTTTTAATAAGTATTTCGTGGTTATAGTTCATTATCGAGTTTATTATTTATTAATTAGTGGTTCAAAATTATCTTCCTTTATTTAAATTAAAATAAAGCTTTTTCCTTCAATAGATGCTGGCAATAATACCAATATATTATTTTCATTTCATTTCAGTTCAAGGTAATAACTTTAATACTTCATTTTATATTAATATTTATATTTTAGTATTGCATATTTTGTTATTATAATTTCAATTTTACTAGCGATTTTAAATTACGTTATAATGTTTAATATAAAGAGAAAAAAGAAAACAATTCACTCTGTATCTAGGAATATAATAAGCAATGTAATACAAAGGTAGATATTATAATGATGAAACCTGGGTTGACAGTGATTTAACACTGTGTTGGCAAGTGTTGGCACAGTGATTTAACACCACTTTAATGGCAAAGTGGTATTGCCATTAACAATCGAGGGACAAAGTGGTTATTGTTGATGTGGGAAGTAAAAACGGTTTTTTGCAAGGTACACAGTTGATTTTTAGAACAGGTAAACCAACATGTGACATCACGGGTAAATTAATAGACAATTTTGAAAAATGGATCAAAGAAAAAGTTGTACCCATTTGCCTTCCACATCATTTTCTTATTGGATAACGCTCAATATCACATTACATGCAAATAAACAAACTTCCCAGTAATTATTCCTGCAAGGTATGATTTCATGGTTGTCGAATAAAGGAGTTCCCTGTGATTTAAAATTTTGTAAATGTGTGTTACATGATTTCATTAATAAACACAGGCCTAAGGAAACTGAGTAAGAAACTGATAAAATTTTAAAAGAAAATAGTCACACTGTTTTGAGATTACTGCCATACATGTGTGAATTAAACCCTGTCAAGTTAGCCTGGGCTAAAGTGAAAAGATTTTTTGAGAAAATAACGTGACTGGAGAACTGTCTCTTCATGCACTCGAGGAGCAAACAAGAAGCACACAATCAAGTGTCTACTGAAGACTGGTGTGGATATGTACAGAAAATTGGAAATGATTATTAGTAGTAGATATCATACTAGAAAATGCTGTTGACAAATTAATTATTACAATTGGGTCACTGTCAGAAAGCAAAGCAGATACAATATCTGACAGCGTCGACTTGTTCAGACGATTCTTATTTCACAACTTTGATGGATTTATAAGATCTCAATCAATAAATGAAAGTAAGTAATAAGTTCATAATTTTACATGAATTTTGATTGTTGGTGTTTGCATGCTTTATTGTTTCCATGTTTAATTTTATTTTAGTCATTGTTATTAAATCTTTTATTGCAAAATAGTATTCTGATGATGATGTTCAGCCAATAAGAACTGTCACTTAGGATGTTTTTATACAGCATAGTACGATATCTATCGTGTAGTAGCCTGGCCCTCTACATACCTCGCATGTTAATACTTATCATCTGCGGACTGTACATGTTAGGCACAAGGTTCTTGATCTTTTCCTTTTTTCCTTTATGCAGCACACAGAAGTTTTTTTCTTTTCCTCAGCAAGTTTGCCCAATTCAAACTTTCCTAATGGAGCATCACCACCGCTACACCCAACAACCACTTGTTCAGGAATATATTTTGTGATCAGCCAATCTTCAGCTAACTGTCAGTAACAGAAACTGCCACTGAAGTCTTGATAATGGTTTTCTGTTGCAATTTTGCTAAAAAATTATGTACAAATTTAGAATAATTTCTGCAAAAATGTTGAAAGTGACTCCGCCAGAATAAAAGCGTTTGTCTAGACATTCATAAAGCAGATATAGGTCAGTGCATATTCTGATTATACAGGTCTATTATTTTTGACTTTGTTTTAGCTAATAACAGTTATGCCTTTTGCTTCTTTTGGCAGTTTCTGCTGTGGAGTCTATAAACATTAAATCTCTGGCTACTGGCCTGCCCAATAGTATGCCTTACTACTGCTAGGCTGTTAAAATGCTAGGCTGTTTTAGCTGACAAGCATTTATGTAACTTTAAATATATTTACTATTTATTTTTTTAAAATAAAAAAAACTGTTATAGCAGATAACGTTGTAAGATTTTTTACCATAATTCTCAGGACTGTTGTGGTAAAAGATCACAGAATTGTACAGATAACAAAAACAGACCACCCATACTTTCGGTAAAAAAGTAACATACTCTGTTTATAGATTTTTTTGTGTTTAACGTCCGACTATTGTGCACACTTTGGCTAATGCAGACGATGGGATGATTTATAGCATATGAAAAATGCCAAGCCCTGGCCGGGAATCAAACCTGGGTCCTCGGGGTGAAAGCCCAGTACGCTATCAACTAGGCCACCGAGGCGGCTACTCTCGTTTATAGAACCGAATTTTATTATTATTACTTTTGGAAAATATAGTAAAACTTTTAAATTTTCTATTTAACTCTATGTATTATCAAATTTTATGTACATATTTAAATAAAGTAAATTATCTGTACTTAACCTATTCACCTAGCATTTTATTACATCTAACATACTTTTTTCGTCCAACTAAAAATTTGTCAGGTATTTCCTTTCTGTTTTTCCCTAATAGCACCCGTTACAAATGCCAATTCTGAATACGGGTATTGAGCAAGAGATATTTGTAAAAAAAAAAAAATATCCCAGAACAAATAATACCCCTTATTAAATTAATTTCCAATCTCTAAAAGTTTCTTAATGAACAACATTTGTTAAGCCTTTTTCATTAATTTCTTTTATTTTTGTAGTATTTTTACCTACTTTGTAACTAGAAGTTACAAGTTAAGTAGACCTCACGATATATCCTTAATCCTTAATGGCGCTTGTAACCTTTTTTGCCAATTTAACCCGTCAATGTAATAAATAAGAAAAATGTTATTGATCTGACTTCACTGGAAATTTTATGCTCTCTCTTCACGAAACAATCAAAATTGATAAATCTTGCAATTCAGCCAATATTACAGGAAATAACCAAAAACTATACTTTCATCTTTATATCAGAGGCCGCCACTTGAAACAGAAGTGATTGAAAAGAATCTTATAAATAACCCATTCAAGCTTTATGTACCTTCATACTTAATTTCAAATCAGTCATTCAAAGCATTTGAAAAAACTAGTCATTATTGTAAAATCACAAGCCAATATCTTGAAAAAGAAGTACCTTACACATACATCATTTGGGCTTATAAAAGATATATTTGTAACAAATTTCAAAAGAATTAATTAATGTGTTTAGCCAAAACTCGTTAATTAATGTGTATACTCGTTTGATTTACAATGATAAATCAAGGCTGTCATCTTGAAAACGGAAATAAATGGGAAAAAATCTTATACACTATTTGAACCTTATACAAGTTACCTTTGCACCAAATTTCAAAAACAACTGGACAATGTGTTTGGCCAAAACTGTGTAACACAAACCAAATGCTGAGTGGTTAAGTTTAGAGACCACACTTCGCTCAGTCAACAATGAAACCCTAAACAATACTTTGTAACAGCGTCACATAGTACCTACAACTTGATGCCCCCCATTTATGGTGTTTTTTGTTTGGCATATAGCTGTGGATGCTTTATATTAAATTTTTTGATGACTGAAGACTAATTAACCAGAAATGCTTTCTATTAAAACTGCACTTGTTATTACTATTATACTAGTATAGAAAGTAATACTACCTAAAGTAATTCCTCTCAACTTACCTATGCATGACCTCAGTATGAGCCTTGACCAGTTGAGCAAGAATGAGTGAACACAGTTTCACACACACGTGTGAGTTACACACAACCAATTGTTCCTTATTCTCAACGATACCGGACATATCAAAACACACATCGGGTGATTCAAAGTTTAGTCGCTTCACTGTTCTACTGCCATCACAACATAAAGTCTTTTGTGTCGCAGCTGATTCGAGTGGGTCATGTTTCGCTGTATTGTTCGTTGCTAGCGCTACTTGGAGCTCAAGGCTTGCTAGATTCTCTGAGAAGAATTCACTGGATGTTAGGGCTTCTTTACAAGATGTTAGGGTAATACAAGATGGGGGAGTGTTGAACACACCAGAGTCTGAGTTTGTGAAGCCTTCAGAAACTGGGTGAAGGTCTGTGTTGGTCTCTGAAAAAAAGCATTTACTTGTTACTATGTCTTCTTTTACTTTCCATAATTTTTAACAGAACAAAAAAGAAATTTTTCATACAGTGTTAATTAGGGGGTCTGTGAAGCCTCAAATTTTATGGGTTGAATCGGGCCATTTGAAAAGCCCGACTTCAGTTCAAGCCAAGCTTACAATTCATGTTGGCCAAGTAAATATTAACTTTTATTTTTAGACAATAATGTACGCAATAAGCATACATATTTTCATTATCAGAATAAATAAGTAATAGACAAACAAAAACAATTTAATTATCATCAGTGGTCAAGTGCTTATTAGTATTTCTTGACAAAACCAACTGTTGTTGACCTCTCAGTGAGTGCAGTACTATCAGTCAGTTTATTTATTGTGATACTCCTGAGAAGGGAGTAAAACGTACAGTCAATACCACATCAAGTGGCACATCTACAATAGATTGCACTATTGACAGATTGGACACCATTTGTGTATATCTATTATAAATGTAATGAACGTGACTATAATCCAAGTGGACTGTGAATGTTTACAAAATATAGTTTCTTGTTCCTTACCTGGCAGGGTCAACACTTCGCCTTGTCTAATAAATATGTGAATATGATGGACAACAACTTACTATATAACTAATATAGTAATATGCACTCAGCTGAGAAAACCTGCAGCATTTTGCAGATATTCTTTTTTCAGAATGGTATCATTTCATGGTTACTGATTCCCGGCATGCCTTGCGCATCAAACGACACCATTTGCATTGTAACTGTTGCAGTGTGCTATTTACAATGTCAGTTCGCAATGATTAAGACAAGTGATTGGCCCGCTGACTGAGAAATAAGGTCAGTGATTTGGTTTTTGTTAGTATGAAACATTTTAGCAGTAGAAATTCATCGACAGATAAGTGAAGTTTACGGTTTCAATGTGACGAGTGACAGTAAAGTGCGTAAGAGCTTTCAATAAAGGATGAGAAAATATCTATGATGAACCACGCTCTCAGGCCGACCATTAGTGACGGAGAAGATTTGGTCTGTCGTGGACGAAAAGATTCGTTAAGATCGATGATTCAAAATTTCAAGTTTACCACTGGAATTTCTGAATGAGAGTAGAACAATTTTGTACAAAATTGTCTGAAAATTTGCAATTTTGAAAATTGTGTGCATGATAGGTTCCTAAGCTGCTTAATGAGACAACAAATGAAAAGAATGTCTTGTGTTCTTTGGAGCGATACCATAAGGAAGGTAATAAACTTTTAGAACACACTCACAGGGGGCAAGACATAGGTTTCTCACATGATCCCTGAGTCTAAACACCAGTCAATGGAATGACATTACAAGACATTACCAGTCAAAATCAAGGGAAAGCAGACAATCTCAATACGCTAGGTTATGGCAATCATGTTTTGAGATAAACATGGAATCTTGTTAGTTGACTTTATGAAGCAAGGGAGAACGATTAATAAAGCAGCTTGTTGTGTTACTCTGACTAAACTTCGGCGTACAATTGAGAATAAGTGATGTGGCCTTTTGACGTTTGAAGTTTTGTTGCTGCATGCAATGCCAGACCCCATATAGCGAAAGAAACCCAAATACTGATCTAGTCTTTCGTATGGGAACAGATGACCACCCACCATACAGTCCGAACTTGGCACCCAGCGATGTCATCTTTTTCCGCAACCTAAAGAGGAAATTGTTTTTTGACAGGAAGCGCTTCAGCACAGACAATGAAGTGAAAGAAGTTGTTAAAAGACTAGTTATCCTCTTAGACAGCCGAATTCTATAACTTAGGACTTTTGAATGTTGAAAGTTGTGATAAATGTTTAAGTAAGTATGGAAATTACTGTAGAAAAATAGAGAAAGATGTAAGGAATGTAAATATAACAAGTTTTTGGACAAACAAAATTTTTTTTAGGTGGATCTTTATGAACAACACTCATACATTACTTTCATATAGTCTTGTAAGGCATTCAAAAATTTTGTTTTTGTTTTTATAAACAGTTTAAATTTAAAACTTCACAAGGGTATAAAAAATATTTTACATTTAACATACATACATAAATTACCTTTTAGCAATTTTAACCTTTATATATTATTTTTTAGCAATTATAATAAGAATAAATCCTGCAAATTTCATTATGAAATATTAATAGTTGACAGATAAATAAATTTATTTTCGATACAACTGAAAAAACAGTATTTTTAAAATACGCGATTTCACAGGCCATATTAATTTTTTTAACGAAAATAATTTATTGTCATATGCAATGAAGTATTTAGTGTATTTATCTAATGAAAAACAACTATAACTTTGCCTTGTATTAATTTATTTGTTTGATCCTTTAGCAAAAGTAAACAGCATTATCTTAATGTATTTATAATACAATATTATATCCTTAGCCAGCAGTCATCACTTGCAGACATGATTTGGTATGTCTTAAGGAGTGTAAACTTAGCTAAAGAATAAACCAGACTTCATTAGTGATGAAACATAAAATGACACATCCACAAACATAAAATGACAAGAAAATGGAAATATACTGTAATAAATGGATAGAGCAATTCATTTTATTTTAAAAAATATATACAATTTAAAATTTAATACCAAAAATTGAAGAAATAATTTATATTCTGAAAGCCAATTTTATCGGTCTGTGGTCTACTCAGACAGACAAACAGTGCTGATTACAATGGCATGTGACTGTATTCACACAACTTCTGAGATCCAATGTAATCAGCCCGTAGCAGTACTCAGTCAGACAAAGAGAGCCTGTATTACATCGGCCTGTGGCAGTATTTAGTCAGATCAACATAACCTGTATTATAGTAGCGGTATTTGGGCAAGTTTTGCGAGCCAATGTAGTCAGCTTGTGGCATTATTCAAACAACTTTTAAGAACCAATGTTTTTTTTTTATGTGTGTTTAATGTCCGAATATTGTGCACACTTGGGCTAATGCAGACGATGGGATGATTTATAGTGTATGAAAATGCCAAGCCCTCGCCGGGAATCGAACCCGGGTCCTCAGAGTGAAAGTCTAGTATGCTATCCACTAGGCCACCGAGGCGGCTAAGAACCGATGTAATTGGCCCATAGCAGTATTTAGTCAAACCCAGCCCTTATTACATCAGCCCTTGGTAGTATTCGGACAGCTTTTGTTAGCCGATGTAATCAGCCTATGGTGGTATTCAGACAACTTTACAACAAACAAAAAGAACAAAGAAAGTCTGCTTTACATACCAGGAAGTTTACCAGAGACACACTTTTGAGCAGATGGTGTGATTGGTGTTTCTGCCAGAGCTGTTTCTTTCTTGTCTTCTGGTTGATTACAAAGACGATCAGACACGTTTGTCTCTTCCGGCTGATTGAACAATCTGCTTACTTGATTGGCAACCCTCTGGGCAACATTTACGCGTCCTTTCTCTCTCACCCTCTCCAACAGACCCTGGAAGTGGCTTTCATGGAAGAATGTAGTGCCCATTAATTTGTCCAAGTACCTGATGAAAAAATCATATCAAATTAGTGAGACTTGTACTCTGGTATGTGAAAACATCCCTATGTATGGTATGTGAAAAAACCCTATTGCTAGGGTGAATAATAAATTCAAGTATACATGCATTAATATGTATCTATTACAGCTGTTCACTCTAATGGCATCAGCTGATTTTTGTTGTAGCATCTCTTTTAAAAATTAATAGTTTTAAACCTTAACTATTAGGACACAATCCAATTATTTCTGATTCATGTGTGTACTATATGCTATTTATATTTTATAAACTGTGTTCAATTATGAATTTACATACATAGCCAAAAAGAAAGAGTTCTATAGAAATGATTCTGAAAAATAAGCTTTTTATATAACTGCAATATGAACAAATCGTTTAAGATAATTGCCAATTTGCTCTGCATCCAAAAACATTTTGAGATATTGCAAATAAGTTTACAAAAACCTACATAAATTCAAAAAAATCTTTAATAATAACAAATTCAGCACTGTTTTTGAGGCGGAGTTATTTGCAATCGATGAGGCATTGAGGCAAGTAATAACGAGGCCATGGTTGAATAATAACATAGTGATATTAGTTGACTCTAAATCGGCATTACAAGCAATTGCTGACAACACATCTGCAGGCTCTATGATAGAATCGATCCAGAAGAAATACAAAATAGTTAAACACATTACCAAGGAATTGGTTCTGCAGTGGATCCCGTCACATGTAGGCATACAAGGGAATGAGCAGGCAGACAAGCTGGCCAAACAAGGAACCCTTATAGTGCAGAAACCAAAAAGAATGCTCACACTGGAGGCTAGGATTAGTGCACTGAAGCGAACATCTTATCTTGAATTTACAAAGTCAAGGAAGACATAAAAAACAAGCCTTATGAGAATGTATTCGACTTGTATGGGAAGGTCAAGGATCTCCAGAGGAGGACATCTGTCACGGTCTTTCGGCTGACAACTGGACACGACTGTCTGAATGAACACCTGAAGAAAATTAAGATATTAAACTATGACAACTGCACATTGTGTGAATGCCCAGACACCATCATGAACAAGGACCACCTCCTGGTCTGCAGAAAATTAGATGAAGAGAAGCAGAGAAGAGGAGACCTCCCTGGCCTCTACTGGGAAGCAAGATCAAAGATGGCATGAGCCAGCAGAAGCCATTGGAAAACAACAATAACAAATTCACCACTTTAATACAATAAAAAATAAAAATATTTTAGAATAGAACAAAAAAATACAATTCTTAAGAAAGTATTAAGAATAGTTAACTTGAATGTAACAAATGAATTTTAATTAGGTTACTAGGTTTTAGCCATCAATCAACTAAAGAAGGACATCCAGAGAGATTTCATTTCTCTTTTATTTGTAGACAGTGTTTATTTATTGAATAACCAAAAACTACAAACTATAAGAAATTTAAATAGCTTATTGCCAATGAAAAATGAGTTATAGTGTGAGCCATCAGTAAAATCCAGACCCGCACCTTGAGATGACATCTAGAACACTTTTTCAGGATTTTTACAAATTTTAAAAAAATATAAAATTTGTATTTACGAGATGTGGTTAAAAAATAATTATATTAATGGTACTACATTCTTTGTTTTTATTTCTTCACAAATTTAACATATTCTCTTCAATATACTATCCTCAACCATCTCAACACTGCTCCATGCGAATTTTCCATTGGTCAAAGCAGCGTTTCAAGCCATTTTCTGAAAGCATGTTGAGAGTTTCCGTCGCTTTTTCTTTCATAGCTTCAATTGTCTTAAATCTCATTTCTTTCAATGCTGATTTCACTTTTAGGAATAAAAAGAAGCCACACAGAGCAACGTCTAGTGATTAGAGTGAGTGATCCAACATAAGGACCCCCATGCTTAACCAAATATGTCTGCAGTATGGGCCAGTGTGTTGCCTTCATTATTTGTTTTTCTACAATTCAGGTCACTTTCTTCTTAATCATTCATGGAGAATATTCAAGATCTCAAGATAATAATGCCTATTCACAATTTGACCTTCTTGTACCCAATTTACATATACAATCAAATGGATGTCGAAAAACAAAAAATGTTTTTGAATTTCAATGTGGACATTCAAGCTTTCTTCAGCCTCGGTAAATGACAAGTACATTGATTGGCAATAAATTTATAAGTGGATCACAATTAAAGACCCACGATTGATTACATTTTATTACTCTTTTCAA
The DNA here is from genome assembly GCA_022606455.1 of Callitettix versicolor. Taxonomy (NCBI): domain Eukaryota; kingdom Metazoa; phylum Arthropoda; class Insecta; order Hemiptera; family Cercopidae; genus Callitettix; species Callitettix versicolor. The sequence continues at coordinate 17,210,971 of CM040186.1, forward strand.
GAGATTAGGGTCCTTTTTGATGGATTTCAAAATGTCCACTTAAAATGTTCATTCGAGAGTCCCGTTCACATGCTAGATTTTTGGGCAACTATTTTTTAAACAAACTTTCTTTATGTTAAAATGTTCCTGCAAAATCTGCAGAACTGATTCTTTGTCAATTCCAACGATCTCAGCGATAGTGCAAATGCTCCAACAATAGTCTTTTTAGATCCTTTTTATTTTCAATCAGTCACATCAGCTGCAGAAACGGAGAGAAGGGAAGTCACGTAACTCGGCAATGTAGTTTGACCTTGATGCACTAGCTAGTTGTTATTTAGAAAAATCAGTCCAGTTATTTTTCAGCTACACCTCGTATTTTATACATAAAATAATAAATGGTGAAACTTAAGATAAACTGATAAGAGCAGCACTAATTGGTATGACAGCTACTTTCCATGTTTACCTACAGTCCTTATAGACTTCGAGAAGTTTACGCATTACATCTGTCGTCTGCAAAGCTGGGTTCTGTGTGAAAATTTCCTCCAGCCTAGACATGGCTATACGAGCTTTTTCAATATTAGCAGCAAGTTTAGGCTTTAAGCTGTCCGATGCCACTTCTTCAGGTAGCCTGTGAAAACACAAGAACTCCAATATTTGTGACATAGCAACTAAACTACTTAGGTTGTTAAAAGGTGGGTACACAATATTAAAAATTATAAAAGAAATGAAAACAAATTACAATTATTACTCATTAACACTTCCAGGCAAACCATTAACGTTTTTAGAGCTAAAGACATCAAATAACATTATCACTAGTAGTTCAAAGTTCAGCAGACCTTGCCATATATCTTTAATATACAGAGTGCTCCACGACAACGTCGTAACCTTCTCCACCAATACATTTGGTAACAATAAATTTATTAAAAATGTTACTGAACCAACTTTATTAGAAATTTTATTTTCATTATTGTATCATAGCCACTGGACCACATATTCAATTTTATACTCTTTCTTAAAGGACTTTCAAAATTATGATGTCTTGCCATTCAGCCAATATTACAGAAAGTAGACAGCAACTATACTCTCAACAGTAAATTAGCTGCCACCTTGAAATGGAAGTAAATGGAAAAAATATACAAGGTACCTTTATATTAAATTTCAAATCACTCGGACAATACATTTGACCAAAACTGCATATACCAGTATTCATTATATCAGAGGTCACCATCTTTAAACAGACATAAATGGGAAAAAATCCTAACACATAAATTTGGGCTTTGTACCAAATTTCAAAACAATCGGTTAATGTGTTTGGCCAAAACTGCGTTCACTTGTTACTGTAAATCAGAGGCTGTCATCATGAAATAGAAGTAAATATTAAAAAAATCTTATACATACAAAGAAAATCTTGTTTTAAAATAAAACAATTATGGACTACAATTATAGGCTTGATGGATTACATGAATAATACTACTGTTTTTTATTTACCCTTCATCGGCAATACAACAGTCTTCACTCTCCGTCTCCCATGATGCATCACTGCTACCATCATCCCACAGTTCACCTTCATCGCTATCATACTCGCCCACCTTGTACAGATCTTGAGGCCAACACATAGACACATGTCCGTCCACCCACCACACTCGCACCTAGAAACACAAGGATAAAAAGAATGCGACATTTAGAATTTGAATATTTTGGTACTGGCAGCAGACATTACAACCCAGCCACTTCACATCTTAAAAACATTTTCCCAAGAAAATAAATGCTGCCAAAATATTAATTTTCTAATATTAATTTTTTTCCTAAAAGAATTCGGTTCAAAAGAGCTATTGAAAATACCTGAAAAATTTGTTTAGTTAATCAAAATTGGTTAATAAAATTTAGATGATATAATAATTTACTTCTCAAATCAACATACCAAATGTCAAATAAAAGAATTTTGTGGTTTGAAGGTAAATCAGAAAACAAAATAAACCAGATGGTGATCAGAATTTACTTTTGTTTTTTTATCAAATTACTCCTGAATTTCTTCAACTTGAGTTTCTTTTACTGACTTAAGTACCTTCATAAGCCTACATGACCAAAATCATCGGACGAAACGATTCTGAGAGACTTAGCTGCTTTCAGTTTCTCCCAGTTGCCACCCACTGATTTCTGAAGTATAATGACACATGTTTCGTCTGGATACTTCAGACTACATTTGGAAAAACTCTGACTCAAAAAAAAAAAAAAAAAAAGTTTGCGCCTTTAAGCATGCCTCAACCTAATGTTAAACCGCAGTTTATGTCTTTAAAATAATGTGTAAATAGCACTATAGATCAGAAAACACCAAACAGTGTGCAAGAGTTCCTCGAGTTTGTTTATAAAAAAAACTCTGAAATTAGGTGAGGACTGTTTTGGAAAAATAGTAAAATTTCAAGACAGTCTTTTTCAAAAATTCCAGTTCCGATTCATTTTATTTATTCTATGAACCAAAAACTGCTTGTATTCGTAACTTTGTAAGCGGACTGCTTTCAGTTATATGATGGAAAACAGCAGAATTCTCACTGGGAAAATTTTGAGAGATTTGCAACATAATATGTTATGTTTAACATATGTTAAATTTTAATAATTAATGATACACAAAACAGGGTATACCCTGTTTATCGTCAAGAGCAGATATCAAAATGAAATTCTGACATATGTACTTTATTAGCATGAGTTGTAAACACTTGAAAACACATAATATTATTATAAAAATACATTAATAACAATGCTTTACCGTGTATATTTTGAGACTAACAAATACACATCCATTAAGCTACAAACGCATTTCCTAAAAGTGATGATACCAACCAAATTGGTTATGCCCAAGAAATGGATATTCAGAAGTCATACATACCAAAATTATACTGTATTTTATTTTGTTAGAAGGGAAACAACCATGAAAAAAAAAAATTAAAAGTTAAAATCATTAAAGAATTATACTGTAATGTAGAACTGAACTTACCCTGCCCTCAGGATAATTGTCAAGAACTTGACCTGCTGTGCAACCAGCGTCCTCACCTTCAAAATTGGCTACTCTAATAACAACAGTCCCAGGTCTATACTGGAAGTCAGGATGGTCCTTCAGGTCATACACGCTTACTTCGTTCTGCTGCAGAAAACTTGGCCTGTGACACCATTAACACTTAAACTGTTACTGTCATCATATTACTATGCACAGAAGTTTCGTAATATACACAATAAATGAAAAACTTTGCACATTACTTAAAAACCTATACAGATTGAAATTACACAATTTTTATAAACAAAAATTAGCTTCTAGGCTAATTGTTACAAAAAAAGCAATTGCTATAAAAAATAAGAACTTTCACTTGTGACTATATAGTGATCACCAGTTATACAGCACTCAGATATATCAGTGGTACCGGATTTAATGCAGGTCAATCATGTATCCTCCTTTTAATGTGTGATGACTGACGCAAATATAAATAACACATTTTTTTGAAATTTTTACAGACAAAGCGATGACAAATTATTTGGAAAAATATGCTTTAAAACAATTGCTGCTATGCTGATTATGCTTCTCTGTCCTATTTTTATAATATAAACACACAGCCTCTGTTATCTAACGTAGCACATAAACACGCTAGAATACACTTAATAACTTATGAACAGTACTTCTACTATTAGTACTATGTTATTGCTTAAGAATAGAAATAAAAAATATAGTGTAGTATTTTTTTTTTTTTTTTTTTTAACGTTGGACTATTGTGCACACTTGGGCTAATGCAGACAGTGGGATGATTTATAGCGTATGAAAATACCAAGCCCTCGCCGGGAATCGAACCCGGATCCTCAGGGTGAAAGCCTAGTACGCTATCCACTAGACCACCGAGGCGGCTTATAGTGTAGTAAGCACAAGGTTACGTATATACTATTCTTACACCAGGGTGAAACAGCATATGCCAACAGATGCATAGCTAAGAGGGTGCTTAGCCTTAGTATACAAACTCTGGACACCTCTAGTTTTACTTAACTTATATATACAAGTAGAGCTCTTTATAGATGGACATCATACTTCCCTACCTGTTCATGGGACCTTATATCAAGAACCACTAAAACCAAAAAACGTTACAGGACTATTAGAAGTGACCTGGTGTAGAGAAAAGGAAAATACTTGGATTGTATTTAATCCTGCAGAATCAATCAGTAGTAAACTGCTATGGACTTTGAGGTAGAAGTAAATACAATCTCTGGGGCAACTTGCAGAAGTGAAACTGGAGAGTGAGAACTTGGGAAAAGAGGAAACTGGAATTGCACTCAATCCTGTGGAATCCACCAGCAGTGAATCCATGTTAATTTTTTCAATTTTCTTATCCTTCACTGACAACAAAGGTTGTCCTGGGCATAGGTAATCGTCAATCTCTTCATGTAATTCTTTGAACTGCCTAAACCACTTAAAAACCTGAGTGAGTGATAAATATTCATCACCGTACACTTATTTCAACAAAGAATGAGTTTCTGTGGCAGACTTTCCGAATCTCACATTAATGCATCGTTAACAGGCTACAGCTTTTCTCAATGAACAACAAATGCACAGTCCAATACGAACAAAGACCACAGCCCGTCTGAGGGGTTAGAAGTTACATCAACAGCAGGAATGGAGAGAGGAGGTTGTTATGTGACTTGAAAATGTAATGTTTGACGTTGAAACACTGGCTGATTATCTTTGGAAAAATCAGTCCAGTTATTTTTTAGCTACAAAGTTTATGTTAAATATCAAAGCCTTATTATGTGTTTACAGAATGTGTGTGTGTGTGTGTGTGTGTGTGTGTGTGTGTGTGTGTGTGTGAGAGAGAGAGAGAGAGAGAGAGGGAGAGAGGGAGGGAGGGAGGGAGGCAGGGAAGGAGAGGGAGGAAGTGAGGGAGGGAAGGAGGGAGAGAGAGGGATGGAGGGAGAGAGATGTTTGATTTTTTTGTGTTTAATGTCCGACTATTGTGCACACTTGGGCTAATGCAGACGATGGGATGATTTATAGCGTATGAAAATGCCAAGCCTTGGCTGGGAATCGAACCCAGGTCCTCGGGGTAAAAGCCCAGTACGCTATCAACTAGGCCACCGAGGCAGCCAGAGCGAGAGAGAGAGAGAAGAAAAAAGGGAAGGAGGCATCATCTGTTATCAGCAGTAATAATGCTTTGAAAGCCATCCTGAAGAACTGATTATTGCTTTGCCCACAAAAATTATATTTTGAGAAGTGAGTTATTTATACTGGTGTCATCATACGCTAAGAATGGGGGGTTTACAATAAAGGACTGCATTACATACGATACCACGGTATATTCGGACGTGGTAAAATCAGCAATCACTGTACTACACAACGATTGTCCTCCTCAAGAAATAAGGCCCAATTATGCCTTCACTGCTGATTGCACACCAAACCGTCACTTTGTCATTGTGTAGAGGCCTCTCGTGAACTACCCTAGGGTTTGCACCACTCCAATAACGCATATTCTGCTTATTTACAACTCCAGAAATGTGGAAGTGCGCCTCGTCACTGAACAAAACACGTGCATCATTTGGCAAGTCAGCAATGAAAGTTTCACATGCCTGTATTCATTGTTGCCAGTCCCGTTGTGCGAGTTCTGAACGATTACCATCTTGTATGGATGGAAGTGTAGTTCCTCGTGGAGAATACGACGCACAGTACGATTAGACAACGCCAGGCTGGATGCGTGCTTTGCGAGCAGAACGCTTAGGAGACTGCAAGATCGATCTTCTGACATGGTCAATATTTTCTGGAGTTCGGACGGTCCTCTGAGCCCCAACTCTCTTTCACACTACACTACCACATGCACGGAAGTTCTCCACCCACAATGTATAAAACAACTATTCAATTTTATACTTCATGTGAATTTTTATTTTATATTATTGTATAAAGTAACCATTGAATTTTGTATTTCCCAAGAATGTTTTATTTCATGTTATATATACTTATTTCGTGTATATGTAAATAAAGTATATATTTTTTTACAGAAAAATTACTTGTGACCTGTAAGCTAATTATATAAATATTTTCTAGCAGGTCTTTGAAGTTTATGTGTGCACAGTGGGTCATTTGCTTAGTGGGTCATCATATGCGTCAGCAAAATTTATTACTGTTAATGAAAAAATTATTTGACATAAAAAACACGTTGCATATGTTATTCATGTCAAAAGACATTATTTTGATACATTAAAAAAATATGTTACCCCAACCACTGATCGTAAGTTTTCTGTAACCCAGAAAGGGTTAAGATATATAGTTTCCTTTTTGGAACTGTATATATGAGTCGATCAGACAGTGGACAGTTCGCTACAACTTGAGCCTGTGTGCAGGTTTAATTCTAATAATTACTGACCTAACTAGCATAAAGTAAGACATTAAAATGAAATAAAAATGATGTAGGAGTGTACAAAATGTGTGATATCAAGGATGTGAATTGAAGTGAATGAATTTTTTAAAAAAGTTTCATCTGTTTTTTTATTTCAGTATTGATGTTAATACTCACTGTGGATTATCCGAAGAAGTGTAAGTACGGAACCATTTTACACTAGCTGTACGTCCTGCATGATCAACGCTCTGTACAACTCCGTATACACGCATACATCCATCCTCTCGGTTCTCAATAACAAAATCACCCGGGAAGAACTCTTGATCATCCAAGTGATGAATAGGATACAGCTGTGTTGATGGGATCCCAAATTCCACGGAACCATCCTGTAAACAGATAATATTGTACAAACATCCAGACATGTTAAAATTTATTTTGTATTTAACGTTTCATTAGTAATGTATTGACTCTGAATGTCATTAGTCTGTTTAGGAGTGACGATTTACCTAAGAATGTCCTAAAATTAATTTTATTCTTAAACATTTTTAATTATGTTCAAAAAAATTAATATTCTTAAAAAATCTGTAAATACTAATATTTATTTCTGGTGAAAAATAACAAGAATTGGATGTATAATATATCGGCACACTGCAGTTCAAGCATTCGCAAGTTATGTTTTTGCATCTTTTCTCTCTTCTTTGTATGTTATAGCACATGTGGCAACGCTTTTGTTGCTTCGAGTTGGTAACCTCAGGTGTCGGGACCTAGCAAGGAAAATGCCAAACCAGTCACATGGAGCGATGTTTGTCACCACCTGATTCCAATGGTCGCATAATAATAGTCTGATGTGTTTTTAGAGTGCAGTGGATCCAATGTCTGCGTATCAAATTTAGCGTAAAGTCCAAAAAGAAATTTTCTTTTTTGTATGCATCTTGTCTTAAGCGCAAAAAAATGCCGACGTTTGGCGCCAGCCATCAAATAATTGCTTTCAAGCATTAGCATATGATCAGAGATGCCAACCGTTACAGTCTGTCTATAACTTATAGATTTAGAAGGCAAAATAATGAGTTATGGAGTAACCCAAAAAAGTACAGTTTGCCAGTTTAACTGCAGTTCTAGTATATCCAAAGTTCTGAGACTGAATAGGTAGAACGGTTACAGTTTCAGCTGCTTAGTGCGCTATTTAGTAATTTATCTACAGCAGTGGCAATTATTTGAGGGATTATTTTAACCTATCGTAACAGTTCCACATGGAATATTCTAGAAGTAGGGCAGCCTAATCCTACAATGTAGTCCAATTTCATTTCATTCCCACCATCTCAATTCTTTGTAGTCTTATTTAGTCTACGTAATTTACCTTTGTGTTACGTTTGTCAGTTCAGTTATACGTACTAGATGACAGGCGTATAATAACACTTAAAAAGGATATTTCTTAAATAATTATTAGTTTAAAATAAGGAATTAGGATTACAAGTGTAGATATATTGTGTGGCGTGTTATATTTATGATGAAAAGGGTTCTTGTAAATAAGCCTAAAAAAGTGGTAGGCCTACCAGCTATTGGATAATGAAAGCCCAGTAGGTCAGCGTGAAAGAAAAAAGGAAGCAAACAAAAATATAGAACAGAATATAGCAAAGAATGGTTGTGTATAAGTTCACCAACAAAATCTTCTAGCTTTGTCTTTTGTTCAGATGCAAAAGTGTGATTTTTCAATTGCACGAGGAGGTCAAGATTATTGGTGGCATGTTAATTCAAAGGAATTTAATAAATTAAAATTAACTTAAAAGCCTGTTACAAGCCCTGATACATAAAAATCTAATGAGAAAAATAGTACAATTTATAATGAAATATTATTAACTTCTTTCATCACTGAACATAACCTACCAATATCATATGTTGATTATGCAGGATCATGTGATCATATGCTGATTTCATGTCATGTGATTCAAAAATTACAGTAAAACAGTGATGTGCCACTTCTGATTACAATACTATTCTTATTTTATTTATTGATTTTTTAATGTTTTTTTAAAGTAGGTAAAAACTAATAAATATATTTCCTTACAATAATAAATGGATATTAACATAGCTTGTATAATACCGTATAATATGTAAAATCAATATGACCTAACCTAATAACTTAATTTGTTATAAATAGGCTCTTTTCACTCTTTTTAAAAATAATGTCGTAACATGATTTTTATAGTAAATCACATCTGTTATACTGCAAACAGTAACATATAGGGTGATTTGACTGAACCTATACAATAATACATCCCGTTTACCATATTCCTACTATACAGCTTAGGCCTGCCTTCGTTAATAGTCCAATTTGTTACTGACACCTACAGGTTAGTATCTCTGCGTGTGATAAAAGTGCCAGCTAACCACAAGTCACTTAGCACAAGAAAGAATTTACATGTATTACCTCAAAACCACTTTCCTTTTTCTACATGGGTAGTGGGCTGTATTTTAACCTAACCTAACCTGTAAACACCTACCCCTCTTCTAGCCCCTTCTACAGCCCATAAAGTAACAGCAATTTGTGTGTAATCATAACACATAAACAAATATAAATACTTGTAAAATTACATGACATTCCAAAAAAGCATCATTATTCTGAGCATTTAGTTTTACTAACCAAAGTGTTAAAAAACTCTTCATTTCTCCTAAATTATCTCATGATTTCTTCCCATAGTTATCAAACATTTCTTACCTGCCAAATGACAACCGCACTGGATGCAGTAGATAAAGTTTCTACCACTAATTTAGCACCAGGTTCCAATACCAAAGGTGGAGGCTTCTTGCGCGCCCGACGTAGTTTTTTCTTCTTTAATACTTTGGTCATCAATGCTAAAGGACTTTTACGATTTTGTGCAGGAAAACATCCTGTAGAGCTATTTGTACTGCTTGCGTTGCTACTGGCATTGCTGGCTGTATCCGTTCCATAGTCATCATCTGAACCTGAGTCAGTGTCCCATTCTGCGTCCCCTGTAAATTCAGTGATATTAGAAAATTCTTTTTAGATTGTATTTCCACAGCAAAATGTTAACATGTTAATGGCTGTTTTACCTAAGTGTAAAACAGTCCACATTCAAAATGACTGATTATTACAAAACGAAATTTGTAAAACACAACTCTAATTTTATTAAAATCTTATTTTTAACGGAAAGCTAACGTTTTCATGAGTACAATTAAAACTCATAGAATAGATCTAGAAATCAATGTTATTACTATATTACAATGATTTAAAAGAACACTTCCCCCCTATTCTAATACTCAAAGACAGAGATGCAATTTAGAATCAATGGCATCTTACATCTGACATTAAAAGGGTACTAGGTGGTAATAAAAAAGTACTTCTATTCTCATAATTAAGATAATAAACCCTTGTTAACTGAACAACTGAACAAAGCACACAGTTGTAAGGTTATTGAATACAACACCCTTGCTCTTTTACAATTCTGTCATTTTGTTTGTCATTCCCATTGAGTAACAATTATTTTCGTTTTAATTATGTTGTTTAGTGATACCTACGTTGTTAAAAAAAAAAAAAAAAAAACTGTATACAAAATATCTCCAAAGAGACTACATTATGGCACAGCAATGAAACAGTTATTTTAATTACTGAGCTGTAGATAGGAAGTTATAATAAGTGAAGCAAATATTCACATGTGGTGCAAGGACAGAAATTCAATTTTTGCTTGTAAAACTAATTTCGCTATAGCCGATCCCAAGCCCAGTTTAGAAAGGAGGAGGGTAAATGGCTGGTTTTTCTGACTCTTGGTGGATGTACTGATGTACATGTAGCTGCAACATTGAACAAAGGTTAAAACTTTTACCCAGAAGTTTGTGTGGTGGATTTATCCACTTACATAACCAGAAAATCCAAACCCCCAAGGGGGATGGGTGTAGGGAGTACTCAATGCTATAAAACTGGGCCCTTTTGACTAAAGTATTGTAACCTCTACAGAACAGTCCCTGGCCCTCTTGGTAGGGGGTTTACCCTGGGACTAGTAACCCCACTTTAGAAAAATACACATGCTACAGACCATACAGAAAAGAATCAAAAAGCTTGACAGAAATTCAGAGTATGACTCAGAACTTCAAATAAGGCCAAGGAATTTAGAACTGTGACATGAAATCCTCTACACTTGTTTTGATCTGGAGCACTTAAAATGCTCCAAGAATAGTTAGTTGAGTATAGAACTGATATGGCAGTAATTCAGGAAATGTGGATTAGCTCGGGGATTGATGAAAGAGACTGTACTATGTATTATAGCTGTCACCATAATACAGCTATATATATATATATATGGAACTAGATTTGATGAGAAAAACATTGTTAAGAAAATACATTCCCAGATACCAGAAGGGAAAAGAATAAGTGGATGGCCGAGACTACGATGGGCCGATAGAATGAATTGAGATGCCAGAGCATTTAATGTCAGAGGATGGTGGATTGCTGCAGTGGAACCAGCACCAAGGATGATGGTGATGGTAGTGATGATGATGAAGATGATACATGTAAAGCTATGTTAAATGTTTTACCTAATCTGAAAATGGATGCTATCCTGTAGTTCAGGGGTCTCCAAACTTTCCAGCCTTAGGGCCATACTGATTACTCCAGTAAGTTCCGAGGGCCAAAGCCATATTATCCAACTTATCACAAAAACAATAACAATAAGCCTACAACAACATTATGAGTAGTTAGCCCATGACCATATCAATGTAGATGTCATATTAATAATTATTCAACATAAAATTAGAATACTTCAGTAAACTAAATTTAATTTGCTATAAAAAATATGTTCTCTAAAAGGAGTTTTCAAGTATGCTAGCTCTCTGCAGGCCGGACAAAATCTGTCCACGGGCCGGATGTGGCCCTCGGGCCGTAGTTTGGAGACCCCTGCTGTAGTTGATGAAGCCATCCTACAATTCACGCTAGAAATAACTATCTACCACTAACGCATGACATGATGCATCTGAAAGCAATAGAAGCAGTAACAAATCATAGGATAAATTTATTAAAGGCTATAAGAGGTTGGTGTGTTAAGTTTGAGCATCGTCAAAGTCCAGGCGACCTACCCCATCTACAGTTCCACAGTGGGTTTCAACTGCATGGAATAAAATGCCAGTGGATTTAGTGCAACGAACATTCAAGAAATGAATAAGTAACGCAACAAACACTTCAAGAGACAATATTTGTATGGGAAAATCAGGACAATGACTGTTCAAGTAGTGATGGATCTTATAACTCTGAAAGTGATGTAACTAAAGAAGTATTTGAGAGTAAGTATTGCTCACCAGTTACAATGGTATTATTAAAAATATCTAGTTTTTATTATTAATGTAATTTTAACTATCTTGTATTAGGTATCATAATCCCTAGGTTTAGTACATTTAAGTGTTTGACTATTGTATTTTCCAGTAAGAACAAATAGCATATATTATATTAAATATTTTCTTAACTGTTTCCTACTTTGTAATGTTTCTTAAAAAATTGTCTGTAAAATTACAATGCATGTTGCAATTAATGGTGTCTTAGAACTGACGAAATACAGTATATGTCCATTTGTTAATAACACAATGATTTGTGCTTGTTTATATTCATATTTTTGGCTGAAAAAAATTATTTGTTTCATTATATTTATTAAGAAACTAGATGCGAGAGTACTGCCCATTTTTATGCCTCAAGCTTTATGCAATAATAACCTTACAGTTACAAAAAAACAAATCAAAATCATTAACTGAAAATTAGCAATTTGGTGATTAAAAATAATCAATTGATTGATCAGTCAAAATAATATTTGTATATATCATTTGCTTTTTTTATAAGAATTTTTAGCAAAATTTAATTTTAAGTCACCTTAAATAAATTAATTTCGTCAAAACTAATAATTTCATTACCTTTTATGGAGTTGCTAGGTGATATTGCCGGGCCTCCATTCCTTTTATCAGTCTCAATTTCAAGTGAATTGGAGTTCAACTGCATTCCTGATGAGTCTGTTGATGAAGACTTAACAGAATGGGAGTCGCTCAGGTGAGTATGAGAAGTATTGCATTCTGTTGAGTTGAAGGACTCTGCCGATTCTTCCGAGGATTTTACTGAAACTAGACAATGTAAATAATTTACGTGAAGCGAGGAAACATAACAGGAGATTTATTTAGTACCAGCTTAATTCTGAGTTCCGCTAATTAACGTTTTCTTTCAATACTAGTAAAATTTAAGTTAGAAAAGTATAAATAGATATGATAAACTTTCTAGTAACTAGCCTAATATAGTTACAAGGACAAAATAAAGCAAAAATACCAGGACATATAACCCAAAACCCACAGTTACCTAACTGTCCATTTTTTTTTTTTTTTTTTAACAACTTATAACTCTAAAAATGTTTGACCAATTGAATTGAAACTCTGCAAAATATTTAATCATGAAAAGACCTACTTTGAAAACATTTTCAGTTTGACTGAGTGATTTGTTACAAAATTATGGCTATTTGAAATGTTTAATTTTGAATATTTCGAACATCGTTAATTTTACAAAAAAAAAAAAAAAAAAAATACAAGTAAAAATAAAATTATATTTTCAATAAGTCAAAGTACTTATTGAGTTATTCACAAAAAGCTGTTGTTCCTAACCTAATCTTAAGTGTTGTAGACAACTACCACACTTTTTAGAAAATTATATTTTTAGACGACTGACGATTTTTATTATAAAAAATAAATATTTAACCTGTTGGCGAGTAAATGTAATGATCCCAAACGGCATTTGCAGTTTTTGACGTAACTCCAAACTTATTTTATTTTGTCAATACTCTGACATCTAGGAGTGATATACTGAACTAAATCAACTCCCTAAAAGTTTATTTATCACAACATATCAATTGCTGGAGTGGTAGCAATGACATTAGTAGTGAAAAGTAAACAAAGTAAAACTTGATTTCTGCCTTTATCATATAGCCCACGATTACTTTATTACTAGGTAGCAGGGAGAAGTGACAAATGTATTTTATGTTGGTGATAATTTGTGATTGATTACATGTGTTTGTTGTATATACTTATAAAGTGGTATATAACACCTTTTTCATTTGGTGGATGTATTGAATACATTCAGAAACAAGTTCAAACATACATAATAAAAAAATAATCTACAAGCCAAACTGCACATAATGGAATTCACACTAAAGCTAATTACAGTCATTTCACTGCTAATGATAACACAAATATGGTGCCTCATGTTATTGGTGATCAAGACTTGCTATGATTTAAAAGGTCATACATAACTTAAGACAATGCTATATATGTAAAAATAATTTTAAATAAAAAAAGCAAAAGGAAATCAGCTACAAGTATGCCACATGTGAGTTAATTCTATGTACAGGGTGGGGCAGGGAAGTATCCCTAATTTTAAAGGTAAATTAAAAAATAACCAAAAATGTTTGAACAAAACTTTATTGTGGCATCAAAAGGGTACAGATGTAAGTTAATTGTAATAATAATTTTACTTTGTTTTAAATAACACATCACGCAAGTGATGTCCCTCATTGTCAATGCACTGCTGTAGCCTGGTTCTAAAGTTCCGCATAACTCTGCGAAGCATTTCTTGTGGAACGCGGCCAACTTCAAGGCGAATTGCATGCTTCAAGGCTTCTAGGGTTCTGGGTCGATGTTTAAACACTTCACTCTTGAGGTAGCCCCATAAAAAATAATCACACAGAGTTAAATCCGGCGAGCGCGCGGGCCATGGAATGTCACCATACCGGGAGATCAATCGCCTGAGGAACATTTCCCTCAAAACAGCCATCGAATTTCTAGCAGTATGGGCTGTGGCACCATCCTGCTGAAACCACACTAGTCCCAAATTATTTTGTTGCAATTGTGGTTCAAGAAATTGTTGGAGCATACCGTTCAGAATTGATGGTAACACAACGATTGTCCTCCTCGAAGAAATAAGGCCCAATTATGCCTTCACTGCTGATTGCACACCAAACCGTCACTTTGTCACTGTGTAGAGGCCTCTCGTGAACTACCCTAGGGTTTGCACCACTCCAATAACGCATATTCTGCTTATTTACAACTCCAGAAATGTGGAAGTGCGCCTCGTCACTGAACAAAACACGTGCATCATTTGGCAAGTCAGCAATGAAAGTTTCACATGCCTGTATTCGTTGTTGCCAGTCCCGTTGTGTGAGTTCTTGAACGATTACCATCTTGTATGGATGGAAGTGTAGTTCCTCGTGGAGAATACGACGCACAGTACGATTAGACAACGCCAGGCTGGATGCGCTTTGCGAGCAGAACGCTTTAGGAGACTGCAAGATCGATCTTCTGACACGGTCAATATTTTCTGGAGTTCGGACGGTCCTCTGAGCCCCAACTCTCTTTACGCACTACACTACCACATGCACGGAAGTTCTCCACCCACAACAAAATGGATTTGCGGTCAGGAACAGCATTGCGGGTAGGAATCCGATAACGAGTTCATGAGCGCACGCTGCTGCACGCAACAATAGACTTATTTCGAGAGAAATACGTTTCGACTGCAAAAGCGTGTTGCTCATTCGACCAAGCCATGTCTACAACTGACGGCGGTACTAACGGAAAATTCCATGGCCACAGCGTCATTCGAGCTTACCCCCACTCCTCCAATACATCCTCACTACACACAACGCCATCTCAAAAGTAGGGATACTTCCCTGCCCCACCCTGTATATATCCTTGTTTCCAAGAATTTCATACCATAAAGGTTTAAATGTAAAAAAAAATATTTTTTTACTTAAATTATGTTTTTATATTGTTCAAATAAATTCATAAAATTTTAATAAAACAAATTTCTTCTTATTTTTTTGTGGTAATTGGTTTTAATGTGTACTCCATTGTAGCATGCACCATAGAATGTAATATGCCGTGCACACTCATCAACAGGTTAATTTATTTATTTTAAAATTGTGATGACACCTTCACTTGTTCGTCACTAGTGTCAATAAAATGAAAATTTGTTTACAGCTCTCTGTTCTAAAACTACTAAGCGGACATGACGAATTTTATCTGAGCTAATTTCACTTAGTTTTTATAAATTACCTTGTAACGCATTCCCCCGACTCAATGACCGCTGCTTAGTCCTCCTCTTCCCGGAGTTAACAAACATTACTGGAGGAATATACCCATAACCCCAACCATTATTAAGAACAAACTCTTTCTGCATGCGCCTCCACTGTTCTTTCGTAATCACAGTATCTCCGTCACGGAATGTATAGAAATTTCTATCTCCTACTTGTAGCGTACATGGCTCGAAAACATTCAAGAGCCTCAGTCTGGAACCAAAATATAACCACTAATACAACATCTAAACAAACATGAGTTGTTCACATTTCCATTAACTGATGATCACTTTGTTTTTTTTTTTGTTTGTTACTGATTTATGTATTTCCTTCCTTACCTTTTTAACTCCTCTCCTTCAATATTATATTTGGGCTGTTCCTTTTCACTTCCCGCACCTTCTTTAGAATAAGCTCGACACTGCCAATGCACACCCACAGATTCAGTCACCACTGACTTCACCATTACCTGTAATAATTAAATGCGATTACTGCACAAATAAAAACAATAAAAAAATTACCATCATATTTTTTTAAATTGAAAAGTTTTTCAAAGAAAGCACTTTTATTAAAACATCTCATTTCTCCCCTCCTCTCAAAGAGACAAGTATAATATATCTGGAAATAGAAATGCCTGATAATAGTTTGTGTCCTAATCCTGCCTTGTTTGGTTTGTAATAATGGAGTGTAGAGGTCTGCACTTGTTGCAGAGGACCAGGTTTCGAGCTAATAGGGACCCAAAGTACCTCCTTATAAAGACAGCTTCTATCTCACAAAAAAAAGTCTAAATTCCATTAATTTCCACCTCCCATGCCTTCACCTGAAAATCAATGTTCTCAACCTAAAATCATTGCTTTTTCCATAAAATTTTATCGTGACCAAATAATCTAGAAATGAAAATATTAATGCAAATGGTTAATGCAAATATTTACAGTTTTAGAAAAACAAAATAAAACTTTATTTATAAAAAAAAAACTATTTCACATTCACCTAATATGGCAACAAGGTAGGATAAACAAGATCTGAATATCTAAAAACGTCCAAATTGATAGCAAAAGCACACTGCACTAATATTTACCATTTTCATGACAAAGTTTGTAATTACGCCCTTTTTTTAAATAAAAACTTGTCATTACCTTTAATAATATTTTTTTCCAAGTTTTATAGCTTTTATAAAAAATAAGACCATTCATTTGTGACTATCACTTTTTTTCAACACTTGTTTTTATATACATGTTATCTAATATATTGGACTACAATTTTTTTATTATAAATTTTTATGATAAAGTTTACAAACTTACCATAAAGCTAAAATAATTGTAAACATAATAATAAAAAAAAAGTACTGACAGCGGTAACAGAAACTGTGTCGTTGATGGGAACTGTCATTAGTCACTCTAGTAATGTGTGTAATTCAGTAATTCAGCATAATGTTTAATCTTATAAAAACTAGTCCACAGATGCTAAACTTATATTTATGTGAACTCTGTTAGATGACAAACTACATATATCTTCTTCTTTGTAGCTTAAAACATTCTCCTACGCCTTCTGATTCCTAGCTTCCATTTTCCCCTGTATCCACAGATTTTGATCCAATCCCCCCTCTCAATTTTTTATTAATTCCTTCTCTTTAACTAAGTCTCACTCTTCCTCTTTTTTGAGGCCAAGTGGTTTCCATTTTAAAATCTGTTTGGGAAGTTGATTTTCATCCATTTTTTTGACATGGCCAAATCATCGAAGTTGTTTTGCCTTGATGTTGTTTAAAATGGTGCTTCACATCCACGATTTCACGGATTCTTACATTTCTTTATCTTTTCCCATTTAATAATTATAAACCATTTGCTATTGATATCAATAATAGTTGTAGTAATAGTAATAAATAGTAAATATTTATACTGTGAATTACATATTACACAATTTTTTAAAACACATATTTGTAGGAATTCCAATTTATGTTGTTTAGAACAATGGTTCGGGACTTGGCATTCAAAGGAAACGTAAAATATTGGTGGTTCAACCACGCAAAGGAATGATTACAACTACAGTAGAACCTCAATTAACCGAGGTAATTGGGACCAAGCACACTTCAGATAATTTAATTCTCAAATTATACAGTAGGCCCCGAAAACCACCAAGGTAAAATTTTCCGCAGTATTTGGAGCCATGAAAATCCAATTTTATTTGATTTTACATAATTACTTAAAAGTTTCAAATTAACAATATTTTTTTGATAATGTATTCAAATGAACGAAATTGAATATACATAAAAACATTGTAATAAAAACAAATATTTAATGATATTTACAATTAAAAATTTTCTTTTATTAAACTAAAAATAAAAATCAAGTATCATGTTTTCTTTTCCTTTTTTATTTTATTTACAATTATTTGTTTGAAAATACGACATATTAACATAGCTAGTTTTTAACAACATAACTTGAAACTTATTATAGCCTATCAGCTGTTTAATGAAATCAGCTGATTATTACAAATTAATATAAACAACAAATTAACATAGCTAGTTTTTAACAACATAACCTAAAACTTATTGTAGCCTATCACCTGTTCAATAAAATCAGCTGATCTTTACGAATTAATATAAAACAACTGATCTTTTAATATGACTACAAAATTCACAATTTTTTTCATATACTTAAATCAGTCTTATTTCTACATAGTTTCTGTAGTGTAATGGTTATTGTGTGTGCCACACATGTGCAAAGTCCCCGGTTCGATCCTAACAGAAACACAGAAATTTTTAACTATAATTTATTTAATATGAGACTTGCAATGCACAAAATATACCATTATATACTAATATAAACATGTTCCTCAAATCACGTGTCCCGCAAAATCTAACATCAAAACCAGCCCTCAAACATGATATATATTAAAACACAGACAGTGAAGAATGCAGTGGTATTCAGTACAATAAATAAAAATCCTTAAAACGCAAAATCCTTAGAAAATTAGTTAACATAACAAATACATCTTAATTAAATCACATACAGTGCACTGCTACTATAAACTTACACACATTTGAAAAAGTCTTTGGAAAAAGTCTTGAAAAAATGCACTACAGACAATGCATTGCAATATATGTACTACTTTTTCCACATTCACTTTTCTATAGAGCTACAGTTCCACAAATGCATACCTGCTGACAGTTGTTCTTTATGCACATGAATCTCATTCTAGTGGCAGTTAGATGTGTTTTTTTTATATCGCTGTAGCAGCTTTCACAGATAAGCTGCCTTGCATTTTTTCTATCCATTTTTTCTTACTGTACAATACTGTATGTACACCAATGACTAGACCTATACAACTGCAGCACTTTTTTAGCAACAGTCTTTTTATACCATCTTAAAACTGTACTACAATATACAATTTTATTTCAGATATCCTATAAATTAAGTGAATGAAGTTTTGTATAAAAATGAAAGTTAAAATGTGATTTTTCAAATCTTGGATTTGCCTCAACTAATAAAGAAACTCGCTTAGTAGATTTCAGTTAATCGAGGTTCTACTGTATTATTCTAAACACAAGGCACATACGCTCACCTTG
Source organism: Callitettix versicolor (assembly GCA_022606455.1). Classification (NCBI taxonomy): domain Eukaryota; kingdom Metazoa; phylum Arthropoda; class Insecta; order Hemiptera; family Cercopidae; genus Callitettix; species Callitettix versicolor. The sequence continues at coordinate 17,229,975 of CM040186.1, forward strand.
ACAGTCTTACATGATCTTGATGAACAGTTAGATCTTTGGCTTTTCAGCTCCTTCGTACAATGCAGCCAGTCTGCATCTTCCAGCGCATGCAGAGGTCCCCACAGAGTCTGTCCTGGATAATAATCATTCCTATGCGGGAACTCACAATCCTGTCAACATTAAAATAAAAAACTGAAGCACGGACAGTTATATTTTGCAGTATAACAGGCATATCTGACATTTCAATATCCATCAGCAGACAGTTTTGTTTTGTCACCTCTGTACTTAATACAATAAAATCATTTGTTTATATTCCTACTGTAATTTGAAAATGTCAGCACAAAAATACTGATCACAAAACCATTTACTTCCTTCAAATGGGTATCTGTGCAATAGCTTGGATGAACAGTACATATATACATACAAGCGTTCATTGTTTATGTTCTCACACAATACTGTTACTTCTTAGTGTTAGAATTAGCGGTTGGAAAAATATTACTGTACTTCATTTTAATTTTTCACCCATGAAGTTGTATGTATTTTAATACAATTTTGATGCACCTAAGTATTGTGTAATTTTTGTTTGCTCAGTTCATTTTATTATCCGACCTTTACCCGGTCCTAAGATAAACAGGGTTCTACAATAAAATAATTTAAAGCATCTAATGACTACACTAACTCCAATGTCAAATATCCAAACCAAAATTAAAAAACTGGACGTTCAATTATCCAGCCACCTTAGAACCGAACTTTAGGCTGGTAAAAGCAACAATCTACTGATATGGCACATATGCTTAAATCGCAATTTTACTTTATTCACAAAAAAGTTAATATAAATATACGACCTGTCATATTTCAGATAAAATAAACACCTAATTCAGTGTACTGTCTGATTTTTTGTACTGATTTACACCTGTTTATGATCTCTAGTGCTTTGAGTTTTTGTTCAACAATAAATAAAATAAACGTTCTTTTTACTGTATTCATTTTTACCTCTAGCTCATACTATTCATTCATCTACTCAACACACAAACATTCACTACTTTCATAGCTTGGCTAACTGTACACAGTAAAATGATCCCTGCTAATGGGATGTATGAAACCGGACTAATGACCAACGGAGTCCTGGGATACTTGGCGACCTCCCAGTGCACCTCAGCCTTACCAATACATGCACAACTCTATATGAGCGTACCTCATTTAAGTGTTCCTATGGAAAAGAATGTAAAATAGAATGAGCAAGATCTCACCATAATAATAAAATCTAGCCAACTGAAGCAAAACCTCCGTAATAAAGGTTGAGGAAAAAAATGAAAGGGAATAAGCAGAGAAAACATCTGCAGGTACCTCATTAACAAACTAGAAAAATACTAATTTGAAATGGGGCAGTTACCCATCTTGAATCCTCTCTAAAATCCTAGATTTTATGAAGAGACTAGGGCTGGAGAAAGCACTGTAGCTAAGCAACTCTGGAATATAGAAAGAGGGCAAAAAGGATCTACAAAATTTGCAGTGCAATGGTAACCTTAAAAATTCATTCATTCATTCACCAAAATATAATATAAACATAACATTTCTAAAAACGAAACAGATAATGGACACAAGTCTTTACTGTATGTCATATAGCCAGGAAGAAATATTTTGTCCATTCAAAACGTCACTTGAACACCAAGTGTTATCCAAGACCAGGTACAGAGACGTATTCAGAAAGTAACGAGAATTTTATGTTTCTGAACAAAATATTTATTTATTCTTCCACATTGATGTTGTCGCCTTCAAAATAGTCCTCATTGGAGATTATGCACTTGTGCCAGCGCTTCTTCCAATCCTCAAACTCGATCTTTGAGATAGCCTTTAGTTCTTTCAGCGATGCGTTTTTAATGGCATCTACGGCTGTAAAACGATGGCCCTTTAAGGTTCTATTTATTTTTGGAAAAAGTCACACGGAGCCATGTCTGGTGAATGTGGAGGCTGGGGCTTTGTTACAGTACTGTTTTTGGCCAAAAAATCACGAACAAGCAATGAAGTGTGAGCTGATTCATTATCGTAGTGCAAAAGCCATGAATTGTTCTTCCACAGATCCAGGCGTTTTTTTCGGATTGCTTCACGCAAAATGGCGTTGAACTTGTTAGTGCCGTTCACATCATGAACACTAAAATATGGTTAGTGTTCATTATCAGTGACCTCTCTAATTGTGATTTGGCGATTGTTCATAACCATTTCTTTCACTTTTTCCATGTTTTCATTGGTTATTGATGTGCTGGGGCATCCAGGGCATTAGTCATCTTCAATGTCTTCACGGCCTTCTTGGAAATGCTTATACCACTCGTAAACTCTTGCTTTACTCATAGCAGACTCACCATAGGCCTTTGTTAAAATTTCACACACTTTGTTCCATTTTTTACGCAAAATCTGATACAAATTCTTTGATCCATTTCTTTTAACAAACAAAAATCGCCAAGCTCATAAAAACATGTTTAACCTTAGTGGCTGTTACAGACAAAGTAACAATGAAAACAGCTAAAAGTTTTATCATACTTCAAGGGCATGTGTACCAACATAATAAAAAAAAGTTTCACAATCGGACTCTCTAAGCTCGTGAAATATTTAAATTCTCGTTAATTTCTGAACACATCTCGTACATTAACACAAACTACACTACACTTGAAAGGTGTTTGTTTGCACAATAGATTAATAATGACAAGGAAAATGAAATTCGATTATTTTTCGAAATTTTCATTCTCTCACTCTAATCTGACTGGGTGCAGAAGTGTAACATAGATTCTGTCTAGCTGTAGGTTTGTTTTTTAGTGTGTGAGTATCAAGTATCCAAATGGTGACTGTATAAGCAAACATCCATGGTAGTTAATATAAGTAAATTTACTTGAGAGAAGCGTCATAAAGTTACTAACCGTTTCTCGTTTCTCATCAAACACATCAAAGGCAGATATATCAGGATCACGTATGATGCAGCGAGAGCCGTCAGTGCATTGTAGTAGTAGTTTGGAGTTGACAACCTTGATACCACCTACCCATGAGTCCAAACACACAGCAATGTCTGCGGCAAACTCCTGAAATAATTAAATAAAAAATGATTACAAAAAACCAACACTGCAACTGGCTTGCAGAAAAAATATTATTGCAAAATATTCTTCCTTATAAAATTATATCGGACAGGGAATTAATTAAATACTATTCAGTAAAGTTGTTTCTAGAGTTGAAAAATGCATACAAAATGCAATTTCTCAGCATTGATTAAGAGGAGTTTATTGCACTTTTTTATTGAACTTGTAAAAGTCTGTATACTGTTTTTTGCATTATTTATTTAAAGAAAAAAAAATTACATTAAACTGTAGTTTTTAAACTAATTTTACCTGTAAATGTTCATTAACAAATATGACATTTCATACCTGTTAATGTATTGTAATAACAAATTAATAAAATAAATATGAGTCTAAGATTGCAAGCTATTACATACTAATAAATCCAAGGTTAGGTTAAACAAAAAGTACTATGGAAAATAAGCAATACAGAATACTGTGATTACTTTGTGACATTAAAATTTTCTTAATGTTTATAATTATTTGTTTGTAAATATAAGACAAGGTAGTACTGTTGTGTATACATTAAATGCTTTGATGAATCATTCCTAAACTCATGTAGTTTTCAACATGACTACATGAGTTGTTGGCTAAATATAGTATATATGTATGTGTGTTTATATATATGTTAATAAATGTGATGCCCAATGATTAATCATATATGAAACTGTTCACTCAAACGCTTTTCTTTATATCAATATGCATCTGAAGACATTTATATCAATATATAAAATAATTAATAAATTTTTTGCAAACTAATTTTTCAATTATTTTCCTATATTTCTTCATTGCCTATTTCATGTTTACGTGTTCAGTTACTAAAGTATACAAAAAGGTATACACAGTATTATTATTATTATTATTTTTAATTTACACAACGAAAAAATCATCGTTTTCCTTCTTTTATGCTAATCTGTCTTTCGACAATACAACAGTAATAGTTCATTATATTGGACATCTGAAGTACTTGGTTTAAATAATACACCGAGTGGTGAATATGTTTACTTAAAATAAATCTAATCTGTGAATTACTTTCTCACCTCCAAAGGTACAAGTGAATCGCTCTTTACATTGGCTATAACTTGTTTTGTTCCCACGACCTGGACACAAGCAGTGACTTTGATATCTCGACAGTAACCTCTCTGTGTGTCTTTACCTTTGATCATACGCCGCACAACATCGCCTGGCATCAAAGAGCGGTCAGCAAGGCCAACCTGCAAGGAACGGCTTATTTAGTAACTTCACTTTCACATTACAAAAAATATATCGTGAAAAATATAAATTTTGATTGATACCTGACTGTTTTTAGATGAGTCCTAACAAAGTGATGTTAATTTTTTCATCTGTGTGTAAATTCACACCATGAAAAATTAAACTAGTTAACCGATTTCAATGAAATTTTGAACATAGGTAGTTTGACTAAGCCTGTGTTATGACATTTTTTTTAGTTTTTTTATTTAGTTTTCAAGCTTTTGTTTAGTCTAAAATTCATAAAAATTGGGGTTAAATTGGATTTTTTCACAAAGTTGATTTAATTAATCTTAAAAATCCAAGACAAGGGAAAAAACAGTAACTGGGTTTAATTTTTAAAAATTGGTTGATGCGAATTTTCTCAAATTGTTTTATAAATTTATAAAACATGTCAGCGTTCCAAATGTTTGAAGTCCTTTCACCTAAAAAAATTGGTTTTCAATTGTATTTCAGTCCAGCTATGATTATCACTTGAAACAAACTAACTGAATAATTTTTATGAAAACTGATATGCATCCTTGGTTTGCCCATACCTCAGCAATATTTATTAATATTTCAAAAAAAAAGTTTTCAAAGCCCATTTTGGCTCAAGATCAATTTTTTTCTCCAACCTTAATAAAACTGCAAACACTTGAATATAACACTGCTTGTAATGTTATTGCTGTGTGGAAATTAGCTTAGGTGTAACAACAAAATAAATATTAAGTGAACAAAAATGATTAAAGAAATTAAAAAGTTATCAGTTTAGGTTAAATTTTTAAAAAATAAAATAGTACCAGTTCAGATAATAATAAACAGGTGTAAATTCAAATCATTTTAACACAAAATTTAAAAATTCTAGATATTTTTATTAGGCCTAATCATGAATCTGGAACTATTTTTAATTAAAATAATTCTCTTTTAAAAGTTACTACTTTACTTTAGCATCACTTTATCTTAGCAAACATTTCATAAATATTAAATACTTATTTTTGAAAAAAACAAAATCAACCAATTTTAAACATACAATACAATACATCTGATAATTACTGGAAAATTTTAAATCTTACAAACACTAGTTCGTTGTTCTTGGCAATCTACTCACAATTAACCTTCAGATTTTAATTACCTTGTTTTGAACTAATTATTCAAACTTAATTAACTTTTAATTTAATATCTACCTATATTCTTATTTTTAAATAGAAGAAAGAGTTAAGTTTAGTTATTTATATATAATTTGAAAATGATGGCCACTACAGTTAATTAATTTCTCAACAATGTGGTGAACTTCAAATAAATTTTATTATATAAGATAATTAATTCAAAAATACAATCACACACCAGCAAAAATGAATTCACATGTATTTATTTTTGATTTATTTATTTAGATTTCTGCTGTTTTTAAAATTATAAATTTTAATTACACACTAAGAATAATGAAGTCAAGAAATAACTAAATCAGATTATACTTACTAAAAACAATGGTTATTTGGTTAACTGTAACTGTATATAGTAATTAATGATTAAATAATTAAATGCAATTTTTTTTTGTTATTTTAAGGCGAAAATCACATTGAGGCTATTATCGCCTCCCTAAATGTAAGTGTGAGTTTAAAGTGTTAAAGTCGTAAGTGTAATGTTGTATGTGTTAGACTCGGGTACCGTGGAGGGACGTCTCAATAGGTGCAGCTAGTCTGCACCCCCTGCAGGGTTAAATGCAACTAATACTATTAATAACGATTAGATTTAATTCAAATTAAATATTCAGGTTTTTAAAAAAAATTGTACAATAAATAAACATAAGAATGCAATAATAAAGACCACAACTTAAAGAAAATTTAAAACAATAAGATAAAGGAAGCAGAGAATTAAAAAATATGATTTTTTATAAAAAGAATTGTGACAAATTTTCCTTTTCTTTCTCACTAGCAGGATTTCCTAGTGAGGATTACTTTGATGTCAAATGCAAAATAATCATTCCACAGATGAAATAAACAAGAATAATTATTCAAAAACATTAAAATAAGTATTACACTAAAAAAAGACAAGAAAATATGATTTCTATCAACCTAAAATTTAAAAAAGCATTTCAATAGTAATCCAAAGTTTGAACTATTACAGCTAAATAAATAACACAAAGAGAATTTATGTAGGCTATACTAAATGTCTAAACATGGATTATTTTTTGTCCAAGTCAGTACAGTTTGGTATTAAAAACTAAAACTACAGCAAAAAAAAAACAAACTATAAACCTTAAACTATTTTTTCTATTTAACTCCCACCATTTTGAATGCCTTCTTCATAAAGCATGTTGCCACCTGTAGTGTCAACCATGTAGTAACATGTTCTTTGAGTTGGTCATCATTGTTGAACTTTTGACCACCAAGGAACAAATAAATTCAGGTGCAAAAAAAAAGAAAGCTGCTTGGATGAGCTGTACAGACTGTGGTCAAACTGATCCTAGCCAAAGTCCTGCAAGAGTTACCAATTATGAGCATTTCTGATAACTTTTTCTATATTGCACAACACAGCTTCCTGAGCGACTCGTAGTAGACATTTCAACTGATTTTCACCTCATGAAAAAAATCCATCAGTAGAATGCCATGTCTGTCCCAAAACACTGTGCATATGATTTTTCCAGTTTTCAAGATTTGTTTGGCATGAAATATGCTTCCATTTCAATTGTTGTTTTGATTCAGGGGTTTCATAAGCGACCCAAGTCTCGTTACAATCACTATCTAAATTAGAAAGTCATCACTGTCATAATGTGTCAAAAGTCATGTTTTTTAGTGTTACTCTGCAAGAGCTTTAAGCATTCAACCAGCACAAAATTTTCAAAAATGGTTTTAAGAAACAATTTGAAGAAAGTGTTCTTGAAATTTGCAGAAATTCCATAGAAAGCAGAAACTGTAAACTTACACTTTCCATAATCTTTTTCTACTACATTAAAACCAATTCGTCACTAACAAAAGATGAATGCCCACTTCATTCGTTATCGTGCATTGATTTTGTCCTTCAATAAACTTTTAAACCCATTTCCTTACTACTGAATCATCTCATCTTCTCCTTAGATGACTGTTAACTTGTGTAGTGTTCTTTGCATTAAAAAAATTAATTATCTAATGATCTAACCTCGTATGAGGCAGGATTTTTCAATGAACTTCACCATTCTAAACAAGCACTACTAAGCGTAAAAAACAAACAGCGTCAAAATGGTGTCACATTCTCCTCGACTCAGGGCAATCATCTCAATGCGCGTAACTGCAATCGCAACAATGCTGTGGCAGAAATAGAAACGGAACTTGGACCTAAGTTACAGATTTACTTCATACATATAAATGTCTACAATGCCAAAATTTGACAGTTCCTTATAAAACCTAAGATTAAGAATCCAATCTCATATACTGTAACATATGGGTAGGCCTATATGTTTTTAGTTAATTCTGAATTAAAATTTGTTTTTTTTAATATTAATTGATTTATCTAATTAAAGAATACTGTGATTTTTTTTTATTTGAAAATATATATATATTTTTTTATATACATGAAGACAGATGAACACAGACTGAATAATGCAAAACAACAAATCTGTATGATTCAAATAGTTAGCATAAATCAGTTGCCATATTTATTAGACTATTTATTGAAATAAAGTTTCCTGTAGTTAAGTTTATAAGAACAAGGTTAGGTTAGGCCAATTCTGAATGTCACCTACACTTATTTGTACAAATTTTTAATTTGGTTACTGCCTATAATAGAATTTAATAAGTTTGTTATTCCAAAAATATTAGATATTGATAAATTGTTTAGGATATTGCACATAATTTACACATGACAAGAAAATCTGAATCAGATTTTTCTAACCACTGTATTATACTTAAGCAGAAATATGTGATAATTTTTGTGTACTTTATTCTGTTAAATTGATTTTTATTTTTTAATTAACACTAACACAAACAAGGCCTAATAATGCTACCCCCCATTCTATTCGTCACATGCAAACACTCAAAGTCTTCTCAAGATGACTAAGAATATCTTGACAGCTGAAGTTAAACATACAGGTTGACTTAGTTTAAGGGTACAGAAAAAACAATTTTAAGGTTCTGTTGACCGTAGTGATGGGTCATTAATAAAAATTATTGAAATATTCAATTATTTTTTTGAGGTATTTGAATAAATAGTTAAATACGGTAAATATGGTTATGCACAGGATACTCGCATCACCACTACAGTACATTCTATTATATGATTATTTTAAAAAAATTAACAAGTATAGGCAAAATTACAAGGCATAAGCTACTTGAATTAGTACAGCAATTGATTTAGTATTTATGTTAGAACAGGACTACACACAACATATTTTTACAAGTCATAATTATTTGATTATTTTGTATTTGTATTGCATTTTGTATTGAAATAATCTGTTATGTGGTTACTATTTATCGATATCATGCATTTCGTTTAGCTTAGTGTACGACCAAATTTAAGAAAATAATTCTGCAAATAATTAGTTTTATTCTGCTCTGTAAATTATTTGATTATTAAATTATTTTAAAATTTTATCATTATACTTGTGTTTAATTATTAGTGACATTAATGTTACTTAGATTACAGTATTATCATAAACTGTTTCCAAAAATATTCCAAACGAGAGCTACTTTTTGTTTTATAACAGAATTATATTATTAAGTTATATTTGAAGAAATCCAATCCTCTTAGAAATAATTAATATAAGTTTTAACAAACTTATGTGCAATATTTTGTAAATCATAACAGTACAATATAATTATATGGGTTCATTTTTTTTGTAGTTATAGACTTAAATGTTTTTTGTCTTAACCCTGGAAAGGTGAAGTAATATATATATATAATTTATAAAAATTGTCTAAACTATTTTTGAAGTTAATTTGTTTTTCTCTTTTGATAGTTTTAGGGCTACAAAGCTAATTCACAAAATCCTCTCTAAAAAAGTTCAGCATTTTAATTCCAAATGGGACAGCAGTAGTTTTGATAAATAACAAGCAGATACAAATCTATGAAAAATTATTTTGGCACGCAACAAGAAGATCTACTAAAATTACAAATTGAACTTCTATTCTAATACAGCTGCATAATGTCCGCCAATGATGGGATCTCTTGTATATTATACATTCTTTCAGTTTACAACCATCCACGGTACCAGGCTTCCTGCATAATATTTCAGTGGAACAATATTTAACTTATAAAGATTTGAACTACACTTAAACTTGCCTCTAATGAACTTCTTTGACAATTATTAATAAGCAAAAAATCTTTGTAAATCATATCCATCGTCTAATTAATAAATATTATGAGACTAGTAAAAACAGCTTTGTTACTTGATAAACCAGTAATAATATAATCATAACTTGCTCTTATATTCAATATTCATCCATCAGACCTCCACAAGGGGGTGCAGACTAGCTGCACCTATTGTCTTAGGAACCTAGACGTCCTTTGCGGTACCTGAATCTAACACACTTACACTTACAACACTACACTTATAACTTTAACACTTTACAATCACACTTACATTTAGGGAGGCGATATTAGCCTAAATGTGTTTTCCACCTTAAAATACAAACAAACAAAAAATCATCCATCAGACTGTTATTAACTTGCAAATCTGATCATTATCCTCTATAAAGATTAATTTACAATTGTATTGCTGTAATACATAATAATAAAAGAATCAATGATTTCCTGACGATAAATTCCTTACTTGGTACAAATTGCCTAGACAAAAATGACACCAATCTAATGGTCCCTTCCCAGGTCTAGTTTACTCTGAGCTTACTCTCAATTGTCCAACACTGTGATCTTTGATCTTATCCTGCTTCCCTATGAATTCTAGATCAAGGTTTGTTTTGCTATACTCTTTTTTTGGCCAATTTATCTACATTTCCTTTTGATTATCTGCTGCTGCTTTATAAGATTATGCAGTACAATCTGGTAATTACTTTTGACCACTACTCTTGCATGATGAGATCCACAATTTCAAATGTCACTGTTTCTCAGTTGCATTTCTTTAACATCCTTTTCTGCTTGTGGTGTACAAAAATCTGACATATTCTTAAAATTCTCTGACATATCCTACAAAGCAAATATCTATACACTAGAATGCTTTAGTTAAAAATTTGTTGTGTTTTACCCTTCCTTCCAAGCATTTTTTCAATAGCAAAAAGTCAGTGTAACTGACATGATAAAAAAATATTTTACATAAGAACCTAAACAATTCATTCTACGAACTGACAATGAGTTACATTAAACAGACCAAGTTACATGCTAAATTTTCACATTTGAAAACGGTTTCAGTAACACTTTTTATAAAAATTATATAGACAACCTTAATTCTTCCATTCCAGAAACAAATAAAACTGGGTTCATGATTAAGAAGATAGTGACCCAATAAATTTCTGAGCTACCACAAAAATTAAATGACTCTGGTTCAAAAAATGCCATCTCAAATTTAAAAATGTTAACGAGTAAGTTTGCGATCACATTACAAAATATTTTTATTATTATTACATATGTTGAATATTCTGCTTATTAACGAATAGGTAATTGGATTGTCCTGAACTGTACATGAGATTATTACACCTTACTATGTGGGTTACCAACTGGGTATTGAACTAGGTAAACATAATTGCCCTAATGGGTAATTAACTAGTTCAGGTGAATTTTAAGCACATAAACCAAAATAAAGCAAATTGGGACAGGTTCTGTTTGTCAGTCAATAGTTTTTGTTAAACTGTATTAAATAGAATTCAATAACAACTAAATATTGTTTCAAAAGGTATGATTCTTAAAACAAACATGTCATAATCTGTAGTTATAAAAGGACAACGATGTTTAGCAAAAATGACTGCCTGCCAGCAACACAATTTAATTTTTAAAGTTATGAAATGTAGCTGTTGTGTTCAAATTTACGAAAATATACCGGCTATCACAATATTTAATAATTATTTTTTTTAAAAGGAGTGGAAAAATTAGGGGGGAGGGATCAAATATAAAGTAACATTTATGTTGTTTCCTATCATGCATACAAATGTGAACAATAAACTCTTTAGAATGTTGGTTAAGAATATTTGAATTTTTATTTTTAGATTATTGTAGCAACAAAACATGATAAACATATTGCTAGATAAATGTTACCTAGTAATTCTAGAACAGAGTGGTAAAAAAATTCACAAATAACTTTCGTATTTCATACAAAATTGAAAAATTAAGTTTTGGCCAATACCTAAAGCAGATTTTGTCTACTCAAATCTACATCACAGAAAAACGAATAGGCTATTGAAAATGCTCAGTTCATTGCATGTTAATGAGATTGGTGAAGCTTTATTCAGTCACTTCGCTACGCCACTGCAGCAACACATCAAGCAGTATTGCAAATCACCTGCACTCTACTTCAAGTAGAATGGGTGCTGGGGAGACTAGCATGATAAAATTAGCAACAAAATTTTATTGAAGCACAATCTTCTGTTCTAAATCTGAACTATAAACAGATTTGTTGATATAAATTTCAGTAACAAAATTTAATTACCACAATAGGTAGACTCAATAAGCTTACCAATTTATTTTTTTGTCCAGTCTACTTTTAGTCAAAATAAATGACCAAGCAAGGTTAAATTAAACAAGTCTTATATGACTTTATTCTTGTGGTATATTCTTGGTCCATAAAGCTTGTTATTTAAAAATACTAATATATTTATTATTTGTAAACACTTTAAAGTATGTAGTAAAAAAACAATTCACTGCTATTTCTATACCATGTGAAACTTTTTCAGACATAAATGACAAATTTTGAAAAATATAGTTTTACCTTTTTACACTGAATTTGTTTTTATAAAAACCTAACCTAACAAGAATCACTTCTAACTCATTAATGATGTTACTATTAAAACAGAATCAGTTTAAAAACTTCCATTGATTTAAACTTTGTGTTTTGAATTTTGGGCCTATAAACATTTGGGACTGGAGTAACTACAATTTTTGATCTAGGTCCTACTATAAATCTTGTTAGTTACTCAAAGACATTTTACTCAACTAAAGGGCTAAACTTATTATGTCCGTAAATGGTTTTTAATTCAGAATTATTATTGATGGTTTGTCCTGTTGGCCCCGGATAATTGGTCATTTTGATGCTGTTTCTTATTGGTTCAATGTAGAGAAGTTTAAAAAGAGATTTATTGAACAAAAGATATTTAAGAGCTCAATGACAAGACAAATCAAATAACATAAGAGGAACTGAACACAACTTCACTTTGATGGCTAATACCAGACTATACAAACCTCCTGCAGGTAGCCAAATGCCAAAAGGCAAGCAAATTGCTGTCTACAAATGGTAAAATAATTTTTGAAGAAAATTGTAGTAATAATTTCAACAGACTGTCCTGGCTCATTGAGTTACAGTGATTAGTTTTAATTATTTAATTATGAAAAACTTAGCTATCTTTACTTATCCTACAACATGCAAAGATTGGCAGTGTCAAGCGAACATAAGAGAGAGATACACAAATTGGGAGAAACCAGTTTTAAGGCATCCCTACTTAAAACAGTCCCTACTTAGAATATTCGCTTAAAATATTTACATTTTAAGCGAAACCAATAGTTACGGAATATGTATTTTATTTATGTTCTATTTTCTCTAACTCTACAACATTTTTTTGTATTTTCAACAATGCACTGGAAATTACAATCCACCCAGAGGCTATGAGTGAGCAGGCTCTGCATAGACCTATTAGGCTAATTCTTCAGAATAGGCCTACAATTAAATTAAATATTCTCAAGCAATATTATAGCCAGATATTTCTAGGAATAAAATGTTTCAATATTCCAGGTTACAATTTTATTAAACCAAGATTTAATATGAACTGATAATTCTTATGACATGTCTTATCAATAAATTTCAAAAAGTTTACTCTGTCCCAAAAGTAACATAATAAACAACATGCTTTGAATTAAAATATAGTTACTATAAATACAAACAAAAAATTATACTTCTAAAAATTAGTTACATTAGAATAGTGCATTTTTTTGTTATCAACATTAATTTTGTTCCACCAACCTTTTTTTCTGGAATTACTTCTTCCTCTCCAGTTGGATGCCACGCAACGCGAATATGTCCTTTCTTCATAATTCTTCCTTCATCTTCAATATCAGAATTGTCATCACTACTTACTAGCTCTGAATTTTCCAGCACCATTCCAAATTCAATATTTCCTTTTTTATTGAATCGATACACTTCATCTTCATAAAAATACTGATGTTCAGCAGCCATGTTGAATCACAATGACAAGAAGACGACTGCGGACTGCGAGGCTTTCAAGTTCAGTCTAAAATTTACGGCGCCACAACACCTAAATTTCATCTATAAAGATTATGCAAAGATGTTTTTTTATTATACTAAATGTACTTGGGTTTTGTGAAAACAATGTCTTATTTTATACGTTCACAGTATTAAACTTATCACTAATTTTTAATTCAAAATTATTAGGTTAAAACGAAGGTATAATGTTTTTGATAATTAATTGTTAAGTATAAAAACGCAAATAATTACATAATTTCGTTTGTTTTGTTTCTTTGTTCAACAAAGGTGGATAATTAATTATTTCCTGCAAATAACAATAATTTAATTTAATTTCACTTAAAACTATAACCAAAAATGCCAAATGTTTTGTTGTGAGGTGAGATGATAAATTTTGATATAGTCTACTTACCTGCAAGTACGTATCAAACATATGTTCTTTCATTGCTTACTACAATACTGTTCTATTTAATCATCAATGCATAAATAGGCCTACATGCAAATTTATTTATTTAGCTTATTATATAAACTTTTAACATCAATTGTAATAGACGTTGTCTACTTTATAGTTTACATCAAAACCGGCAAACGTTGAAACTTCTCCAGATATTGCAATTGCAATACTGAACATTAAACAGTATACTTTAGGATTTGAATTTGGGTACAATCAGAGATATAACAAGGATACAATCTACGATCCACAAATACTGCGCGAATTTCGACTGTAATCACACTTCGTGAGACAGAAACTTCAAAATTAATTCAATGCATAGCGACTTCAGCTCTTCAAACTAATATGTCTTTTAACTGGATTTTTAGATTATGTCATAAAAATTTATCTTCAAAACTTATTCTACTGGTAGCCTTGCCAAGTTGGAGCAATTAGAACTTTGAGGCTTCAAGAAAAAAACTACATTGTTCTGAAATTTGGTATAAGGGTACACTATATAAAGCCTAAACAATGTATGTGTAGGATTTTTCCTGATTCACTTCTGATCCAAGATGATGACCTCTGATTAAAAGATAATTACTGTACACAGTTTTGGCCAAACACATTGACAGATTGTATTGAAATTGGGTACAAAATTGAAAAAAAACATAAAATTTCCAATAAAGTTCATCAAATAACATTTTGTTTTTGCTACATATTATGATTACCAATTTAAAGTAGTGGGAAAGCTTATGAGTGCATAACAGTGCTGTCGCCAAGTTATGACAAACAATTCAGTTCATTAAGAAAATACTGTGATGTTCACTATTCTTTGAACTACTAGTTGACTGTGTGAAGCTAGTTCTATAATTCAATTCGACCATTTGTCTTTTGGTTTGTATGTTTGTTATACAATTTTGGCCAAATACAATGGCCGATTGTTTTGAAATTTGGAACGAAGGCATCTTGTATAAAGTTCAAATGACATATGGGCTTTATACAAAATCCATATTTAAGTTAAACCCATTAAATATAACTCCTTGATCATTATAACTAAAACTATGAGTGTTTGTTAATGTTTTAAGTAAAAATTTCTTTTAGCAGGCCTTGTACTTTTTTGTATGAAGGAAAAATAGAGACTTGTGATAGCACAAATAAGTGGCATGCTGCTTACAAATTATTAATATTCTTGAAGTGAATTTAAATCTACCAGTAATCTGGTTATTTATATGAGTATTTCAGACTCCAGATTCATCTAGCACATTTTTTTTTAGAGCATTTACAGTTATGTATGTGTGTGTGTGTGTGTGTGTGTGTGTGTGTGTGTGTGTGTGTGTGTGTGTGTGTGTGTGTGTGTGTGTGTGTGTGTGTATATATATATATATATAAAACATTGTATATAAATAAGTTTATTAACACATTTTTAAATTATGAATGATCACCATTGTACTACATGCCAAACACAGCCATCACAATTATTAGAGCATCAACAGATTAACAGTTGGATATATTGTACAAGAATAATTTCTTGTATTTGTATTTGTATATAATTTGATTAGTGTTTATTTTTTCTTTTTTTTTATTCAGTTGTGTATAGTTTCATTCATTCTAGCAATAAAATCAGTAATATGACTAGATCAATACAAACCAAGAGAGTTTTCTGATTTTTTTAAGTTTTCACTTCTTCCGTCCAGTCCCTAACTGCTAATTTTTTTTAGTTGTAAACAAATATGAATTTAATTTTATTTAAAAATTAAAACCTAGTGGGAAAATGGGAGTTTCCAGGTTAACGTTATGAGCAAATTAAAAAATATTCTACATGTAGGTCATATCCTCAATATTAGATACTTCATCAGCTGATTCTTCTCTTGTAATGAATTTCCACTATCACTCACAAAATATTTATTGTAGCTTTGTTTACTACTTTATTGTTATCCAGTGATCACCTCCTCCTACATACATCAAGTATAGTATACTTACTTACTTCTTAGAGTGAGAATTAATATTATTAAACATAATTTTACTACAGAAATATTTATTTTTTCAGGATAGTTATTCATTATTTTTAATGTTGTGTGCAAGAGGTTTCTCGTTTTTCACATGATGTTTAAGTACAAAATTAAATTATATTGAATGCTGAACATGAAATTTAATATACATATTTTGATATTACTACTATAATACCAAGGTGTCATGTACATTGTTTTCAAATTAGTTTGACTCACTCTAGCCCACAATGGCTAGGAAGTTTAATTTTATAGTTGTGAACTTAATGATGTGTGTTTGCAACAATACTGTAACATTAGTATTCAATGTCACAGCAAACAGCTTTTTAAACATTTTAACATGAATCATGTTTAAAGGCTGGTTGTGATGTTGGATTTTGCGGTATGCATAATGTAAGGAACATGTTTATATTATAATATAACAGTATATTTTGCACATTGTCTCATATTAAATTAATTATAATTAAAAATTACTGTTTTCACCCGAGGACCTTGCGTGTGTGTCATAACCACTACAATATTGAAACTATGAAGTTTAGCTGTTTTAAGTATATGAAATAAATGATTAATTTAATTTTGGTAGTTATATTAAAGATCAGCTGGTTTATATTAATTCATGAAGATCAGTTGATTGCATTGAACAGCTGATAGTCTATAATAAGTTTTAGATTAAGTTGTTAAAAACTAGCTATGTTAATTTGTTGTTTATATTAATTTCTAACAACCCCCTGATTTGATTAAACAGCTGATAGGCTATAATAAGTTTCATATTGTGTTGTTAAAAACTAGCTATGTTAATTTGTTGTTTATATTAATTTCTAACAACCCCCTGATTTGATTAAACAGCTGATAGGCTATAATAAGTTTCATATTGTGTTGTTAAAAACTAGCTATGTTAATTTGTTTTCGAAAAAAATTATTGTAATTAAAATTAAAAAAGAACAGAAAACATAACAGATGATTTTTATTTTTGGTTCAGTAACAGAAATTTTATTAAAAAATTATTGTTTGAGTTACAAAGCCACTATGATCACATTGCTTTAATAATTTCAGCAGCAATATTCAGAGTAAATTGCCTGGCTGTAAGATTTTAATTTGAATGGGTAGCAGTAACACCAATTCAGGCCAGTGTTAACTCTTTCTGTCTCATTTCAAACATTTTCCTTTTATCAGCAGCCACTATAGAAAATAAATGATTCTAAATTAGTTATTTAAAATTTTTCTAAAAAAAAAGAGTATTTAAAAACCAGTATTGGGTGTGTATGTGGTATATATATATGTTACCACTAAAGTACAGAAATTACTCATTTTACAGATTATCAAGGTAATATGCAGATTAACTAGGGTAATCTGTTAAAGTGCTGAAAATTGTTTCATTTCCCAAATTACCTACTAGGCACTCGTTAAAGTAAATATAAGATCTTTACTGGAACAACAGCGTTTCTGTAAGATTAAATTATTATAATCTTATTTTTCAATATCCAATAAGTTAATTTATAGATTAGCTATGTAATGTGCACATTAACGCTTTCGACCTATAGTGGTAACATATACATATATCCACAGGGCACATTAGTCCTTATTTACTTTTTGTTACTTGCAGAACAGCTGTGACAGATAAACAATAGATAACTCAAGAGGGAACTGCAGTAATGATAAAGTAAATTATGTTCTGCAAAAATACCACTCTGATGAATTAAGAGCCTTGGCCCACAATAACTTTGATTAAAAAGGTCATGTACTGTAAACTTTAGAATAAAATGTAGTTAAATAAGACATAATTGAATAGTACAATATTTTCATCACAACCAAAATTGAAGTATTTAGTAAACTTAGACAATTATAAAGTAAGTAAAATAAACCCTACCCCTTCTGGCATTTGTTCCTTTTTATTTATTTTTGAACTGAAAATTTCTTTTATTTCAAATTTGGTACTGAATTGAGTTACAAATCTTCATAACCAAAATCTGATAATTTTTTTTTAATTAGACCAATTTTACATTTTTTTTGTTGATAGTTGAACTGACTTTTGGAGATTATGTGAGAAAATTAGTACAATGTTTTTGTACTATTTTTTAATCATCTTTAACTTGTTTTACAAAGGAAATAATAAAATCGAATTTTAGTCTTGTACATTGATTAGAAGCCGTATTTTATTGATTTTAGTTGCAGCAAAATGTTTGTTAGAATCAACTGACCTACACCATACTCGACTTCTTCAGGAGTAGATGTACAAGGTGTGTTCAGAAAGTAACAAGAATTTTTAAATTTCACGGGCTTGGAAAGTCTGATTGTCAAACATATTTTTTTTGTTATGTTGGTATACATACTTTTGAAGTATGATAAAACTTTCAGCTGTTTTCATTGTTGACTTTGTCTGTGACAGCCACTAAGGTTAGACATGTTTTTATGAGCTCGGCGATTTTCCTTTGTTAAAAGAAATGGATCAAAGAATTTGTATCAAATTTTGCGTAAAAAATGGAATAAAGTGTAACAAAGTGTGTGAAATGTTAACAAAGGCCTATGGTGAGTCTGCTATGAGTAAAGCAAGAGTTTACGGGTGGTATATGCGTTTCCAAGAAGGCCGTGAAGACATTGAAGATGACGAACTCCCTGGATGCCCCAGCACATCAACAACCGATGAAAACGTGGAAAAAGTGAAAGAAATGGTTATGAAAAATCACCGAATCACAATTAGAGAGGTCGCTGATGATGTTGGCATACTGGTTGGATTATGTCATGACATTGTTTCCAATGTTTTGTGTATGAAACGCGTGGCAGCAAAATTCATTCCAAAATTGTTGAATTTTGAACAAAAACACTGGCAATGGAAGTTGCTCAGGAATCACTAAATGAAGTCAATGACTATGCAGAATTACTGAAACGTATTATAACAGGTGACGAAAGAGGGGTTTACGGACATGACGTCAAAACTAAGGCTCAATCATCCCAGTGGAGGCATTCTGGCTTGCCAAGACCGAAAAAGGCTTAACAAGTTCGGTTGAATGTGAAAGTTAAGCTGTGAATCAGGAATTCATAGTGCATCATGAATTCCTGCCACCAGGTGAAACGGTCAATAAGGAGTTCTACCTACAAGTTCGATGCCATTTGCATGAAGCAATCTGAAAAAAAACGCCCGGATTTGTGGGAAAACAATTCATGGCTTTTGCACCACGATAATGCACCAGCTCACACTTTATTGCGTTTGTGAATTTTTGGCCAAAAACAGTACTGCAACGATGTCCCAGCCTCCATATTCGCCAGACATGGCTCCATGTGACTTTTTCCTATTTCCAAAAATAAAGAGAACCTTAAAGGGCCATAGATGACATTAAAAGCACATCACTGAAAGAACTAAAGGCTATCTCAAAGATCGGGTTTGAAAAATGTTTTGAGGATTGGAAGAAGCGCTGGCACAAGTGCATAATCTCCAAATGGGGACTATTTTAAAGGCGACATCAATGTAAAAGAATAAATATTTTGTTCAAAAAATTAAAATTCTCGTTACTTTCTAAACACACCTCGTATACAAGGTGCTACTAAAAATTCAGGGAATTTAAGTTGTGGTGATTCTCTAAACTTGTGTAAATGGTAGATTTTAAGGAGCAAAGAACCTGCATGACATTTTGCTTCAAGATTGCAAAAACTGCAGCAGAAACACATCACATGCTTATTATGTGTCACTCAAGGATTTAGTAACAATTCTATAAGTCAAAGTAAAACGTTTTGTGATACAGACACTTCAAGGATGGTTGAACGTCTGCTAACGATGATGATGAGCATTAAGGACAACCACACCACCAGGAAACTTTTCAAAAAGTGAAAGGATATTGTTTTTTCCTATGGTTATTACTGATGCTCTGTTGGCTTCTGACATGTCAGCTATAAGGTTTTTGTGTTCCCTTTCTACATCACCTTAAACTGGAGTTGTCCAGTGCTATTCCCATATTTGAACTCCAGGACCTTGTACTTGAGGAGTATGTGTGCTGTGTTCAGCCTCCTACTTGCACAGATGACACTCAGACAAGATTTGTCATAATCCTACCTTACGTAGAAGACTTCAAATGTGGCCATGTCCAGTGATCATTGCAATGACTTGCCTCAACGATCTCCTGTTGAACTGAACAGGGTCTGTTCCTAAGAGAACACATTTTCTTAATTGTTACCCAGAGAATTGCCTCCATCATTTGATGTGTTCTTCCATAGCCCACTTCCTTGCTGCTCCCATCATTTGATGTGTTCTTCCATAGCCCACTTCTTTGCTGCTCCTCTTGTAATTGCACTGCTGATCCTGCAAGCGAAAAGGTTAGTTCCAGATTGTAGATTGCATTATGCTTATGCAATTGTAGGAATGTTCTATTGATCCATGCAAAGCATCTTGTGAGACAATTTTTGCATGAGACATTGAGCTGCAAAATTTGTACCGAGACTGCTGAGCAGCGACCAAACAGATCATCACATTTTATTGAATTGAAAATTGTAGCAAGAGATGGTACCAAAATTCTTCTACAATGTTGTAACCAGTGATGACATGAGTAATTCTGTTAACGGTTATGATTTTGAAACTAAATAGCAGTTGTTGCAGTGGAACACACTATCTTTACTGCGGTCAAAAAGGCATGTCAAGTTTGCAGCAACATGAAGTCCATTCTCTTTGACATCAAAGGCAATATTAAAAAAAAATTTCTTCCAAAAATACAGTGATCTCCGCCACATGCAACTTTTTTCTGTTTTTCAAAATAAAAATGAAATTGAAAGGCTGTCGTTTTAACACAATTGAGGACATTCAAGCAGAATTGCAGGACATACCTCGAACAGTTACACTTTCAGACTTCCAGGGATGAATAGAATCATGGAAAAACCATTGGGGTTGCTGCGTTCATACCCAAGAGGATTATTTTGAAGGAGACAGTTGAAACTAAGAGTTATGATAAATAAGAGCTTTATTATTTTTATGGGAAAATTTCCTGAACTTTTAGGTAGCATATCATGTATTATAATGTACATCAATGAACTATGGTGTAGTTACTTCATTTGTCAAGTAAGGGATCAGAGTTCCAACCTGGAAAGGACCTAACAATAATAATAATCTTTACTGTTTTTCACCCCAAATTCGCTTTTTATTTCAAAATTTCACTTGCACTTGTTTCTCAAATTTTATTTTTTTGGCAAGGTTCAAAGTTGCCATTTTGTAACTTGTAAATAGAACTGATTATTTTGTAGCTATATTATTTTTGAAAAAAAATTAATCGTTTTAATTACATAAATATAGTAAGTAGCCATGGCAATTATCTGTCAGTAATGGAGTGATATTTTAAAGTAGAAATACTGCTTTTCAACAATGGCTAAATTAGAATAATACCTTAGATACCGATTTCATGTAAATGATTCACTTAGTTGCAATTTTTGGAAAATAAATCAAACATTTTATTTCAATATTATTTTAATATAAATGACAATTATTGTATAATTATGTTTACTATTTAAACTCATACACACTGGAAAAAATACACATCAATAATACAATTTTAAAATTTAATAAATTTACAACTAAAATGTATAAGTTGGTTGAATACTCTTACATCATTGAAGGAACTGTAGAAAACTGTATTTATACAGGAAATGGGTTTTAAAATAATGTACAGTATGAATATCTATATATTTAATACATCATAAATAAAATTATGTTAATAGTGTATTTATATTATATAAATGCTGAGACGTTTATAAACGTTAGTGTGAGATTCAAACAATATCAAGATTATTTTTAAGTATTGGCTGTATTAATTTTTTAAAAATATTTTGTTGAATGTCTTTTTTACTTTTTGTAATAAAGTATAAAATGTAATCAAAAAATTATAAAATTAGTTTTCAGGGATGCCGAGTAATATTTGTTCTTGACACTTAACCACATTACGCACTTCCAAAAAAAAAAAAAAAAAAAAAAATTAGTTTATAATTTTGGGATGGTGGATATAGTTGGGAGGATAGCTAATATGTAATTAAATTTAAATGCTAGAACTACTTCCAATGAAGAACACATAGGCAACTGTCAGAATAAACAAAGACAATTTCTTTCACACAATTTAAAGAATTTATTGGGTGGAACAGGTGTAATTTGACCTTGTAGTGTTGGATAAATTCTTTTTTAGTTAAAATTTATTAATTTTCAAAAATAATTAACATTTACAATAATGTAATTATACCTCTCAATTGACACGCAGAAATTTACCACAAATATTGTTGCATTGATTCATGAGACTTTAGGGTAAAATAATGATAACAAATTGTGTCGTACCTCTAATCTGGTAATAAGCTAACATGAGTACGTAGAAGAAGAAGTATTAGGAAGGGAAACGTAAAAAGTAGATTAACACGGTATAAAACACAGTAGTGCTACCAATTAAAGTTAAAACAAAGCTGAAAGCAGATATTTAAGAAAAACCATAATAAACTGAAAACTACAGTAGAATATGCATTATTAACAAAACATGGTTATCATTTTTTTAAACAAAACTTGCCAAGTTGGATTGATAATGAGCGAGAAAAGTAAATGACCAAGTTGATCTGGTCAAGACCAAGTCAGCATTCAAATTCCTTTATACGAGGGTTATCCGTAAAATAAGGTTTCCAATAATTTTTCACAATGAAAAACATGTTTATTTGCATTGAATAATACATTTTTGGAAAGCTTACCCTTTTTTCTATTTTTCGACATAATCGCCGTTGAGATCGATGCATTTTTGCATACGGTGAACAATCTTTTATATGCCTGAGTCGGGAAACTCTTCTGCCACACCGCGAAGGTAGCTTAAAACTTTCTCTTTCAGCTCCTCTCTAGTACTGAAATGTATCCCACCTACGTGTTTCTTCAAATTAGGAAAGAGATGGTAGTCACTTGGGGCTAAGTCTGGATGTGTAAGGTACACCATCCAAATTGGTTGATGAGACCGGTTGTTACCGGGCGGTGTCTGGACGAGCGTTGTCTTGATGGAAACAAACTCTATTCGTGAGCATGCCTCTCCTCTTGTTTTGAATCGCACTGCGAAGGTTCCTTAACATCTCACAGTAACGTTCAGTATTGATTGTTGTGCCGGTATCCATGAATTTGAACAACAATAACCTCTTCCTGTCCCAAAACACGCTTGCCATGACTTTGCTGGCAGACAGTTTTGGTTTGAACTTCACGGCTTGGCGACTCCGGTTGTTTCCACTGATGTGATTCTTTTTTCATTTCCGGTGTCATATAGTGTACCCAGGTCTCGTTCCCAGTGACAATGGAGTCCAATAATTTCTGGCCATTGGTTTCGTAGGTCTGAAGAAATTCGCGGGCCGCATCAATCTGTTGCTGTTTGTGGTCTGCTGTAAGCTGTCTTGGGACCCACTTTGTGTTGTATGCTCATACATTTTTCTCCGTAGACTTCACACAGTTGGATATGAATGTCCACTGGCGCAAGGTTTTTTGCACACAAAAAACAAATCACAGAGCGTAATTTGCACCTGGCGGGAGACAGAAGAGGCAAATTATTAACGGCTACCAAGCCAAGACTGAGCATCGCAGAGCGCTCGCGGAGTGGGGATTGGGAGCAGAGGAACCAAGCTGCAAGCCAAGGTCACCAAATCTCACGTAACAACGTTCGCAGTGAATATAGCACCTTGGGAACCTTACTTTATGGACAACCCTAGTATTTGAAATTTTTGTATTTTTCTTTACTTATGGTCATTCATAAAATTCATAGAGCTTTAATTTTTGCTTTTGATTAAAAATTAAAAAAAACAGTAAATATGCATTAACCAGGCGACACTAATTTTGGTTTTTTCCTACAAAAATGCTTTATTTTATGCTCATAAGTAATAATTGAAAATATAAAATTGAGCAATTACCAAAAAATAGAAAATTTACTTTCATAACCCTACTGTTACTAATGTGTGACAGTTACTAACATTTTTCTTCTCATACAAATGCTTTATTTAATGCCTATAAGTAATAATCAAAAGTATTAAATTGACGAACTTATTGAAAGATAAAAAAAAGAAAATAATTACCTTAATAAAACTAATAATGTGTGAAAGTTTACAAATAGCAGCTGCTGTACTTCAATTTAACAGTGCCAAGTTATCACTATAAAAACTAGTACCGTCAGTAATGTACTGACAATGTTGTAATACAGATTAATACTACCTTGGTGATCTTGGCGTATGAAATTCTGTACACTCTATGCAATTTAGCTATGATTTCACAAAATAGTTCCTCTAAAATCGTAACGCATGAAATTAAATCTTCTGTAGACTAATATAATTTAATACTAACATAAATAACAGGGAAAAAATACTTTAAGGTCATGAAAATAAGTGGTGACCTGCTACTGCATTTAATCAACCGATCGTGAACTATAATCTCAGTAAGTTACCTTGGAAGCTCGAAGTGTTATGTTTAATAACTTATTTTATGTTCTCTTGTAATTTTCAAAAAATGGCAAAAATGTAATTTTATTACAAACTGAAGGGCTTTAGAGTTAAATGAAACAACAACAAAATAATTTTGCCAATAGAATATTTTTGTGAAGAGATATCCCTTCACTTTCATTTTCTAATGGTTATTAATCTTTCTTTAGAAAGATTATTTACTGAAAATTTTTGTACAAATGAAAATTTGTACCAATATTTGTTATGACAAAATGTAATCTTCTGGCCTGCTATTATTCAGCAATTCAGCTGGATGACACATTTGTATTTTTCAGCATTACCAACAAATTTTCCTTCAACTAAAAGGTTAAATTTAGACATTTTTCTTCACCACTAAAGTTATTGTCACAGTAAATAAGTATTTTTTTAAATAAAATTTCATGAAACTTCAAATCATCAATAAATAATTCACTGCTTTGAGACTATAAAATAAATCTAACAATATTTTTCACACATTTTAAATGACTAGTAACATTTTAACATTTTCTTACAGGTTTCAATAAACATTTAATTTTATCTTATTGGTGTAAGAAAGAAACATAAATTTGCCCAAAATAAGCTTACTGTAACAATTCAGTTGAATGTGGCTAATAAATAAGAAGCAATTCAGTTTTACTTCTATACATGTTTGTTAGCTATTTACAAAAACAAGCTTGCCAATTAATTCATCCAAATTTTGAATGAAACAGCTTCTGTTCAAAAGTCAGAAAAAATATTGATTAAAAATGGACTGTAAAATAAATTACTTTTTTTCTTATTTTAGCAAGACGATAAAAAAATCTATTAAGTTATAACCACTGAGAATAAAAAAAATCATATATTTAAATAACAATAGATAATTAAATTAAAACTGTGATCTTGGAATAAAAAGACCATTACATTTCAGGACAAAGAATGTAAGTTTATTGAATTCACCGAAAAGCCTAAACATTACAGAAATCAAAGCAATTTTTGATCTTAATTTTAATCTTACATTATTTTGGCATCTTCTTTGTGTTCTTTATTTTTTGTTAAAATGTAT
Source organism: Callitettix versicolor (assembly GCA_022606455.1). Classification (NCBI taxonomy): domain Eukaryota; kingdom Metazoa; phylum Arthropoda; class Insecta; order Hemiptera; family Cercopidae; genus Callitettix; species Callitettix versicolor. The sequence continues at coordinate 17,255,536 of CM040186.1, forward strand.
GCTGGATACAAAAACCTATTAAATTTGATGCTGAATTTTGAGCAATTCAAACAAGATATTGTCTAAAGATAATTTGTAAATTGTGCAATATAAAAAATATGCATTGAAATATTTGAGGTTATGTTTTGATATCAAGACTCCTGAGTAGGCTATATATGAAATGAAAACTTTACACTTTAAGCTCAGTCCAAACGTTTAACAACCAGTTGTTTGTTATAGAAAACTTGTCCAAACGTCTGGACATAGCTTTTGTGCAACAAACTACAAATGCTCGGGATTGTTCTTATAAAGTGATACACTTTTCTTAAAAACTGTGTTATAAAATTAGTACTTAAAAACAAATTACAACCCACTTATCAATGTCAAATTAATACTGTGTGGTAAAACACTTAAAACAGTTTTGTTTAAAAATATTGTTCAAGTTGCTAAATTTAACGAAAAAGGAAAATACAATATATGTTCCTTTACCAAGGAAGGAAAAAAAACGGATAAAAAAAATCATAACTTAAGAAAGCTTACTGTAGCCCTAATGCTAGACCAAATATTTTATAGTTAGACTAATGAAGAGAAGGAAAGTGTTATTACTATTTTCTAAAAAAAAAACAAAATACTGAAAATCAACTGCAAAATAACATTTTTAAATAGGAAGTTTCAAAGAAATTTAAGTTAAGGTTATAAAAATTGAAAACCAGGAAATAAAGTTTCCACTTCTGACTTGACAAGGATGAGGTATAAACAACAGCAATAATGTGTCGCCCAGTTGATCACAAAGTGGTCATCCCTAAATATATAAAATAAACTCAAAAGTTATGATATTGATATCTTGTTGCTTGAAGATCACGTAACTCACATTAATTAAGATCAATAGCTGCATTGTTATAATTTAACAACTTGAACATGTTTAATATTTGATTAAATAAATTTGTATTACTAAAGATTACTTATTAAAAATTCTTGTGCTAGCAAGTGTTACAAGCAAGGTTGGCAGTGTGTACAATATTCAGGCACTTTCCAAATATTTAGGTAGCACAAGAATTTTGGCAATGTTTCACATAATTTTATAGAATAGCATATTTCTTTAAATGTAGAATTATAATTTTATCTCTTTTATCTTTTAAATTTTGAACAAGTGTAAGTAAATTTATTAATTTTCTTTAGTATATGTTTACAAGATTATAATTTATTGGGATTAATATTTTTCAGTAGTTATATCTTCAGTGATTATTACTGACGGGGAACACTTGGTAAGGGTTAGTTTTTTCCTCAATCCATTTATATTACAGGTCAAAATTATTATTTTAACTTTGATGTGCTGCTACTTTCGATAGGATTAACTCAACAACCCCTAATTTATACCACAATTTTTCTTTTATCAAAGTCTTTCAATCAGGGTGATAAGTGATTATTTAAAATTTTTGAATTTCCTCTAAAAACTGCATTTTGGGGAAACAAATACCTGCCAAAAGAAATCTATTTTCTTGTTCAAGATTTAAAAGGGTGGAGGAGCTTTTGGGACACATGACATTTAAGAATATAATATTCTGTATTACTAAAAATAGGACTATTTTAAAAAATACAAACTAATTTTGATTTAACCAATTTTCAATTAACATTAATAATGCAAATCAGGAACTAACATTTTGTGAAATTGCTTACATTTATTCATAATAATGATTTATATTGTTACATTGTTCGTATTGTAACAATTTTAAAATTGAAAAAATAGTGACTTTTTCATAACTGAGGGAAAAAGGCTCTTCTATAAAATTACTTATTTTTGAGATTTTTAAGTGAACAGTTTAAAAGTGTCTTATATAAAAATGTACGGAATGTTTATAATACTTTATTGGAATCTAAATGTTGACAATGGATCTATAAATGTTTTGTCATTTGATCAACATTACTTATAAATATTTTTTACATTTTACAATACCTAGTGTTATAATAAAACAATTGTGCACGTAAATATATATGCCGAAGTCAAATTAAAATCGTAACAACTAAATCTAAGCATTCACTCGCCACTATACACATATGAACACACATACACACATATGTGCACACGTACGCACACATACATACACACACACAATTTTCTATATTTATAATACCACAGACACAACCAAAGTTTAGGAAATATAGTTTTGAGTAAAAATTTAGGTAGTCACCTTAATTCCTTTATTTTATTAATCAAAAATCCAGATTTCAAAACATGTTTTTCATATTTGAAAATTTAAAAAATGTGATACATCACCATGCTGTCAATTTTATTTTACTGTTGCTGTTTTTATTAGTGCAATAAGTTATTTATAAAAGATTTGACAACCTACAACAGCTTTTGTTAGTTAAAATACATTCACAGCACATGACTATCTTGCTGATGTAACTGAAATGTTAAAAAAAAAACATTGATTAACATAAATGAATTTTTTTATATGTGAAAGTATAAAACTCTTGATTTGGTAATAGATTAGCTAATTTGAAATCTTTAATTACGATTTCAATATGATAACCAATATTAAAACTGTTTGTAATAAAATATTTCACTAACAATTTTAAATACACAATATTTTATCATTCTGTAATACGTTAATTCTAATTTTTAGAAATCAGGATGCCAACCTAAATTAAACTTCGATCTAGTTTGGTTACATGAGCAACGAACATGCTTATTGTGTCATCTAATTTGACTATACACATATACAAGAATACACTCCTTGCAAAATCTACTGAGTATTGATTTCGTTTTATACTAAACATTGAAAATAATTTTAAAAAAAGTTGATAACAAAACTTCACTTTCCAATCGCATAAACATACTGTTAAAATACAAAAGTTGAATTTTCAACAAAATCACAGCTAACCCTAGAATAGGCAAACACCACTATACTTTAATTTTCCTTCTAATTTGTCCCTTTCTGAACTGGTTATGCCAAATACCATGCCCATTTGCATGTGTAAGCCTTTGGAATTTACAACTTTCAAGCCAATACACTGTTATATCTAATTCACAGTCACAGAACATGAATGAGGATTGTTTATGTATCTGTGTGTCATATTGGATCCAGTTGTCAACCTTTCAAACCACTACTGTATCCTTCAAATATGAACTAAAACTATGGTATGTATTGGCTCATTTGTCAGAAAAATGAGTTGTTTTACGGTTGTGTTTAGTTTTTGTTTATTAGTGCTTTTTGTTATAGAATTAGTTTTTATTTTAGTAATAAGGAATAAAAACTTCAACGAAATTGTACAGTAAATATCAAGTCAAATGTAAAAAAGTAATTATAATCATTTTTGTTGAAAATAAAAATTAAGTAAAGCGTACATTTTTAGAAGCAGCAAAAAATTCTTTCTATTCTATACGCTTAAGAGGTTTTGTGTAGAATATACCTACATTACAACATTTGTTTTCATAATCACATTTACATAATGTGATATTTTAATTTTTAAAAACCAGAAACCATTAGCAACAAGACTGGGTTCCTTGTTACAAATTAAAATACAGTAACTTATGTTAATATTTAACAGATTTATGTAATTTTAAAAATAGCCTTGCATTTTGACAAAAAAAAAACCTCTGCCAGTACAGTGTCACCAATGCCAAGTCCAGGGTTAACTGTTATTCAGTTTATTTTTAATTTCAATAATTATGATAACTAATATCAGAACTTTCATTTCTATATTTGTTTACAGCATTTTTCCTTTTTTTATATATCCATACTTTCTGCCAGTTGGATTAATGAGGACAAGGGATCAGCATTAACAATAAGTGTAAAGAACAGCAGAAACTGTATCTCAAACCCACAACCTTGAGGTGCGCAGTTCAGAAATGCAGCAGACTGACCAATGCCTTAGCCACATCAACACAACAAATATCACTTTTGACTGCTATCCTTAATAAATTAAAACCGAAGTACATATAATAAATACAAACAACTACTACATACATTTTAAGTCGATATTTTTAAAAAAATATGAATACAAATTAACTGAACATTTTTTTATTATTATGATTACTTTCCAATTATTATGCATTTGGAAAGTGACGTAGTTTTAAAATTTTATTTTTTTATTAAATTACGTCCCTATGCCCACTGGTAATAAAAAAAAGTATTCTGTTAAAATAAATCAAATACTTTGGTACAATAATTTTTTAATAGCTTCTTTTTATAGAAAATTGTGTTCTTGTTACTTTGTTTTACACATTCTTTATCTAACAATCACATAAAACACACTAGTTGTATTCATTTTTGCATAGTTTTGTTAAAACGGTAATGAAAATCAAAACTGGCCTATGTTTGAACTGGACCTCTTGACTGTACCAATACAAAATTTCAGTTGAACTAGTGCAGGGGTTTTCATACAATACAATTTCAGATATAAAACCAACTTAATTTTATAAAGATATAACAATATCATTACCAACATTACAGTTATAATTAATTATCAATCACTGAAAATATCTATTAATACTGCAAGTCTTTAACCCTTCAGTACAGCATATCGACTAACGTATCCAGCCGTCGCCTGTTAGTACGGTACAGCCATATTGCAATAAAGAATTGCAAGAAAAAATTTAATTTTAAATTTTATTAATGAACAGAGTAAAATATTTAAACTTTTATTTGACTTTTTACAATTATGCAAAATAGTTACTGATGAAAATAAAATAAAAAAATAGGTAATTTTTATAATTTTCTAAAAAATGCAACTGTATCAGTTTGAAAAACACAAGTTAAATTTTGATGTGTTTATTTAAAATTACCAGTAGACATATATAAATGATACACCCAAACATTTAATTTGGCACCAATCTATTTTACAGGAAACTTCACAGTAAAAATATTTGTAAAATTATTTATTTTTAATAAAAATTAATTAAAAGCATACATATGTTTTTTTTCTTTTAAAAGTTAGAAATAGTTATGTTACCTTACCACCACTAAAATAATTTTCACATGTATTTTATCAACAAACACCTAATGTGATAAGTTTTTTCTTTGGTTTTCTGTCACACAATTGGCTTGTTGAACAAGAAAATTTAATTAAATTGATTTCCTTCAAATCTAACAACACTTTTGTACTATTTACAAACCAAAAATCTGAGATCACACGTAACTAACATTTTTATATTTATAGATTAAATAAAAATTTTAAATTATTTTTATATAAATTAATAAAACATTAAATCGGTTTAAAACTGTTAGTTACAGTATTAAAATTATAATACAAAAAGATAAAAAATAATTATACATTGAAAAACTTGTGCTTAGATAAATAAGTTATATTTTACACTCTTATTCTAGATCAAAGTAAAAACATATATAACATCGCAAATGTACACAACACTTTGAATGTAATTCATTTTGAAATCAAATTTATAAATATAAAGAATATTTATATTCTTTATAAACAAGAATATTTATATTCTTCGGTTAGAACATGCGGTTTATAATTTGAACAGGCATGGGGCTGAAACTTTTAAATTCGAGTATAGCTCTTTTCCAAAATCTGTGTTATACTGAACCTCGTATAACAAAACCTATGTGTAGTCATCCCTCGTGGTAACCGAGACTAACAAACATTTACACTTACGACTTTATCACTTTACACTCACACTTACATTTAGGGAGGCTATTTATTGCTTTTTGCCTTAAAAAAAAAAATTACTGAACCATTGCATATAAACGTACTAGAATGATAACCCTTATAAGTTATGCGAGTGCTCATTGCTGGTAACATCTTGCAGCAGGGTGTTCAACTAGTTAAATAGATAATAGTATTGTCTATTTTCTGAAATGTCTCAACCCCCTGTCCTTGCAGCTGTTCGTAGCAGCAAATAGCCCAATTACTTGGGCTTTAGCCTCTAATACCAAGCACGCTTTAATTATGGTGGCTGTGTTTCTACTCAGTTCATAATCAATAAATGAACTTGCTTTGAACTTCCTCATTTAATATTGATGTAACCAGACTTTAAAAAAAATTAAAAGGCTTAGGATTCAAATTTGAGCTATATGATTTGTTAAAAAACATCTTCATTATTTATATTTTTTGCAGTTTTTTAATTATTAGACCAATTATCTAATAACCCTGATCTACTACTTCCATTTTATTGACTTTTTGTTCATAAAAGATATAAATAAATTACTCGTACATTGTTAATTAGCCAGGTTTCCAATCTGTCAGTACTGACTGTCATGTCTCTTCAGATTACTGTCAGCCTACTGTACAGATTAAAATTCAACAAAATGATTGGTCAATGATGGAACAAGTCTTAGACTTCAATGCTTAAATGCTATAACAGTTTCTGGGTAGATCACGATTTCATTTGAAATGGGAGTACTGATCAACATATATGATAACTGCATAACACCAGTTTTTGCTAACATTGTTTTTTAGGTTACATTATGCTCACACACAACTGTTACACAAAATTTCTGTTTCAAAATGAATCACGTAGCAACATAGTACATCCTAGTTACAATACAAATACTGTATATTTAATAATTTAAAACATTTTTACATTAGTCACTGGGATGAGTTCAATATTGCAGAGAATGGAAACAAATATATACATAGCTTGTAGGGCGAGTTCGTTGCAATATCTAGGCCAAACAATTAAATCAGCCTTAAACACAACCGTTGCAGTTACTTCTATAGCTGGTTATGACTAGACATTAGTATTGTGTAAATTGTGCAAAATAACTTGCTGTGAAACAAAGTTTAAGTATGCCTTTAATATTTTAACTAGGTTTTATAAATTTAGGCCAAGAACGGTTCTAGAGCACACTATCTGGTTAAAAGGAAGAGAGGAAACTTTGATTTATTTAGAGAGGAGTCTTGACAGTCATGATATATCGAGAAACAGAGAATCATTACTAAGAGAATAGATCGGTGTGGAAAAGAGGTTTAAGAGAGGCAACAGAAAGAAAAAAAATTGAAGCCTGAAAAAGAAGTTAATTAAATTTTGTAACTCAAGTCAGGGGACCAAACTTAAAACGTTGAGAAATATTTGACCTTTTGGTGCATTAAAAATTAAATTTTACAAAATAATTTTTACATTACTTTAAAAAACTTTGATTCACAGCACAGTAAAACAAACACAACGCACTTCTGTACAAATTCCTGTCATTGTTTATTTTTTTGTGCTACATACATATGGTAACTTAAGACATTTTGGAAAAACCGAAAAACTTAAAGGTTTTTATAATGCTAAAACTATAAAAAATGGATGAATGTTTTTAGATTTTTTTTTTACATTGTTTGAGCCACTGAAATAATTGGTAGATTGGAATTATTTTTTTTTAGTTACCAGGGGAGCAATATACTCATCTCTGAAAGTATATATTTATTAAGAATCATTTATTAGACAAGCCAATTTCAATGAAAAATACAATTTTCCAAATCTTGAAAAATTACACCAACAATGGTTTATGTGTCTAATCATACCGTATAATAACTGAGAAATAACTTTATAGTAGAGGAATTATTTGTTTTCACTTAGTTTTCTAATTATAAATTTTGAATTTTTGATAAGGTAAAAAACATTGCATTAAAATAAAAATTTTTTGGACAAAGCTTTTCTATATTCTATCATATGATATTCAGTCTTAAAAATTTAATTGACTTATTAACATTAAAAATTAAAACAAAATTATTAAAAATCTAAAAACATACAACCATAAACAAAACAAATTATATTTAAAATTAACTTTAAACATTAAGAAGTTATTCAAATCACTGGTACACAATACTGACTGACTTGTGTTTTTGCGAAATACTTTATACTTTGTCCAACAAATAACATAAAATTACTTTCTGTGTCAACTACCAATGATCTGATTATAAAAAATTGTAAATACAATTAATTGTAAATAATTTTTAATTAAATAAACATAACCTTTTTGCCGGCCTCACATTTCGGTTACTTTGTACCCAGTTTCCCGCGGTGAGGCCGGCTTTCAGTAGAAATCAGACGACTCTAAGGTCTTGCATTTCTTGTTAAGAGTGGAATACTGTCCCGGTCCATCGCCCGGGATGCCGCTTGCCCCGCGGTATTTCTTGTTGCCCAGAGTGTGCGAGTTGCCAGGTTCCAGATGGCCTGCACGACGTCCGCCTGTTGAGGGATGGTCCAACGTGCGGAATTTGCGGTTCAGAGTCGCGTACTGGCCAGGTTCATGTGAACTCCCCCGATCACCGATACCCCGCCCTCCTCCTCCAACACCACGCCCATCTCTGTAAGAAAAACGACGACGCTCTTTATTAAGATAGTTAAAAACGTGTTCTAAGTGATTGGTGACATGTTTTATACCCAGGCTGTATGATTTAATCCAATATTGATATTCTGAATGCAAATTTGTCTTTATATAAATATATCAGATAAATTGTTTTAGGACAGTTAGCAAGCAGTACTTCAAGTACTCTTGGAATACACAATAGCATGAAATCAAATTAATCAGATTCATTTTAATTTAACAGTATCAAATATCATTTAAGTATAATTAAATTGTAAAAAAAATGTAATGGACAGTTAATTAACCTAAAACCTTGGCATAGATACCAAATAAAATCATTAAATGGTGATTGTTTGATTTTCATTAAAATTTCATGTAATTAGAGTGAATGAAGCTCTATAACTTAATTGATAAAATTAAATTGGAAATAAAAAAATTATGGTTTAAGAATAAATTTAAAAACCCAGACTCCTTTTTTTTGTTTGTTTAAAAAACAAATCTAGGTTTATTTTGTTTGTCAAATACTGTCAAATCATAAAATTTTTTAATTTCTTATCTGCTATAACGATTTTGAATATGACTAAAATCTGATGAACTGATTTTGATAAATTTGGCAGATTTTGAAGTTTCTTATTAATTGTTCCTGAACTAAATTTTTTGGGGATAAGCGACTTGTACGTTAGGGTACATAATTTGAGTTTTTTTAATAAAAAAGCAAACTAAACATGCTAATTAGAATTGGTTAATTGGTTTAGTGTCCAGGAATATACACACACGGATAAGATATGAAGGTCAAAACCACTTTTTTTAAATTAAGGGGACCTGAAAAAATTGGTTTTACAATTACAAAAAAAAAATATCTTACAATTAATTATTTTCATAACTTTGTAGTCAGAAAGTAAAATAAATTATAGATATATGCAAAACTAACATGTAGTTAGCACAATCCCGTTAATTTTACTTTCGGTTTTCTGAAATTCTGTATTATCTGATGTGACATATTTTTTTGAAAAAGTATAACAAATGCTTCTGAACTATTTTTTATGAAATATATATTAAATATTCTTAAATATCATGAATATACAATAATATCGAAACATGGTACAGGTGTTTTGTTAATTCATCTCTTTTAACTCAGACCTCCCGATATCAGCTTCTAAATCAATCAGATTTTGAAACACAAAAATTAAATAAAATTGAATAATTGGGAATGTACTGCATATTGAACAAGTTTCTTCAGATATACTGTGATGATTTCTAACATAGAATACTGTGTGTTAAACCACATCACAAATTCTTTTCTTGCGGCATTCAATTTGATCAGAATTAAAAGTAAATAACATAAGTAGAATTAAGATTTCAATACTAATAAGAATCATGCAAAAACCTAAAACATATATTATTATATTAAAAAAAAAATACAAATTTCTATACTGCATACTCTAACTTTAACATTGCACAGTTCAACTCAAATTATCTGGAGTCACTAATAAAAGAGATCGTTTCATTCCTTCTTCCTTATGTAGCAGTTTCACTGCAAGAGTTCTTTAAAAATCTGTTTTATGAAAAATGTTTCCATATCATAAATTAGTTTAAAAACTAAGAAGTGTAAGGAATTGTATAAGTATTTATTATTTTGTTCATATTATATAAATAATACTGTAAAGTTCAAAATCTGTTCAATTTATAGATTTCATTTCTTTCCTTTCTCTTACTGACGATTCTTCATTCTCTAGCACCCAAATAACTGGAGTTGCACTGTACAGTAATTTAAAAATTAGCCTACAAAAGTGAAAAAATCATACTTAACTCAAAAACTACAGAAGAAATCAATCTCAAGTAGAAAAATAACCAACAACCATGCGTGAAAAGATGCAAGGCCAAACAAAAAAAAACTAATCAAAATTCAAAATATAAACATGATTTATAGAAAATTAAAATGTCTATGTAAGATTTAATTTGGTAACTTCCAAAAATTTCAAGCTTCTGACAAAAATCAGATGGCCAAGTAAAAATTAGTACTTTAACCAATCACCAGAAAATAGTTAAAGGAAAGATACTGATAGGATGTGTAGCATTTTTTTTTACATTTTACAAATTATAGTAGTAATACAGTTTATAAATGCACCATTAGGAAACGGATATCACAATTTATGGGTATTTTTTTTTACTTTAAATATTTTGAAAAAAATCTGTATTTTATTAAAAGAGATGACATTAAACTTTAAATTGATGCCTTTCTAAAGCATAAATCCATACATTAGATTAAGAATATACAAAAAGTTATTATTGTTAATAAATATTTAATTTTTAAATTTAAAAAAATCATAATAAAAAAAATGTATAAACAAAAATTTTGAAAAACTATTTCAAAATTTTGTACACATTACGTATGCAAATTCTACCAAAATTGTTAATCATTTAATTATCAACAGACGTTCAAATTAAAAAAAAAAAGTCCATGTCCTACTAATCCTAAAATAAAATACATTGGTAAAATATTACATGAAAAATATTTTTTTTCATACAATCTCTCGTGAATGTATCTCTTCATACAGTATTCATTATTAATTTTTTTTAAATAAATGAATAGCACAATCACAAAAAGGCCATCTGACAAGCATATCACAAAATGCTTCATACAGTGGAGAGAAGGAGGGATATTATATCCCTGTCCCTGACAATTTTGATTTGTTAACATACCGCAAAAAAATTGGTAAGGCTAAGAGACCTAATGCCTCAATTTCAGCTCTGCAGTATATATATATATATATATATATATATATATATATATATATATATATATATATATATATATATATATATACACACACTCTTAATTCAAATCAATATACCACATTTGAAATAACTGAAATTTTTGGCTTGCTAGTAAATAAATAGAATAAAATTAAATAAAAATCCTAGGGTTTTTATCAAATTTTCTTTGGGAAATGAGCTATCGAAGACGCCATCATGGTATGGTCCATATCCAGAATTTAAAAATTAGTGCCGATCCTGACCTCTACATCACTTTTTGAGACATCATTCAAATATATATATATATATATATATATACACTGTGCATTAGAAACAGTGCACCTGTGATTTTGGATAACTTTTTTGAAAATCTGATTTCACCATCATAAAACATTACATAAAATATTTAAATTTAAATGTACCCTATTTAAAAGTTTAAAACGCTAATTTTTGCAAAACTTAACAATGAACATGAAGGTGAAATCAGATTTTCAAGAGTGTAAGATAAAAAAATGATTATTGGAACTTTGCTTCTATTACATCACTGAGACAGCTATGTGCTGCAACTACTTATTTAAAACATTGTAGCACAATTTAATAATGTGCAAGTTCACCACACTTTAAGTCCTGAATATTGTTCCCATTAAGCAAGTTTATTTATTATATTATAAAGCAAGTGTTGGCAACCTTAATCCTGCTGGTCACCCAATTGACCTATTTGAAAATTTCAAATAACCCACTTGAGTTCCACAAATGAAGAGTAATATATAAAAATAAATTATAAAACATGAACATGAAAAACAAATTATTTGAGAAAGTATAAATAATAAGATTAACATTTTGGTTTATTACAAAATTGCAGAAATATATATAAGCGGAATACAGCGATGCTGCCCAAATGAATCTCATCAATACTTGCAACCGACGCGATGGAGATTTACTGTTACTTGTTGAATATGATAGTTAAGGCAACTTTCTTAATAATTAGTAGAGAGCCTTGATGATGAACAAATATTCCTTAGCAAAAATATTAAAAGTTATCTCAAACTCAATGATAAATAATGGTTTATAACACTTTCACGTTTAAGATATAATAAACCACAATAACAATTTCAACATATGACTTCCAAGGAAATAACCACACAATTTTTCTTGTTTCCCTTACTAAAAATCCAATATGCAAAAGAAAATATCGTTAAAAGCAATCTAAATATGTTTGAAAGTTGTACTTTGAATATCAAAAATTTAAAAATAAATTTCAAAATTTTAAGAAGCACAGCAAAATGTTTATATTTATAATACAGCCCAACGAAATAGAGGAAAATATTTTAAATTTGTATATTGTGAATATCTTAAAATTTAAATTAAGTTTACAAATAACTTTTAGAAGTTCAATATTATGGACAGACAAATTCAAGATATTGCGGTAAGATTTAGTCAAAACAAGGAAGATAATCTTCTCGTGATATCATCATGTTGGGTATCACTTCATGTTCGAAATAACATCGGTTTTGCCATTTTGTTCACGTTTGGATCTTCTTATAAAAATGTGAACAAAAATACTGTCACACAAAATTTATTTGAAGTAAGAACAGGAGTACAGTAACTAATGAAAATTCAGACACTTGTATTCGTCTTAAGGTGACCACTCTTAAGTATGAACCAGACAACAAAATTTGTATCACTAATTCACCATCATGGGAGCTATTGGTAAGGAAGAGAATGCTTATGTTTTGAGTTTAAAACCAGTGAGAGGCAAAAGCTCACTAAAGGCTGCAGCACATCTGAAGCTAGCCTCGGAAGGTATGTCAAGTTGTATATCAAGCTGTATGTCAAGTTGAGATTTACATAATCTTGGCATGTGTACAATGAGAACTAGAAGGACTTACAGGTAAGTAAGGACACTAATACTTTCAGATAGTCGAGCGGTAATAAAGGCTTTAAGTTATGTAAAATCTCATCCAGATTAGTAAGGGACTCCTTCCGCTCTCTCTGTGCCCCATCAAATACTAACATGGTGCTTCGGATGAGTACTCAGGCATTGCAGGATTGACGGAAACGAGAGATCAGACCTGATGGTCAAAAGAGCTGCTGCTCAACTTATGGGACCACAGCCCGTGTGTGGAATCAGCCACACAAATGCAAGAAAGGACTAGGGAAGAACACATCAAATGATGGAGGCAATTCCTTTGGAAATAATTAGGAAACCACCTTCTTTCATAACAAGATCCAGTGCTGACAAGGACACAGGGACACTGAACGTTGTTCAGTTCAACAGGAGGTTGATGAGACAAATCGTCCCTATGATCACAGAACATAACCACATCTGGACTCAACTGCATAAGATGGGCGTACAAAAGATCTTGCCTGTTATGTGTGGACAAGAAGCTGAAACTGTAGCACACATACTCAAGTACAAGGCTCTGAAGCTCAAAAACAGGAGACTCTTTGGACCTCAGCAACCAGATAAGGCGTTTTACAAGAACCCCTTTGAAAGATTCTGGAGCTCATCAAGGGTACTGAAGTTGATGAATTTAAAGTGAAGTGGTTTATAGCTAAAGTGTCGGAGGCCAACAGAGCCTTAGTAATAACCCCAAGGAAAAAAAGGAAAGAAGTATAATAGTTTTCTCAATAAAATTTATCTAATTTTCCATTAACGGACTGCTTTAAAATTAAAATTCCCATTGTCACAATCCTTGTTCTTAACAGTCCCATTCCGACAAAGTATTGCCTATATCTGTTGCCTTAATTAGCTTAAACTAGTATTAAATAAATTTCAGACTGAAATTATTGGTGCAATGGAGAAGCAAAAGATTTGTGTTGGATGCTAATTGTAAGCTTTGAAACAACATAATGTAAGACAGTTTAAAAATTGTGTTTATGCTATTTATTTAAACACATGCAGACAAGTAAAAATAAAGCATTTTAGGAAACTATGTACTAAATTTTTAAAGAAATTTTCTTTTATCACAGTGTAAATGATTTTTAAAAACATTATAGTTACAAAATTTTAAATCAGCAAAAGTTTACCTTTTTTTAGTTAAACTATACATTATAAAAGTACTCATACTATGAGTTATTGTAGTTACATAACCGAGACAGGTTAGATCTCCGTAGCATATATCTTAAACTTAATGTTTATGGTAAGTTTACATTGAATTCAAGGTATACTCTATGAGAACATTTTATGGATTTGTTAGAGTTACTTAATTGGAAACAACTAAACTAGGTTCACCATTATGATGGATTTACTTCAAAATCTGTATGGTAAAAATAATGAACAAATCTTCAGACAACCAGGCGATGTGTTCAAAAATAACTGTGAGAAGGCCCAACATATAAACACACAAATACTGATTTGGTTGAAGGGTTAACTGAGAATTCAGTAACTTTGGTTTGCTTTCCTTCCATTGGTAAATAAACAACACAGGCAAAGGAAATTATAGATGAAACTACTGCACTTACTTATTATAACATTTGGTTCATATATTTATAGAAAAATTAAATACAACCTATCACTAAAGCTAACATGGTATATATACATCGTTAATCTTACGGCTTAATAATTCAACGATAATATTTAACGAATGAAAGACATATTTTTTATACACTGTTTTAATGTATTTAAAATTAAGTATAAAATATATAACCATTATGGATTTTTATGCAATCGTGGCATTTTCAGCCTAACGATGCAAATAAGTAAAATTGTAGATCTTACTATGTATAGATCATGTGTAATCATAATAGATAAATGTTAAAATCTATAAATAGTATTACAAATTTCCCCTCAATAATACAGAAATATAAAAAATTAAAATATCGTAGAAATACTGTTTAAACAATATGAAAATAAAATTATTCATAAAATACATTTTAAAACATTTGCCTACATATTTTTTCTACTAAAGGGAATGAATCAGTTTGTACTTTAGGTATGCGATTTTGATTTGTTGAGAATAGACAAAAAATACCTGATTAAGAGGAACAATTCAAAATATCAACTTTTTTGAATAGCTATTTAAATTTGATGTTTTTAATACTTTGCATTCAAACTGAAATCATACGTTTTATCTATTTTGATTAAACGGTCTGCAGATAATTGTAATTGGTTAACCTAACAGGAAAACAAGTAAATAAAGCACCATGCACAAGTATCTACGACTATTCAGTAGGCACATGCGGTGTGTATCTCTGATACTGATAAGGGTAATCATTCTGGTAAGTAGCTACTGGCTGTGGTGTAGGATATTTAGAAGGAGGGAAGTGGTAATCATAATGCGAATAGTAAGTGTTAGCGAACGACCCTTGGTTGCGGAGAGTCCTAGCGGCAATGGCTTGCGATGCAGCAGTCGGAGGCAGGAACGGATCTTGCTCGTCCACTTGAAGATAATCACGCCTGGAAAAGAGTACAAAAAAAAATATTATAACCTAATTCACGTTTAAGTTGTTTAAATATACATTCTTGGTTGAAAAATTTAAATACAATCTCTAAAAAGTAAAAACATTTCGTGTAATTTAGTTTGTAACATACGCTATAATTATATTCAAAAAAATGAATTATAATACGAGGGTTGATCA
This sequence comes from Callitettix versicolor, assembly GCA_022606455.1. Lineage (NCBI taxonomy): Eukaryota > Metazoa > Arthropoda > Insecta > Hemiptera > Cercopidae > Callitettix > Callitettix versicolor. Next base: position 17,271,111 of record CM040186.1, read on the forward strand.
AATATAAAAAAGACTGATTTTTTAAAAAATTTATTGCTTACTTACAAATTATTCTTGATACAACTTATTTTTCTACATAGTCTCCCGCACGAGTAACACAATTTTCCCAACGGATTGGAAGTTTTTTAATTCCATCTTCGTAAAAAGTTCTCGGGCGTTCATTGAGCCATTGGAGCACGAAGGTCTCCACCGCAGAATCGTCTTGGCACGCTGGCCTCCAAGCGCCTCTTTGAGTGGCCCAAACAGGTGATAGTCGCAGGGTGATAAGTCTGGACTGTATGGGGATGTTCCATTGGTTCCCAGCCAATTTGATCGAGTTTAAGCCCCGTAGCGTTCGCCGAATGTGGTCAGGCATTATCGTGAAGAAGAATGACGTTTCTCGCCGGTTTAGATTTCCTTTTCCTACGAAAAGACTGTTTTGCGGCCTCTAAAACATCGCAATAATATTGTGCATTTATTGTGCTTCGTTGATGGAGGAAATCGACGTGAAAGGCGCCTTGATTGTCGAAAAATACAGTGGCCATTACCTTCCCGGCCGACGATCGTGATTTGGCCTTCAGGTTTTCTACTGCTTCCCGTCCTTCGGCGAATTCCTTGTGCCAAGCAAAAATGCGAGCTCTTGACAGGGTCCTGTCACCGTATTGAGCCGTCAATCTACGAAAGATTTCAGTCGGATTGACCCCCTCCTTGGCCAAAAACTTAATAATAATTCTCTGCTCCACGGAAACGTTCACTTCACTCTCACTCATTGTATAGTTTTATACTGAAGGGTCCGAACGGAAATGTTGCCCGTCTACGCCCGTCCCAAACCTCCCAGGCTACCTGAAACCCCACCCTTTAGAGTTCAATGTCCAACGGAAAAGTTTTTAGAAAGTCAGTCTCGTTTATATTTGATCAACCCTCGTAGTATAACCTCTATCCCTTCTCAATTTACTGTAATCACATTAACATGATTTTAACCTTTTCACAAGTAAGACTAAATACTGCTAAAGTAGTACTATCATTTAAAAACGTTCCCACAGTAAGTGCATAAAAGAATACTATCATTCAAAACATTTCATGGGTATGTTAACCTTTTGGCAGCTACACAACAATCTGTTGTCATCGTAATTTACTATCAAGAAATAAAATCCAATAGATAGTATGGGACTTTAAAAGTTATGAAAAGGTTCAAGATTTACCAGAGTATATATACCAGTGAAATTAGGACATTCAATAAAATAAAGTGGTTTACTACAGTGAAAACAATAAAAATTTGATTAAAACAAAAAAAAAATAGTATAAATAAATCTACACAGTGTCTACAAAAAGATTTTTTTTAGATTTAAAAAAATGGTAAATAGTAAATATATAAATACATAACACTTTTTAACTATATAGCCCAGCAGTTGTAGGGCAGGCTACTAGTATGCCAGCAGCCAAACAGTAAAAAAAAATGCTTTTGACTTTTTGCATTTTTGGAAGCTTTAAAATATTACATAATTCATGAACATTTTTTTCAATGCAGGAAAAGTAAAATTAGCAAAGTGTAGTGAAGTTTTGGAAAGCAAAAAAATCTGTCTGGAATGTGTGTTGCGTATTACATAGCTTGGGTATTCATGTCTTGTCTCGACCACAATATTTATGTAAAAAATATGCAAGCTGGGAGGTACCTGAGAAAAAACCCAGAAAGACAGTACATTTGATTGCCATGAATATAATATGGTCCTTTCTATAATATCCTTGCTTTCAAGAATACAATTTTTTTTAATGAATCTGGTAATGATTTAGATTTCTTTGTTACATCTAATTATTTCATTTTTATTAACATAAATAGTTTGACTTCAAACCATTTTGAAATTTATTTTTCCCTTTACTTCTTTTAACTATTTTTAGTGTCATAATGATTGCTAACTTGGACATTACATATTCAGATGTTCTAAAATGGCGGTACTCCTTAAAAAGTTAAATGCAGACTGAGGCAGACTGCGTGTGACTAAACCATATTACTCAGAAAGTTGTATAACTAATAGGAGCTGAAAAATAATCTAGTATAAACTAAATATTAAACTTAAAGGAGACATCTGTCTATTGCATTTTTTCTTTGTGTTTAACGTCCGACTATTGTACATGGTTGGGCTAATGCACACGATGGGATGATTTACAGCGTATGAAAATGCCAAGCCCTCGCCGGGAATCGAACCCGGGTCCTCGGGGTGAAAGCCCAGTACGCTATCAACTAGGCCACCGAGGCGGCTCCGTCTATTGTATCAAATATATTAAAAATCAATACATTAAACCAAATATTTGGTTCGTTAATAAGAAGGTAAATCCTTAAAACATATATATATCCCACCAAAATTGATTATAAAATATAGAATTACAAAATTAAATATTTGTGGAATACAAATGTGTATTTACAGAAATTTGAATTCAACTATAATATAATCTACAGTAATACAAACAGCTATGGTATCACAGAATACAATATCTTAATCCTTGTGGAATATTACCTACCCACACTATGCATTTTACTGTCAACAGTTATTTAAATGGTACTCTCTGATATCCAGATTTTAAGTTATTCTATTCACCCAGTTGTAACATTAGGCTATATATGAAAGGGTTTACTGTGTTCATGTATCTATATTTACTGTTTGTGTACAAGAAATATCTGTATACTTACAAGTTTGGATCAAATATAAATGGGACTTTATTCAAAAAAATGTATATATTTAAAACTAAAAAGCAGATATTTCATTTTTCTACACAGTCTCCTGCTTTAGAAATACATTTTTCCCAGCGAGATGGAAGGTTTTTTTATTCCAGCATTGTAGGATGAAGTTGGTTGCGTCTGGAACCAACTGCACATGAATCCCTCCAC